>JAWWES010000094.1:69972550-69989759 GCA_035583135.1 Lophotriccus pileatus
TGCCCCTGGATCCCTGGAAGTGTCCAAGGCCAGGCTGGACAGGGCTTGGAGCAACCTGGGCTGGTGGAAGGTGTCCCAGCCCATGGCAGCGGGTGGAACCCAAACCATTCTGCGACTCAAGGACCCTCCCTGGAGGAATCCCAACACACTCCAGACCAGTGCTGGTTTCTTACCTCATCTCCACTGTACTGCTTTAGGCAGTGCAGGAGGCGACACGTGTTCGCCAGCCAAAACGATGTCATCTCGAAGTCCTTGTTGTGTTTCTGGAGAAACAAAATTAAAGCGTGTGAGGCCCCCCCTCTCCCCTTCCTTGGGGGATGTTGGCATAGCAAGACAAAGCGATTTTGAGTTTCTCCACCCGGAATCAGGCATCTTTCTCTCTGCAGGTGGGCAGTATTAGCCACTTCCCCCTTAAAAACTTCTTTAAAAAAAATGCAAACAGTTTTATTGCTCAGATCGTAATTCGCCTCGTTCTTGTAAAAAGGGAAGCTCTAAGAGTGATTTGGTTTGCAAGTCACTGTAAGAGCTGAATATCGCGCACTTGGACGCGGCTATTCCCATCTTACAGCATCTCAACCCCAAGAGAAGAGCAAAGGGACACCTGCCTTCAGCACTTTCTTAATGCCGTTGATGGCGGAGGTGAGCAAGGAGTGCAACTTCTGGTCGTCGCTGATGTAATCTGCATGCCTGATGCACATGTAGAGGATGTAGGCAGGAAGGCAGGGAACAGTAGCAGACACTGCCTGGGGCTTGAGTTCTAGAGGATTTGACAAGTATAAAAAGAAAAAACCAAACAAACAAACAAACACAACAAAAACAAACTTAAAATTTTACTAAGTGAAGGTGAAGCAGAGAACACCAGACCTGGAGATGCACCCAGGCAAACCCCTCTTTCCCCAGCCCCGGGGAAAATGGTATTTTGGCTCTCTGCAACTTGCACCCTCTCTGCAGCATGGACACAGGACCAGAGGTCCAGCTGCAGGACAGATGGGCATGCTGAGGAGCCACAGCACTGGGGCTTGGGAGGGCAGCCCTGTCTGCACTGAGGTGTGTGACAATATCCCATCACACCTTGTGGATCCACAGGTAGGGTTAGAGCTTCTTCACCGTGTAAAAGGCCGCCCCAGCAGCACACAAATCACCTTAGGAAAGGCCCCTGAAGCTTCCAGGTGTACCTCCCACAGTTTATGCCCCCTCTTCTGATTTGATGACATAGCAATTCGCTCTGTCAAGATATTGGATCCTAATGACAGCTTAGGGCACTTGTAGCCTCTACAGAACAAGCCTGTCTGATTAGGGGAACTTCAAAGACCACAGCAATGGGTAGCACTGCTCTTTGAACACTTTCTGGATCCTCACAAGGCTCTGCTGGGATTAGGGTGTGATGCTAAATACCAACACCCACCCAGGAAAGCCCAGCTTCTCAAACAGCACAGAACAGGGGGATGCTGCAGCAATTCTGATCAGTCTGTACAGCAGAGAAGAGCTCACAGGTTCATTATCTGTTATCTGTTATTACCTCATAAACCAAACTGCCTTTGTTCCACTGCTGTTCCAAATCCCCAGGGTCTATCCTTCTGCTACCCCCCTCCCCAAGTTACTGCCTACTCTAAAAACTAAAGCCTTGGTTTGCATTTCCAATTTTTTGCTATCCCTAAGGATTACATCCATGCTGGTCTATCTGCTTAGCACAGCTACTTTACCTACCCCAGCTGCCATCACTACAAACGTGCAGCCCCAGAAGGGATTAATCTGAGATGATCTATTTGTCCACCTTGATCTCTCAAGTTCACCAACCCTCCCAGGCAAGAGGAGCACGAGTCAGGCCGAGGGGCAGAGGAAATTCCTCACCTGTAATGAGGTTTCGGATGAGGAGTGGCTCATCTTCTTTATGATACTCCAACATGCCCTGAAAATCTTTCTCCTTCCTCTGGACAGCAACTTGCATGTTACTGTCGTGTGGCCTCCTGTCTGCTGGCAGCGTGGTTTGAGATGCTGTGAGGAGAAAAGAGCACAAGTGGTGGCACCTGGAAATCAAGAACTATTAAGGTCCTACAACAGCCTTAGTGCACACACCAAGTCAAAGAGTTATAGAATAAACTCCCAATAATGTCATCAGCTTTGACATACCTATTAAAAAAAAATATAGACAACCAGGTTTTGAAATACCAGTCAAAGTTTTCAGACTCTGAATGAAAGAAGAAGTGCAAAAGTTGAACTTAAGAGAGATAAAAGTGAGGCCATTTTTTATTTTCCAAGAGACCACAGGCTAGAACGTAGTAATCCTATGGGAAGCTCTTTAGTATATGCTTTTCACAGAGAGGGGGAAAAATAGGCAGGAAAGGATAAATCCCTAAGTATCACATCTTCTGTCTGTCTGAAAAGCTGCAGAGCCACGGTGGCACCACTGAAGTTTAATAAAGCAGAAGAGATCAGCATGCAAATACTGCAGCAAGCAGCATGCAAATCACACTGACAGAGACCAGCTGGGTGAGCCATGGAAACCCTCCAGTTATTCAGTTTAATTTCACTTAATGCCTCGTTTCCAGGAATTAGCTCATGAGAATGGGGCTCTCTGATTAATCATGGCTTCTCCAGAGAACGAGAAGCTCTTTCTGCACAACACAGATGTCACATTTGGGGTGTTTTCTCATCAAGCAAAATATAAAGATGTATTTTTATTCCTAAAGGGCTGTAATCCCTCCTCAAAATTGATAGATCAAAGCGTTTGCCTGATAGCCACTAGTCTCCTCTCTGTAGCTCTGCCCAGACTGCTGCATTAAATGCAGTGAAAGCAAAAACGTCGCTAAAAAACCCCCAAACTTCAGTACAAGGTAAGTGTCAGCTCAGTGCCTGCTGCTAGTTCAGTGCCAGAATGAGCAAAATCTTACTTTCATAGAAAGAAAGAGAAAAAAAAACCCTTTCAGCTCTCCAAGGCTGGTCAAAGAAGCTAATCCCAAACACAGTTCACCACCCCAGTGCCTTCCAATAGCCAGGTCACCTTCAAAATCTAGGACCTTCTTCATGTAAATCTTCAGCTGCTTCTTCAGCTTCTTTTCATTACTTTCCAACTTTTCTACCAATTCTTTCAGATCCTGAAAAACATAAGATGCATTTTCTAAATCACACCCCCAACGCTAAGCCCAAGAACAACTCATTTTGGGTGAGTTTAAGGCTGGTCTGGTCCATGAATCACTGTGGCATGGCGTGAGTATCTTGGTAGAAGATATTTCTGGATTATTTCTGTTATTTCTGGATTGCTCAGAAAGACCCTTACCTACCCTACAAAGACTGTGAACGCTGGGCACCCGCCTTCTACAGCCAGCAATACTCACCACCCACGGTGTTTAATCCTGGCTGGTTCATCACAATCAAACAGTTCAAACACCACTTAGATACTAGAGCTTTTGGGGAAGGCAAGAAGCCCTCACCTGAACTCAGGAGGTACCAACACTCCCTCCAGACCTTGCACATGGACATAGAAGGTGAGAAAGGGGAAATTTACGATCAGGAGGCAGGCCAACTTTTCGGAGAGGCAACTGCCCCTCCACACTTCCAGAAAATGCGAGAAAGATGAAAGGATTGTGTGGTCTTTGTATGTGATGACAGAGTAGAGGCATCATCAGTGATACCAAAGGCAGTGCCACAAAGTAGACAGGCTTAAAAAAACACTAAAAAAAAAAGTAACCTATGTAGCCACAAAAGTCATGCATCAATAGAACATCAGCTCGAGGTCAGGCACCAACGTTCCCAAATGCATGGGGGAGATCCTGATGGTTCTGCAGAGAGTTTGGGAGGAGTGGAAGAGACCCCTGTGCCCTGCCCTCCCCTTCCTGTCATGTTTTCTATCTCCTTTCTCTCAACCTGTTTTTTTTCCTCTCTTCCTGTGCTTTCAGCACAACCTCTTACCAGGTTTTCATTGGTGAGACGTGTCATTTCCTTCTGAAGCCCCAACTCCACCTGGACCTCCTGAGAGAGCTGCAGGGTCTGCAGGGAGGCCTGCTGCTGTTCGTGCAGCTCATCTTGCACCGCATCCAGCTGGTTTCTCAGAGCTTCCATCTCCTCCTCGTACTTCCTCCTCTGATCCTGGAGCTGTGCTTCCAGCAGCCTGAGAACAGGACCACACTGATCAGCCTGTGATCTCAGCACCGTGGTAGTAACCAGCATTTAGGTTTAGATCCTTCAAAGTTGGCCAGCTTGGGTACACTCCCAGTCAACCTCCCCATAAAACTGATAAACAAAGAGGCTATGGCTGTTATTGCTGCATTAGTCTGTCATTTCCTACACTGCAGATCAAACACTTCTGAAATTTAAAGGCATGACATCAAATCTTGGGTGGGTTGTTTGGGGTTTTTTTAAATGAAAGGGAAAAAATCCAAGAGCTCCCATTTTTTACTTAACTGCATCACAGGTTTGTGTTCATTTACTTCCAAAAAGCAAACACCTGGCAAGAAAGCAGCGCAGACCAACACATGCAGGTTTTGTTTTCAAAAGCCCAGCTTAAGGACATTTGTTCTTGCCCTTATTTCCTGTCAAACACTGTTTCTTACTTCTGAAAACTGAATTGTAGGTTTTGCAAAGGGTTCCATTCAGTTAGAATGCCATCAGGCTTCTGTCACTACTGCTGGGAATGCTGAGAAAGGCAGAAACCATCATTCTTTCTTGTTGTTTGTAGAGCTGCTATTTACCTTGGTTTAAAAAGAGGTATATGCACAGGTATTTTCAATTTTCATTTACAAACTCCCTGCAGAATACCATGCACAAAGCAATTTTCTGTCCCCTTGATGTGTTCCTGCTTCCATCATTGCTGCTGACCTCACCAAGGCACTTCAAGCAGGGGTGCAGGCTTGTTTCCTTCTAGCCCAGGACATACAAATACTAATACCATGATTCACAGCTGAGAGGAGTCACCAAAACCACACCTTCTTCCACTTTTTAGGTGTGTATTCAACGTTTTCCTCCAGCAATTTGCCCTGCCAACCCTTCCTACCATCCTTTCACCTACGCCTTCCAGGTCACATTCCAGCCCTGCCCTGAGGCTCTGCACAAGGACAGCTGTGGCAAAGAGGTGCAAATCTGTGTGGAGTGGCAGAAAGCCTTCTTAAATCTGATGGAAGAATGATTTATCACTGAGATGTTAACTACAGACACCTGTGCTGGTGGGCACGGTGACAAACCTGGCAGGTGACATGGTAATTCACCCTTTAGGGGTGTCCCCACCCTCTGCTAAACAGAAATCTCCTCTCAGTCCACCAGCTCTTTCAGAAGACTAAAATAAGTGACTCCAAAAGGCATGAGGGCTCTGAGGAAGGGCCATCAAGCCAGGAACTGCAAAGTGTTAGTCCCAGATCACAGAGAGTGACGGTGGCAAAGAGGAAGAGTGGCCCAAGGAGACAACCAAGCCCAGGTCCGTGCTGTAGCTCAAGGATGTGATCTCCCAGGCAGAGCTGTGGATCACCACACAGCCAGGTCACCGGCTTCTCTTCTGGCATCAGATGCAAACAGCAATCCCCAAAGATGAGGGAGGCTGTAGTGGAAATAGCTTTGCATTTACCCAGGACGTGCACAGGCACAGAGCTGGGCCATGGGGGGAAAAAGCTACAACTCTTTCAGGTTCACCAGGAAATCTGTGGAGATTCATGCCGGTGAAGTGTTTCCCTGCAGGAACAATTATGCATGGGATTTTTTTTGTTGTTGTTGTTTTGTGGTTTTTCTTTCATAGCTTGTATTAAAAAAAAAAACAAAACAACATGCTTTCTAGGAAAGATTTCTGGGTGAAAAGTATTAATCATTCCCCATGGTGGTTTTTTGTTGTTATTGTTAATGTCTCTAGAAGATTAAACAACGCAACCTCTACTCCCATTTTGCAGCAAAGGACAGAAAAGCACGTTTTCCACCTATAAAAATGGGCATTAATGCACTCAGCCTCATAATCCTGTCAGGAGTTATACTCTTAATAGGCTTGAAAAATACAGACCCACCATGAAATAAGTATTAAGTACTTAATTTCCATTTTATTTCTTCATATTGGGATTAGTTTGGATTCAGTTTGGATTAACTGTGAGACACACTCAGAAAAACACACTCCTTATGAACTTGGGTTCCTACATTGCTTGGAAAAACACACTAATCATCCATGTTATTTTTTTCCTGTTATTGCCTGGTTTCACCCTGATACCTCTAGACGTGACCACTTCAGACTACTTTATACAAAATATTTAAATTTTCCATCTCTATAATGTCCTTAATTCTTTTATAAAACTATTGGAGCCCCATAACCACCAAAGACCAGGCTGAAACAGGATAAGAATCCAGGAGTCCCCCAGTGTGTCCCTGTAGGGTATTTGCCCAGCTGTTGGAAGGATGGCACTGTGTATCCACCACGTGCCTTCCTCCTGACGCCTGTGGATAACACATGGATGGGAGCACATAGTCCCCAGGAGCATGTAAAGGTGGCAGCATTGGGATACAAGCACAGGGACTCTGCTTCTGCCAAGTCAAGGATTGGGAGAAAACACTTTAGGGAGGTGCTGTATCTTAGTCCAATTTCATTTTAAAAAAAAAGTATCTGGGAGGGGTTTTTTTGGCTTCTTGGAGGTCATGGCTTCCCAACACCTTTATCACCCAACTTCCCATTAATGTAACATAATCCTTAATGAATCACAGCTCAGGTATTAGTGGCAACAGCCACCATCAGCAGTGCCCAGCCAGAATCACAACAATTCCTCCAAAAATTAGAGAAGGGTCTCAATTCCCCTGGTTTGGAAACCCTGCCTCCAGCTGCTCCCAGAGAGGACCACAGGGTAAGAGCAGAGCAAGAGAAAGAAACAGAAGGGTGGCAAAAGGGAGGAGAAGGGAGAAGCAGCAGTGAGGAAAAAAAAGAAAGTGTTTGACCTGGCAACTTGCTTTAAACCTTGGTAAGCCAAGCCGAGCTCTCCATCTTCATTGAGATACCCCCAGTCCTCAGTCTTGCTAGAAATAAAGGACAGAGAAAGGAAACAAGAGGACAGAAGAAAGAGAAAAGGTCAGTTGCAAGAGAAGGGGAAAAGGTGCAGCAGAACCCTTATTAGTTTTATTTAATACTATTTTATGGAACGCACTTTCATTACATTGTGTTTCCTCTTCCACCGCAGTGAAGGAGAACCGTGATCCAGTTATGTCCTGTAAAACATTCCTAGCTAGTGGAGCTTCTCCTCCCTGCCCAGCTGTGACAAGTGACCTTGCCCCCTCCTCCCCAGCCCACTGCAGCCAACAGGAACCCAAAATCCTTCAGGTCAGAAAGAAATCTTCACAGATCACCCTGTCCAACCTCCTGGCAGGTTATCGTAATTCCCAACAGATGGTTTTATATCTCCCTAACATGGAATTTTTGAGACAAGTTTCTCCATTTCCTTCCTTCTGCAGCAACTCCCACTGTCTACAATAAATTATCCTCCTTCCATTTCAGTCAAAGGTTTCCTCAAACAGGGAGTCAAACATATCAATCTTTCCACAGAGCACTCCTTGGTCCAAACACCACTTATGTCCCTACAAGATCAAATCTCCTCTGTATCCATCCAGGCAGAAAAATGCCTAGAACAGTCTCTTTTTTTCCCAAGTTATATGAGGCAAGAATCTTATTTATCTCCTTTAATGAGGTCCTGAGCACATTACAAATGAGTGATGTAAGCTGGTCAACTTGACCAGAAACACTTGTTATAACAAGTTTTAACTCAGCTTTGATGTGAGTTGGAAAACAGTTTTTCTTTTTGGAAATAACAATTTAAAAAGTAAACAAAGCAACCACCAAACTTAATATATCATTTATATTTCAGACACGCACACACACAAAAAAAAAACCCCCACTCAGCCAACGTGCATCTTCTATTTCAGAAAGAGCTGCAGCAGAAGCCATTCCCTGGCAAGGAAATCTATGTATATTTCAGTGAAAATGCACAACACACAAAGTTTCTGCAGCAGATTTTCACAGGGGGAAAGCAGTGAGAAATGCTGTGGTGCAGCACTGCCATGGAAGGACTCAGGAGGTGTCTCGGTGCCACAGGCAGTTCGTACGTCCCTTCCATGCTGGTGTACAGCATTTCTCCAAAACCAGCAAGCGTTTCAGGCGCTGACATTTGGAAAGTTCATCTGTTAAAGCCACATGTGTGAATTTAAATTAAAACCTTGTTGATACCCTATACGCAGCAGGCTTCCAAAAGCGTTTGTGGGCTGACAGAAACAAGGAGGTTTGCATTAATTTCTTAGTAAAGTCTCCTTTTTTTTTTGGTTCATATAATCTTAACAGGACATATCCTCAGGCACTGAAAACCAAGGAAAAAAGCAGGAAGGATCATCACTGTTTACTGCATGTCAGTAACCTGTGAAATCTCACACAGCGAGCAGCATTTTTAAGAGATGCATTTTCCTGGATAACCTTTTTGAAAAATAGCTTTCCTCCCTTTTTTTTTTAAACATAGGCATTGTGGTAAATGAGGAGAGCAGCTCAAGTAGGAGCCATTATAAAATAAATATATACAAGTGCCGATGTAAGATAAACCTGCCCTGGGAAATAAGCATTTAGTTCATCTCCATCAACACAGCACTGACTCAGAAATCACTGAATTCCCCTTTCTGCCAGAAGTTCATATTGGTCAAGACATTAAACATCAAACAGAGGCCCTTTCAAGCTAATTAGATTAATTAGCATGTGACAACATAATTTCCTAAAATGCTGGCTAAATGCTTTTCTCAAATAAGGCTGAGAGGAGTTGAAAGTGCTTGATTCGCAGAGCCTTTCTCCTTTATCCTTATCTTGGAGGTGCAGGTCTGGGGAGCAGCTGGGGCAAACAGCCCTCACCAAAAGTGAGAAATTCCTGCCCAAACACCTCCCTTCCCAAAATGGCAGAGTGGGAAGAGACCCATGGGAGAGTGGGAAGCAGAGATATGAACCCTTTCCATGCCTCTTCCAGCTGCAAAAGCGTCCTCCACGTGAAGCCAGCATCAGCCCTTCACTTTGCACTGCATTTGCAGGTGGGCCTTACAGAGTGGGAAAAAAAAATAAATTAAAAAAATCCATGTACTCAACAGAAATCATTTGGAAGTTATCACAGAAGCTAATTTCAAAGACACAGCCTGATTTACTTTGAGCTGCCAGGTTATTATCTCTAACGTCATCACCTGATCTCTCTTGGCTCTGTGTTTCCACCAAGATCAAACAGGCTCCAAAGAATGATCCCAAGAACTGAAACAGGGAACAAAAAGCCTACTTAGCTTCACACTCAGTTATTGAAGCAGAATATGAGCTGGGAAGTAACCTGATGACCTCCCCTTTAGCAGCTAAAAGTAAGAAGAAACAGCAACAAAAAAAATAACAAACAAAAAACTCCCCCAAAATAAACAAATAAAGAAAGCTGCATTTATCTAATTTATAAAGGGCTGCTTTTGATTCAAACTTGCCCTTGACCTGGAATCAAAGGGCTTTCCTCTGAAAGCTTTGTGGAGACAGAGCCACTGTTTGGGCAAGGTCAGCAGCACCTGGCAGAGTTTCTCCTGTTTTCCTCCCGCTGTATTTAGAAGTTCTGCATTACATGGACATGGAGACAATAGAAGGTCGATCTCCCACCAAAGTAAAGCCTAAATAACTCAGGTGAGCTTCCCATTAAAATATTTATTGATCAAGATTAGAAAGGGAAAGCAGCTCCATTTCTCACGCTGACACCCTTGGGTACAGAGCTGTGTAAGTACAAATGCAAATTCCTGCTGGGGGGAGGGAATGTTAATTTATATCCACAAACACCAATAATCCATGCTCCCTAAGCATTTGTTTTCACCTACTTTACTGCCATTGACACCAGCCTACAGTTTATAAATCAACCCCACGCACAAGCAAATGCACAGGGAACCATATGATGGGAAAGGTGGTGGTGGTTAATGAGCCACTGGATAAATCAGGGTGAGACTGTATAGAGTTACTGCTGCTGTCTTACAAGAGCCAAGCTCCAGGAAAGCTTCCTATGAGAGAGAGATGAGAGAGATAATAGGAAACTGAGCCTGGAGACAGCATATTTCCCTTCCCAGAACTCAAGAGGCCAAAAACCACATGAGGCCGGGCCACATGAACTTCCCAGAATTGCAGCTCACCCGTGCAATTGCAGGGAAAGGGATCTGTGCTCTCGTGGAAAATCAGATCCTGGAAAATTACATACCTGGGATGGGGGGGGGCTGGATTTAAAAGCTGTGCAGATGTGGCACTTGGGCACATGGGTTAGTGCTGGGCTTGGCAGTGCTGGGGGAACAGTTGGACCTGAGGCATGTTTTCAAACCTAAATGATTCCACAATTCAGTTCTCTCTGCAGAGGTTGAGTGTGGAAACCAGTCTCCTGGAAGGCTACAGCAGAAAACATGTACACCAGTACGGCCAGATATCAACTAGTACTGGGGGACTAGTGATGCAACCTGGTCAGACACGTCTTATAAAAGCAGCAACTCTTATTTTGACTCTTTCACCAACCCCTAAACACAAACCAACCATCCCTAGGCACGCACAGTGGAAGACTCCAGGGAGTAATTAAAGCTGTGCCTGACAGTGGGATTTCACATCCCATGTCAAGTGCCCACACCACCAGGAGAACAGAGGAAGGAAAAAAAAAAAAGAGAAAATTCACAGAATTCATTAAGTGACCAAAAAGCACACCTTTGCTGCTGGAAGCACACTGAGCCCCACTGATTTACTGACAAGAAAGGATGTGATGTTCAAATCAATTTTATCATCTCTCTCTCGGGGGGGGCAGAAATTTCATCAGCGAAATTTTCAGTTCAGGAAAGCAAATATTCGATGGCAAATTGAAAAAAAAACCACAAATACTGGTCCTGATCCAGCCAGATGTGATGCTCAGGTGAGAAACCAGTGTAGCCAGAGGCCTGGACCCCAACAATCCTCACTCCTCCAGGTCCCTGGGCCAAGATGAAAGCTGGCAGGACTAGCCTGGGCAGAGCCTCAGCACAACCATCAGGGCTTTAAACTCTGTTTAAATGGGATGCATGTGGAACTCAGCCCTTCCAGCAAGTCCACCTCTGTACTCACACACCAGCAGATCTCCACTGATTCTCCTACAGCTTTCACAAGAAGGAAAATGGATGCAAGCTCAGAAAGTCCAGCCCATTCTATGGCAGGAATTTCGAGGACGTACAGCACAGACAGGATGACCAAAGTTCACCACACAGCTATACTTACACTGAATTTTTGCCCAGAAATCTCTCTTTCCCATTGCACCTCTTTGGCCATCCACTTCTGAAAGCTTCAATCAACTCTTCACAATTTTTTCTATATTGCAGTGAAATATCATTGAATCACAGACTGGTTTGGGTTGGAAGGAACCTTAAAGTGCCTCTCATTCCAATCCCCTGTCATGGGCAGGGACACTTTCCACGAGACCAGGTTGCTCAGAGCCCCATCCAACCTGGCCTTGAACATGTTCCTTTCCTCATATTCATAAAGGGATGAATGAAATCCTCATTTAAGTCATGGTCTGTCACATCCTGGACTGTTAGCAACCTTCTGCAACCCCTCTAAAAAGTGGCAAAGTATATTTCATTATTATTAAATTAATCCACAATGGCTTTGTCTTCTATCTTGATGAATAGAAATTATTTGTCATCTATATTTGTCGAGGGACAAAATAAAAGAGATAAACATTCAATTTCTTTGGAGTGAAATAAAAATTTACTTTTCATACAATCTTGCTGTTAAATCCATGTAATTCTGTCTTCTCACAGGACAGTACTTTATTATTTGATATCCTTCTGGGTAACTGCAAGGATGATTTAATGCTTAGCGATATCAGCCCATTGTTACTGTAAGGACAGACACATGTCCACAGAATTAACCTCCACTATGGTACACCTGTAGTCAGAGAGGTGCTCCCAACACTCAGTTTGGACATAAGAAAAGCAATAATGTGAGTGTTTCCAGGGAATACAGCACATTTGTTAGCTCAGTTAACCACAGCAAGCTGTTGCCTCTGGGAAAATGAGCAGGGGACTGTGCTGTCTTCTCAGCATGGTATGAGATACTTGAAGTCAGTAACTCAAATGTATCCCAAATCTTAGTCTTGGTACTATTTATGTACTGGAAGCAAAGTCCAAATCCAGTTCTGCTCGCTTTCGTGTTTGCTTTTCTACCTGGTCAGTATCTCCCCTCTCCTGGAGACACACACCCCTAACAATGAGGGCTCCTCCCCCATTAGAACTAGTTGGAAGTAGATGATCTTTAAGGTCCCTTCTGACCCAAAACGTTCCATGAAAGACATGCATGCGTCTTTGATTTCACCTCTGCGGCCCATCCTCGACCCAAGGCCCGTAACACGATCTGGAATCCGGTAGCTCTTCAAAAACACATTGTTAATTTTGGTCTGGATCCCACCTCTCACGCTTTGGTCCAGATTCCACCTCTCTCACTGTGGCCAGGCCCGCCCCCCAGCCCCGCTGCTGGAAGGATTCGGGCCACACTTACCGGTTGGTCTCGCACAGCCCCTGGTAGGCTTCGATCGCGTCCTCCTGGTCAACCTGCTTGTCACTGATGGGCCAGCTGGCATTGCTGGGGATGCCCTCCTAAATCCAACATGCAAAACAGCAGCATGACACCCTGCACACCTCCTGCTGCCTTTAAAAGTCCCCCGCTGCCAAACAGCTCCCAACCATTCTATTAAGAGCTGTTAGAAGCTTCTGTTGAGAGCGTCCTTGGGGCATCCCACAGACTGGAGAGTTTCTATAAACTCACATGTGTGCAAACAGGCAGCAGGAGAGAGAAGAGGTGGAAGTGATGCAGTGAACACAAGAGAGACATGAAACATATCAAAACCTCGAGGAATGGTAAGACAGTGAATAAAAAAAGCCCAAGTTAAGAGTTTGCAGAAAATGTACCCTCCCACTGGAACGGGCTCTAAACACAAAAGCACATCACAGCTGTTTGAGAGACAGGCTCTCCTCTTGTCTACACACCAGCAGAAACACGTTACACCTGCACCAGCTTCAAGTGAGCAGAACCTGACCCAGAAGCTGTTTCTCCCCATCCCATTTTCCTGCAGAATAATAGCGTTGTCAGGAAACATCACCAGGAACATCTCGGACCACCACACCTTGGTAAAGGACTGGAGACGTTGTTCCTTGGTGTGGGGCTGGCTAGACCTCGTCAGGTGTGGTGTTAAGCACCTTACAGCAGTGCCATGGGACGTACAGTCCTGGGCTGTCTGAAGTGTCATGGACTGCATCTCACCCATAGGCAGAACCTCCTCTATCCCTGCACAACCCCCTGTGACCAGCCCAGGCCATCCTGCACTCAGAGCCTACCAGAGCACAAATGGCATCGCTCAGGCAGCCACTGAATTTCCACCCAGAGAAGGGAAAATGGAGAAGAAAAGCCATTACCCTCTCCTTTAGCATGTTTTTCCCCATCTCTTTTTGCTGGGCTGCCTTCATGATCTGTGACCTCAGGATGAGCACCTCTTCCTTCCGCACTTCCAGCTCCTCGTTGGCCGCTTTCAGGTGGTTCAGCAGGAGGTTGTAACTGTCCTGGACATCGTTGGACGAGTTGTTCTGGGTTGCTCGGTCTGCAATAGCCTTCCTCAGCTCATTGAGTTCGTTTTTCAGCTTCTTGTTCTCCGACTCCAGCTCTTGCCTCTGGAAAATAAAGAGCCGTTGACCAATTTGGATGCGCTGCCTTGTAGTGCCTCATCCTTTTCTGAGACACCTGTAAGGTGACTCAATTAGTGGTGATTATGGCTGAATGATCAGTTGAAGAAAGGATCTGGATTTTGCTGCCAGTCCAGCCACGTGCAGTTCAGAAAAGGGTTTTGTTTTTATCAGCAGCCTGTTGCTGTTTAGTAACAACGCTAACAGGGGACACAGGGGAGATTTTTTATTTGGTGACACTGTTTTCAAACACAGAAGCGAGCTGTTAAAGAAGCTAAACATGTTCTTTTCTTCTCCACCTCTTTTCCTTCTCAATCAAGAAATCACCACAACCCCATGAAAGGTTCATCTCATCTTTCAAATTCATTAGGTAAGCTGGAAGGTGCTGATTTACATGACACATCATCATGGCAGGCATCCCATTAGGTGAGCCACGGGTCTGTGAATTCCCACTACAGCTTCTTTTCTCATACATTTGGTAATTCCCTCACCCTGGTGCAGTGTTTGCAGCTCGAGGATTTTCTTGCCCTGACATCTCATCAAACGCTGGCGCTTGACAGGCAGGGGCAATAGTGTACAAGTTTGACTGTGACTGCTTCTCCTGAATAACAATGTGTTTGCTGAGACAACTGAAGGGCTCATTGGCTTTTTGCATGACAGCAGGAGACAGAAGGATGAAAATCCTGCAGCTAAGATAGCCTTTATTTTAGCATGTCACCCCCGAAACTTTGCAGGTGGCAACACAACATTTGGAAGCTCTTTGCAAGCACCCAAAAACCACCTGGAGCATCCCAGCTGGGTCAAGAGCAACTTTGCTTCTGCAGCAGTGCAATCACAGAATCACAGAATGGTTTGGGTTGAAAAGGACCCTTAAAGCTCATCTCTTTCCAACCCCCTGCTGTGGGCAGGGACACCTTCCACTATCCCAGGTTGCTCCAAGCCCTGTCCAACCTGGCCTTTGACAGCCCCAGGGATCCAGGGGCAGCCACAACTTCTCTGGGCAACCTGTGCCAGGGCCTCACCACCCTCACAGCCAGAAATTCTTTCCCAATATCCAACCTAAATTTACCCTCTTTCAGCTTAAATCTGTTAGTCTTTGCTGTAGGTCAGAGACTCCGGGGTCCTGCTCACAGCCAGAATGCAACAACCCACCTTCTCTTTGCACTGATCCTCCATCCCCAGCTGCTGCAGGGTGGCACCTAGGACTGCTCCCTCCTGTCCCCATGCACCCAGACAATGCAAAAACCCAAGAGGACCCTTATCCAACATGGCACAAACTAAGACATCTGCAAAATGAGCTGACAAAGTCTGCTGTCTGAGTGATTTGGGATCAGCTCTTTCCTAGGGACAAACCCCAAGTGGATCCTCTACAACAGTACAAGATCTGTCCCCACTGAGACCCAGGTGCTTCCCTCTCCCCACCACCTTTTGAGCCTTTCCACAGCTTTCTTCCACAATCCCTCTTATCTCTGGGATATTTACTTCATTATCTTCTCGGGCTTAGGAGAGCTTATGTATCCAAAAATGACTGGGGATGATGGGGGCAATTTATACAATTTATACAGTGTGTAGCTAGCACAGCTGTGTAAACCTTGTTTCCATAGGAAACGGCTGTTGTAATTATAAAACCTTACAAATTATAAATAGCAAGGCTTATCACAGCAGAGGTGTGAACAGAATAGCTGATCTGGCATCTGGACAGCACGCTCCTAGCTGAACAAACAGCACCAGTAACGGAGCACATTCAGGTACTTGATACCATCTGTCATTAAAAAAAAGACAGGATAAGAAATGCACGAGATCCAGCAATTCTTCCACATTAAGCACAGCTCAGCAGAGGGAGTCTATGAGACGTGGGCTTCTCTGTACTGGCTTTTAAAGCAAGAGCTGTGCACATGGTGGCAGTTGATACCAAACTGGGTTTAACTGTTCCTGCTACGTGGCTAAAGCATCATCTTCACTCTTTTACTGATCATTCACTCTCTACTGATCATGCTGAGACAGGTAAAGGGTAAGACAGAAGCAATTACCTGCTTTTCTACACAAATGGCTCTCCTGTGATTTTTAATCCAGCAAGAGTTATTTGCTGGTTAAGACCTCTGATCTCCTTTTTGTTCACTTTCCTCCTCTTCCTTTCTATCCCTTTCTCCCCCTCCTCCTGCTTTTTCTTAATGGGCAAGCCACACTGCTGACTCCAAGGACTGGTCTTACAAGGCTCAGCTCCGGTTAGAAACAAAGCCAGGGAGACCAGGAAAGAAAGCAATAACCAACAACCCTGCTTCAAAGGCCCATGCCTTGGACTCCACTCAGAGTTTACATTAAGTTCATTCCCTACTCCTTTCTTTGTGGATTTCATGGAGCAGCGTTAAAACATCTACTGTCCCCTGCCCACACACCCCTTTCACACCAGCATTAGCCATGGCAGTACAGAAGCTGAAATAAAATGCTCTGAACGTGGAAAGGGAGATTTCTACCAGCACTGTGAGAAATGGTATCTCCTCAGCACAGTCCAGTAACGCTGATTTGTTTTACAAATTACGATCAAAATGTCCTGAACTTGAACTCACACTTGCCCCAGTGGGGCAGGGACACTTTCCACTAGACCAGATTGCTCAGGAACACAGAGTCAGGGCAAGGACTCCTTGGTGGTTTCATTCCCACTTTCCCAGCTTGAAAAAAACAGGCTGGAAAATACATTTTTTTCATTGAAGAACTTTCTTTGGCAGACTCAGGGGCATATCTCCCTGTTTTGCCTTCCTGAATATGGTAACCAAACACCTGGCTGGGCAAATTTAGGGACAGCATCTACTGAAAAAATCTATTTCTCCATTACAAAGGACAGGTAATTTCTTCCTGCTGTAAATGTATCAGTTTTAACTCAAGTTTCTCACAATTCCTTGCAGTGTTACAAAAGGAAAGAACCAACTGTTTGTCCAAATGAGCCTCTCTAAGGGAGGAGTGTGCCTCAGTCCCTTCCCTTCATCAAAATCTGCACCAAGAACAGGTGCAGATGCTGACAGATGCTACTCCCAAAAGCAAATCCCTCCCATCATGGGTGTCGTGACAGTACACCAAGATTACACCAATAACAACAATGTTATTAATTGCCACAAAGCTGGAGGACAGTGGATGTGTGCTGGATGCAAAAGCAAGCCCATATGGCAAGGCCATCCAGTAATGCCCTCACCTTTTACTGTCCTGCTCAAGGGACAATGAGAGTCAGAAATACCTTAAATGGGACCCAAAACTATAGAATCTTAGAATCGGTTGGATTGGAAAGGACCTTAAAGCACATCTTATTCCATCCCCCTGCCATGGGCTGGGACACCTTCCTCTATCCAAAGTTGCTCCAAGACTTGTCCAAACTCACCTTCAATGCTTCCAGGGATCCAGGGGCAGCCACAGCTTCTCTGGGCAACCTGTGCCAGGGCTTCCCCACCCTCATAGCCAGGAATTCCTTCCCCATATCCCATCTCTCCCTGCCCTCTGGCACTGGGAAGCCATTCCCTGTGTCCTGTCCCTCCATGCCTTGTCCCCAGTC
>JAWWES010000094.1:69997705-70009060 GCA_035583135.1 Lophotriccus pileatus
TCCAAATCGGAGATACGCTACGGAGCAAGGCAAAGAGTTACTGCTTGCTGCAGGTCAGAGCCTCTGCAGGGGGATTACATTTCACCTGATGGGAGACAGGGAGCTTTGTTCGGGCTCTCTTTGCTGTTTAAGAGATCCATGCCCCCGTGGTTTGCCAGTTACCCTTTGTACCTCAGGAGCTGGAGCGCAGGAGAGCGGCACTGCTACCTCAGAGACTAACTTTCCCTCTTCCCGAGTGAACTGCTCCCTTAAATCAATGTTTTCAGCAGAATCTTACAAAACACCGAACAGCTGGACTTGGTGACCCGCGATCTGCAGGAGTGAAACTCTTGCAAGTGATCAGGTCGTGAAATCTGAGGTTTATTTTTACACCTCAACGGGCTTCATCGTTTCCTTCAAGTCACAGCACTGAGTGCTGTCGGGAAAATGAACCTGCTGTTTTGTTCCCAGCAATGTAGCACTCAAGGAGTTGAGATGGGCACAGCAACTGTGAGATCAGTAAATAGTTCAGGCTTTTTAAACTATCCTGTAACCAATTCATTCAGTGTGACCCGTTACATTAATGGTTCCCCGTGACTGCAGAACCACCGGCACAGTGAGGCACGGGATGTACCAGGGCCTTTGGTAACACAACAGGGGCATACCTAGCAATTAACACCAACAACTGCCTCGTGAAAATTAATGAGAACAGAAAATAAATCCTGCAAAATGCTTATATTTTGCCTTGTTGTCACAACACCAAGGCTGGTCTGATTCTGACTGCAACTGATGCCATAACACTATTCATCCTCAGGAAACTTTGATGCATTCAACGGCGTTATCTCAAACACTAAACCATTCATATCATCAAGTGAAATATGCTGCTACAGTTAGGCAGGACAATTCTGCTGCTGTCAGGCAGGAGAACACACATCACCCCAGCATAATTCCTTCAGTCATTCCCTGCGCCTGCTCCCTCACGTCCTATAGCCACAGCTCAGGAAACAGCTACACACAGCAGAAGAATCTCAAGATGCCAACTCTAAACAACACTGTAAACATGCCCAAGAGTAATAATTTTGTTGTCACCGTTAGATTGGATTTATAGGCAGCCCAGCTGGCATGCACCCCTAGCACAGATTTCAGTCTTCCACGCAGGCGTGTTCAAATTAAGGTATTTTATCAAACACTGCATATGCCAGATACATGGTAATGGTGAGGATAAAAGCAAAATGAATATTTTATTGCCAGTCCTGACTGAATTAGTTGTATTCTGTGCACAAACTGGAAAACATCACCACCCCTTACTCTCCTTGTCCATTTACTCCAGCTGCTTGCAGGACACTATTACCTCCTCCACGTCTCTCTATAGGATGTGAAAGTTGGAGTCTGAAGATACAACTAGAAAACTAAAAACCCCACAATTAAGGAATGCAAAGCTATTGGTGTTTTAAATGTTCTGAAATGAGGCAAGATTTTAATATTCTGTACCAAAACCAACTATATTTCTTCTTCCATGCATCACATCTGCCATCAGATCAGCACTAGTGTCTTCAAGGTAGAAGGAATTTTTTAAAAACTGGGAAAATGCTACAGGAGTTACAGGAAGCAATGAAAACCTGTACTGCAGTGGGACAGCAAGGAATTTGAGTCGTTTATCCCATCAGGGAAAAGGTTAAAGGGAACAGGATTATTTTACTAGTGCACTTTAATGGGTAATAATAAGGTACCTTATTTTTACCCTCTGCCCAAAAAAATTCATGATGGTTAGAAAACAAAACCAGGCAAAAATTGGAGTATTTTCAACAATGATGGAGGGATAATTTGAACTGAAAGGCTCAGTAGAATCCAGAACAATTATTCCAAATATTTCAAATGCGGATTGGGTACAGCTATTTTTTAAGATGTGATCTTAAGCCACTGAACTTGTTTATTGAATTCCTTGCTTCTACATGAAGCAGGAACAAGCTCAAAGTTCAAAACCTGTGTTTAACCAAGCCCCCTGAGGTTGAGAACAGTCCATTACACACAGGTGGAGGCAAGACGAGCAGGTTACACAACGGCTAAGCAGCACAAACTTCATCTCTGCTACCTACTGGCACCTTTCGTACCTCCTGCTCATGTTTCTATAGGAAACAGATCTCTGAAGATGCTTCAAAGCAACAGCACCTGCTTTGAAGGATTTCTGTGGAAGCTGCTGAGCAGGCAGCACTTGTGATGGCTCCAGCCCTTATGTAAGTGTAACGCTGAAACAATCTGCTCAGGAGACCTGCCTCCCATCCTCCCCTCATCTTGTGAGGAAAGAATGATGGCATCTAGCATTTTCCTAACAAAAATTCCTGGCCAGGCTTTGAATTATCCTGTCTCACCAAGTGAGGAGATTTGATGCTACCAAAAGCCCCACAAAGAGCTGTTGGTGCTTACCCAGACCTGATTGTTTCAAACTTTATCGCAAAATTAAGTGAAAAGAGCTATTCCAAAATTAAGGGATCCGACAGAAGAGCTATCAGGAAGAGATTAAAGGACTTTTTTAAAGCAACAAAATCTTAACTGACAGGGATTTGCAGAATCTGCAGCCTCAGCTCAAATTATAGAATTAAGGCTCATCTCAGTCTCTCTCACAGGTGAGATGACTTTGGGAATCATCTCCAGAGTAAAACAACCACAGCCATGGTGTAATCCTCACCTTGAAGGTGAAAAGGGCTTCTCACCTGAGTTCAGTTTCTAGACGCTCCCCAGCTTCTGGTATTCGTTAGTATTACTCAAAAAAGGTCTTACCAGAATTTTCCTTGAGAAGTGTTTGGGCTAAATTAATGTTTTCAGGAAGGAAACAGGTCTTCTCCTGTCTCCTTCCCACTGACAAGGAACCAAAAGGAGCAATGGAAAGCTAATGCCAGAAATGGGAGCCTGCACTGCTCATTAGAAAGGTTTTATAATTAAACCCTTTACTGTCATGGTAAAATGCATAGTATTTGCTCTGCTGTAGGCGCTTCTACAACAAGGGAAAGCTCCTGCTTTGTTTTCATGCTTTTTAAAAGCATTTCCTTGGTGATTAAACCAACCTTCCTTCCGACTGCTCGAAGGGGATTTGCAATCAAGAAAAAAAGAGAAGCAGTTTATCCCCAGCTGCATCACCTTCAAAATAAAGCATCTTTTCTGGCTCTAAAAGCTTGTGCTGCAGCCAGATAATGAATGGAGTCCTGTGCCAAAAAGGACCTTCTAATTTGGTGGTGGATAAAAGACAATCACTGATTTCATACTGTTCCCTGTGAGGGTACAGCACAGATGCAAAGAGTGGAGTAGGTGATTACCTGACCCCTCTTGGTCCAGCCAAGAGACAACAAGTATGCAGGGTACTCACCTTTCTGAGATGTACACCTGAAAACACATCTCAGTTGTTCCGGCAGTTCAGCTGAAGTACTCCTGACCACAATTACCACAGCTTCTCAGCACCAAGGGAAGTCTGGCCAGGGCAGGTGGTGCTGCATGAAGCGCCCTAGAAGAGCCCCATGTGGGCACTCTTTCACCATAATAATAACACAGCTAACTCCAGGTTCTTTTTTGTTGGTTTTTTTTTTTTAATTTCCAAAAGTGACTCATCTTCAGGTCGTCACACACAAAGTGCTGTTCCAGAGTAACAAAACAGCTGCAAAACAGCTCTTTCTTTGCAGTATATTGAGTAAGAAAGCCCTACATTCTTTCCAACAGCAAGATCAAAGATTCAATTCAATTGCTGGTACAGAAGAAATATGATGGGTTTAACCTGAGCAGCCACAAGCATTCGCAGAAGGAAACCAAACCCACATCTGAATGCCTCAGGTTATGAGAATGGTTGTTATTCAGAATTAATCTGACCAGCAAAGGAATTCAGGGCAAAAGGTCCATTTTTACTCTTTGCAAAACAAGCTCTCCACACTGAAGTCTCTTCCTCCACTAGAATCCTTTCTTGTGCAATGGTGGCAGTGCTGGACCACATCCACCTCTAGAGATAAAGCACAGGAGTTGGGCTCGACTGTACTTGTGGGATCCTTCCAACTCAGGATATTCTATGAGTTTGCATGAAGGAGGAGTAAAAAAAAAAATATATTTAGTGCATATCCCAGCTCCAAACCCTATAAAGGCTCATAACAACCAGCCTAGGTGGTGCTGGAGCACTGCCTCTACCTGGGAAGAGAGAAGCTGGTCTTCACACAGATCTCAGCTCTGTGTACCTACAGCACCACAACAACCAGCTGCAACAGCCGTGGCAAAAGCTGAACCCTTGTGTCCCATTGGGATGAGGAAGGACATCTTCCTAATATTTACAGCACCTATGACAGCCTTCTCCAATTCTTTGCATTACATGTCACAAATAATCACTGTACAAACATGAAGCTCTGGCATACACCTGAAGCTCAGAATGAGAAGAAACAACCTCCAGTTGTGCCAGGGGAGGTTTAGATTGGGTAATAGGGAATTTTTTCCTCACAGAGGGTTGTAAAGCACTGGAGCAGACTGCTCAGGGAAGTGGTAGAGTCTTCATCCCTAGAAAGTGTTCAAAAACAATGTTCAAAAACACTTCAGGACATGTTTAGTGATGAACACAGTGGTGGGACTGAGTTGATGGTTGGACTTGGTGATCTTACAGGTCTTTTCCAACCTTAACGATTTTGTCGTACCCATGGTTATTAAATGTCCTGTTTTCCAGATGGGTTTGGGTTTGGGGAGTCTCTGTGTGGTTGGCAGTGCAAAAGGCATCAAGATGGGACGTCCTTCCGACACAAGGCAGTCACTGCCCCTGCAGGGATGTTCACCTGCCCTCGCTGCCCCATGAGCTGGTTAAAGATAAATTCTAGAGGCATTCAGCAGCAAAAACAATGGCAGTGAAAATATTAATCAAAGAACAGAAACTCTCTCCCCTTCAGGCCCACGAAGAGTGAGCTTTCACCAGTATAACCACCCGCACGGCCTGAGATGCGACAGACAGACGTACCTTCCTCAGCCGGTCTTTCTCCTGCTCGTGGTTGTCCTCCTCTACCTTCCTCTCCCCGTGAGCCCTGTCCAGCTCCTGCCTGAGGTGCTCCATCTCCTCCTTCAGGCTGACAAGCTGGTTGCCATCGCCCTGCTGGCTCTGCTGGTACTGCAGCAGCTCCTTCTTCAGCTTTTCCATCTCGGAGGAGTGGGCTGACGTCAGCGTGGAGAGCTGCTCGTTCAGGAGCTTGTATTCCTTGTTCTGCATCCCAAGGAGAAGGAAATAAGATCTTAAGTGACATCAGTGCCCGCACTCCCTCGATGCAACCACAACAAAAGTAACCACTCAAAATCCTCGAGTGTGGTGGGTAACAAGCTCACAATAACAAACACCTGCACTCATATGCCAAAAAACCTCATAAAGCCAAAAGCTACTTCTAAACTGCGCTGAAAGCCCAACAATATTTTGGCAACAATTATAGAAGCATTTGTTACATGAGTATCACATTGATATCTCTCAAAGGCAAACGGTGCTTGGTAGCACTGGCAACCAAACCAAAAGACTGCACTCCTCATTACAGCTTCCAAACACTGTTGCTTGATGCAATTGGTTTGCTGCTTTTTTTTTTTTTTCTTTTAAATCTGAAATATTTGTTTTTCAGTTTACTCTTTTATTCCTGGCTCCTACGCCCACAGAAACCTGAGGACAGTGCAGAACTGCACACTCAAGCTCCCCAGTTTTACGTCATGTGCCCGCTCAGACATCCTCTTATTTGCTCAGGTATTCTCTTTAAAAGCACTTAGCAGTGATTTGGTCCTGAGTTTTCAGACTCAAAAATTCAGTAGCCTCATTTCTTTTTCGTGCTTCAAATAAAAGTCAATGACACTGTGACTAATAAACACCATCATTATTAGTCAGCCCCTGAAATGTCAGCTAATTCACAACAGACCAAGAGCTTTGTTAAGACCCTACCAAGTAAGCTTTGCTAACTTTAGGTAGATAACCATGACAGCAGAAGAACCCTTTTGAAACTTAAAGTGTAGTCTGTTTTTCTCAAGTTTGCTCTGATCATCCTTTCGGCCCCTCTTTAGGTGACCTCCCAAAGCCACCCTGCTCAGTGTAGAGTCTCAGTGATCAGATAACAGACATCCCAAATGGAAAAACTAGTAAATGAGGGATATTAACATTTTTCCTTTGCTCCCTTGTAATGAATTATTAATGAACACGAAAATTCAGCACTTAGTAAATTATAATTTCTGGGTGACCAAAGGCATTTCATAGAATCCCAGAATGGTTGGGGTTGGAAGGGACCTTAAAGATCATCCAGTTCCATCCCCTCACCACGGGGCAAAGACACCTTCCTCTATCCCAGGTTGCTCCAAGACTTGTCCAAACTTGCCTTCAACACTTCCAGGGATCCAGTGGCAGTCACAGCTTCTCTGGGATTCAACCTATGCCAGGGCCTCCCCACCCTCACAGACAACAATTCCTTCCCAATATCTCATCTCTCCCTGCCCTCTGGTACTGGGAAGCCATTCCCTGTTGCTGTCCCTCCCTGCCTTGTCCCCAGTCTCTCTCCAGCTCTCCTGGAGCCCCTTCAGGCCCTGCAAGGGGCTCTCAGCTCTCCCTGAAGCCTTCTCTTCTCCAGGTGAGCCCCCCCAGCTCTCCCGGCCTGGCTGCATAGGAGAGATCCAAAGATATTTCCAAAGAGATCCATTTGCAGAACCTTCTCTGCCACGGTTTCTGCATATGGTTTTACGTATCAGCCAATGGAGATTTCCATGCAGGCACCAGATAAAGGCAGAGGAATTGTTTTTTTCTTGCTATTAGCTACTAGAGACACGAAACAGCATTTACTGGGGTGCTCCCCACTGCAATCAGAGATTGCACAACAGGCCCTGTTAAACTTGAAGTTGCTTTATTTTCCATCACAATCCAGCCCTGCAGAGCTGTGAGAGCCCTGGTTTCAACCCAGCCTAGACTTTATTTTGCTACCAGTGGCAGAGGCAACAAATTCGTCACTACTACTACCCGAGCTAGTCTTATTCACAATAAGTGCTCACGGAGATACTACTGCTTGTAGAGATAGTGTGGAGACCACGCTGTGAACCTAACTATTGGCTGCACGAATGTGTAACACTAAATTAGGTACCAGCCTTAAAAGTATCTCAGGCAGGCACAACATGTAGATTTAAAGAAACTCAACTAGAAAAAAAAAACAAAACAAAAACAAACCAACCAAACCAACCAACCAAAAAAACAAAAAAAAAACAAAAAAAACCACAAAAAACCAAAACAACAACAAAAAAACCCCACACACACACAAAAAACAAAACCAAAAAAATACAAACAAACAAACAAAAAAGAAAAATTGGTCTAACATAATCAGGAAAAAAGTGGTCCAGTGAGGATGTTTAGCGGCAAAATAGATTCAAACCTTTCTTGTGTGTGCAAAAAAAAAATCTGTCACCTGATTCAAAAACTGAATTAAATCATCCCAGTTGCGGATGCCAGAGCATGTGAGTCGAGGCTGACATACAAGAAGAGGTTTTAATGTTTTCAAAGATCTTGTCTTCCTCAGGGGCACATGGAGTATTGCATCTCTACTCATGCGTGAGCTAAAGTAGCAGAAATAGAAACATTTTCTTCCACGGCTATTTAGACAATGATACAACTGCAGCTCTCCAGGTTACCTGGTAAATAACTCTTTTTTTGTTTGTTTTTTTTTTTTTCTTAGAAAGTTAATTGATATTTCCAAAGGTTGTGTTTATAGATTAGCAAGATCCTTCAGGGAAACCACCATGCAGCAAACTTCACTGTGCCAGGAAAAAAAAAATAAACCAGTGTACTGAAAAAGGAAAGTCCACTGTAATGGTGCTCATTAGCGCTTCCAAAGCATCCCAAGGATGGTGAAAATCAGCTCACTGGACAGACTAACGCCAGTAACACAAAGCAGCAATCCTTCCCTGCCACAGCTACACAGAAAGCATCAAAGAAACTCCTTGTGCAGAGACCAAGAGAGAGCAAGATGAGCTCCAGACCATTATTTGTCTAGTTAAAAGCTCTCCACGACTCCTTCCCTAAAGCAAACCCTTCTGCTGCTTTCATAAACCATGACAGGAAGCCAGTGTTAACCAAATATTGGGGTTTTTTTCATTATTTTTCTATTCACACACTTTTTCTAGCAGTAAATTGGCAACAAACTGGGGAAGAGTGCAAACTAAAAATTAATACTGCTGCTCCAGGGCCAGCCCAGCAGGCCTAGCACTGACGTTCACACTCATTGCACAAGTTCAGCCCAAATATCTGGACCTCAAATGACTCATCCTATTTAATTCCACTGAATACCCTCCAGATAAAGGGTCGTATCAAACGTTATGCTTAAGGTTTTCCATTCCAAAGCTACTGTTTGCAAAACATAAGCATGCAAACAGGCATTTTAAAATTAAACAGCAGGGTCTGAAAGTCAGACTGGGCTGCAGTGCGGACTTTGCAGCCAATTAATACTGCGATGAAGGCTGCCAGCAGTAATGCAAATCCCAGGGTATCCTGACTCTGCAGTATCTGAGCCAACACAGAGTCACTTCTCATCATCTTCATCACAGGACTGCTCGTGCCAGTCAGGGATGGAGAGATTTAAGGTGGCGAGGCAGCCGTGTGTGATGTATGAGGGTCCCTGACAACATCCCAGAATGAAAACCCACAATTACCACTCGCTGCTGCTAGTTATCCTGACTAAGAGGGAATGTTCTTCTGCCTGTAACAGGTCTGTTGAAGGATGCAAGTGGATATGAAACTGCCTGTTGATATATAGGTCCCACTCAGCATTTCTTACGCTCACCCTGAAGTCCTTGTACAGCAACATGGAGGGTATTTATCAGAGTAGCCTGCTTACATTTAGAGGTGGGAAAACCCTTCTCCTAAGTGTGTAATCAAACCATTATTCTGCAGCTCATTAATAACAAGTGGCAACTGATGAATTGAAATCACTCCCTGTGATGAAGGAGTCACAGTAAGACCATCAACTCACCCACACAGGCACCTCCATCCCACCATCCCACCCCTCACCATAAAACCCTTCAGGCTTTTCCTCCTGAAGAGTTGTTATGTCTAGTAAGACAAACATGCTCAAATTACCTTGCAAAGTGTTTACCCAAAATACTGTTTATCTTCTAAGGAGGCTGACTCATAAGACACGGTTCATTCAACCAACTGTGGCAGAGACTCTGCACCCTCAGTGCTTTGTAAGGCAGGAAATTCAGGAGAACAACCTAGCCCCAAAGCCCTTTGACATCTTACATGGAGTTGGCCTGGGTTTTCAAGCAACAGCTTTCAAAACTGCCACTTTGCCTTCCTCCTCTGACTCCTCCTGGGCAGTTCTCACAACAATTTCATTGCAGCTTTTGCAGGTCCCTGAGCAAGGGGGAGACCCAAGGTCCAAGAGCATCCACCCTCACAAATGCCATGCCAGAAGCAGCGAATGCTGCCACCAACATGACACGCTTCCCAGACAACACAGAAAGATAAAATCCTTTCTGGGAAGAGCAACCCAACAGAAGCCAAGCGGCAGCAGGACCGCACAGCTCAGGACGTACCTGCTCGTCGATCTTCCTCTGGAGCTGGACCACCTTGTTCTCCATGCCGACGTTGAGCTTCTTCAGGTGCTCGGCTGAGCGGGCCTCGATCCTGAGCGCCTTCAGCTGCTGCCTGGCCCTCCTGCGCCGGTAGTAGCACTGCAGGACGACGGTGGCCGCTCGCACCCTGCGGAAGCGCGTGCGGGCCAGCCAGCCCCGGGCGTACTTCTGCAGGATGGTGGCCTTGCGCTCCGCCAGGATCTGGGCAAGGAACAGGACAGTCACAGGGAGAAAAGTCGTAGGAGCGCAGAAACCGTGGAATGGCTTGGGTTGGAAGGGACCTTAGAGACCATCTCGCCACCCTCGCGGCAAAGAATTCCTTCCTAAAATCCCGTCTAAATCCAGCCCCCCTCAGGTTATGGCCACTCGTGGGAAGTCAGCCCTGGTTGGGCTGCAACACAGCACTCAACACTTCCCAAACTGCCTCTGGAAGGGCTTCTCCTCCAAGGAGTGTCCTGGTAGCTGCAGGGGGTGATGGCTGGAGAGAAGGATGTCCTCTGTCACAGACCGGACTTCAATCCCCCCCTCCTGGGGGGTTTCTCCAGACACTGTGCCTGACACATCCAGACCTCTCTTAGGAGCCTGGCTCCCTAAAACGAGTCAAGACCCGCCTGGCCAGTGATATGAGGGTGCATGACCCTGGTTAGTGAGTAGAGAACTAGATGGGAACAGGGGGCATCTGGGCTCAAGTGAGGCTTCATGGACCACCTCAGAATAGTACTGAGATCCACAAGATCCCTAGCCAGCAGAATAAACAGCCATTAACAGGCACACAAACACTTAGCAATAAACTTACTGGCCCTTCAGCATCAGATATAACTCACACCAGAACAGGTTTGTAGATTTTTTTTCTGTGTTCCACCCCTGCATTATGATAATTTTTACTGCAGATAAATGCTGTCCTGGTGGGATTTCTTATCATGTGAATAACCTTCAAATAAAACCCTGAGTCCTTTCACTACAGTCTGCAGCCAGTGCTCTCACACAATACAATTCTAGGAACCTTTACCTGGGGTTTTGTGAAATTTCTGGTGGTTGTGCATTGAATTTCTTTCCCAAATTTTATTACAATCTTTTCAGTAGGTGGCAATTCAATTCCTTCCACCACAACTGAACACTGACATATTAGAGATACAACCAGAATGTTGTTAATAACTTCCTTATGCTCATCTACGCTTCAGTCTAATAAGGAAACAAATAACAGGAGAATTTGAAGATGACAAGACGCTGCAGTTATTGGTTTGGGATAACTTGTCTCAGAAAAGCTACCCTCTCAGCTTCTCTTACAAATCTTTTGTTTCTCCCTAAGGCTTTCTTCGCAATTGCAAATTTTAATTAGGAATAAAGGGATTGTGCGAACTTGGGATGCAGCAGGAGTTACTGGGAAATGAGCTTTGTGTGTTTCCAGCCTTGGCATCCATAGATGGAGAAACTGGGGGTGCTCAATGAGGCACAAGAAAGCCCACTGCATTGTCTTGGAGACGTATTCTAGCCTTTAGCAAAGTTTTGGTGGGCACTGGGCATGTCCTGACCCCAAGGAGCATCACCCACCACCCTGCACATGTTGCTGAACATGCACTTGAACCAATACCTAAATCCAGCATCTATACCCAGGTGCTCCAGAGATTAAGGATGTTCAGATTTGAGAGGCCTGGACTTCTCCAACTTCTACACCTTGTTAGGATTTGGGCTACCTTTAATCTCAGAGGGTTTAACTGCTGGACCAGCTGCCACCCCTGCAGAGGCTTCCAGTTTGAAAAACAGATGCTGAAAAAGCAAAAGGGCTCTGCT
>JAWWES010000094.1:70026261-70040255 GCA_035583135.1 Lophotriccus pileatus
TTGTTTCAGCTGTTCACTCACCTGGAAACCTGCCTGAAGTTGATACAAGTCACATCTTTACTTTTTCTGCGTTTATTTTGGAAGCACCAAGACATTTTTGTTCATTTTACAAGCCCACTACTTTTCCCTGCATTTTCATTCCTTCATCTTTTCACGGTTTGGAACTGTAGCTATTTAAAATCAAAGCAAGTCTAAGAAGAAACTGTACAAAGACCCTATTGCTGCAAAGTAAGGATGCTCAGCATTATTATCAGAGCATATCTGTGAATCACTATAACCTGAATCAGCCTTCATTTCACAGGCACAAAAAGCACGTAACGAAACCCAAAAAAAAGCGACTCCAGCAAAATACACGGACCTTCCAGTTACAGGGACAGCATTACAAGGAGGAGGCATTGCCTCTAGCAGAGGTCCAAGGCACGCTCTGTTGCTCTAAAGCTGAACACAGCTGCTGATGTGAAACCCCACTTACTTAAAGGGCAGCTTCTCGTCGTTGGGTTTGATGCAGCGCACGTAGTGCGGGGTGGTGGCGTTCAGGGTCTCCATCAGCAGATGCAGCGAATTGCGGAACTGGAAGAAATAAAGCCACTCATTTTGAGGGGGGAGGAAGGTGCTGTGGCCCCGCAGCCCAAGCTGGCAGCTGCCACAAGCCCCTGGGTGTGAACCTCCCCCCGCCTACCCAGCACACGCAGGGGAAACCCAAGAGAAGGCACTGGTGGGTTGAGAACTTCCAGCTTAAGGTTCATGAGCAACAGGTGTTTGCTCAGGACTTTTTACACAGTTGGGTCTCTGAAGTATCTCCAGGGGTGGAGACAGCACCACCTCTCTGGGCCCTTGTTGCACGGTTTGACTGTCCATAAAAGGGGGAAAATGCTCTTTTTCTGAAGTTGTTTCTATTTATGAGTTCCATAGTACAATGGGACACATACCAGTGAATCCTAGAGTGGCTCCACCCTCCCTAAACCTCTCAACTACTTCCAGTCAAGACTACTCAAGGCTTCTCTTTCAGAGACACTGCTAGAAGTCATCCAAAATGCAACAGCCAAACATGGGTCATGGGAAAGCGTCTTTCCATCCTCAGAAGGTTTTTGTTTATCTCTGATTCAAATTGAAGCAACAAAGTCTTAACTGGACTCCCTCAAATCACTCATTACCTGAGTGATTTGAGGGGACTCAAATCACTCACTCAAATCACACATTACCTGATGTCCCACTGTTTTCTTGTGCTCCTTGTTGGCAGCTTTGATGGCTGGCCTGGCAGAACGGACGCTGATTTTGGATGTCCCCTTTCCCACGGGAGTGACAGGCACAGCACCCTTCTCTTCATGGAATAAGTCTGCCACCATGGGATTCTGAAAAAAACAACAACACTTGAGCAACTCTGGCCCTGCCCACTGGGGAATGAACCCAGCCAAGTCGCATTGCTCAGGTCATTTTTTACCCATCTTAAACTTGGAGGGGGAAAAAGGGCAAGAAAAGTGAAAGCAAGAAGCATTGTGTACATAACCCACATCAAGACCACTGACCATTCTGTCTCATAGTTCAGCTTCTCTAATAATTAAAGAGACGCCAGCACTTCCTCACTAATTACCTGCCTATCAGCTGAACGAGCAAGGCGGCGGCAGGACCGCCATTCCATAGCCCTGGATGCACCACATTTGGCTCCTCAGATCCCTAAAGCCTGGGATTTCTGGCAAGCCAGCAGCAACGTTTCCTCTTCATCAGCGGGAGAACAGGTGAGATGGCAAATGCTCTTAATGTCCTTTTTTATTATTATTCAAGGAGCAGGATATTCAAATCTGCAATAGACTGGGGAACTTGAATATTAAGCAAGCCACCATAAATCTGGTCTGGTTAGCAGGGCTGTTGAATTTTCACATCTTGGATTCCAGGACAGTGCCTGCTAAGGATCTGCTTCATAGACACAGTTTTTATTTTTGTTTCTTGGGGCTCATTCAACTCCTACCAGAATAAAGGCTCTCACCTTTGACTGACACTCTATCCCCCCCTAAAAAGACATCCTGGCAGCTGTTGTGCAGGTGCTGAGGGATAAGCAAGAAGGACAGATCCCTCCTTCCCTACTGGCAGAGTCAAAACCATCAGTGCATTATTCATAATTACAAAGGAACTGGAGTGTAGTAGCTGTGCAACATGCCTGCATGCTCCCCTCTCCATCAGTATTCTGATCAGTCTCCTTAATCCAAAGAACATCAACTCTCAACTGTTTTAGCTGACCAGTGCTAACAGGACTAATTAGCTGCTTTATGAAGTCTCGTTCACTGTCCTGTTGATGGCCTTAATTGCATTCTAATTAGCAGAAGGCAGTTCTGCCTTGGTGGGAGTGCTTCATCAGCGATGTGGTTGTTGGTGGAGAGGTGTTTTAGGTCCTTGCTGTGTTACACTGACTGTTCCCCCTTGCCCTCCACATCGCTTTGGTGGGGATACAAAGAAGAAAGCAGTGCACACTGTATGCAGGTCTGGTCCTGAGGACAGGACAAAGTCCTCACATCACAGCCTTTTGCAGCACAAATTCAAGTTTTAGTCAAACTAGCACATCTAAGCAGCAGACTCAGCACTGCCACTGCTGCTCTCTTTGGTTCAGAGAGACCAGGCTGCTTTTCACAGCAAAAGAAAATTGGTTTTATTTGTTTATAGCCCTGGAAGGCACATGGCAGGCAAGAGGCAAAAAAAAAGACAACGGAATAACACAATCTGCTGGCAAACAGGGGTTAGGGAAACTAAGAGCAGACCTTCAGGGGTTAGGGAAACTAAGAGCAGACCTTCAGGTTTTAGAGGCTTTTCAGGAAGAAGGTGAGGATGCTCCTGCAGCTCTTCTTCCCAGGACAGCACAGCATCAGCACAGGCTGACAACAGTCACTGCCCCCATGTCACTAAAGAAATGGCTTAAAGGCAGAAATTCTTCAAACTATCTCCCAGATGTTCTCAGAGCCAAGTGCACTTGAGAGTGTTTTGTGCTGGATCAGGGAAGCTGCGGCTGCCCCGTCTCTGGAAATGTCCAAGGCCAGGTTGGACAGGGCTTGGAGCAACCTGGGCTAGTGGAAGGTGTCCCTGCCCATGGCAGGGGGCTGGAAAGAGATGATCTTTAAGGTCCCTTCCAACCCAAACCATTCTGTGATTCTGTGATGACAAATGCAGATACTGGTGTCACCTACAAAGCCACCACTGTGAAGCCACAGGGTCCTAACAGCTGATCCCAAGGAGCATTACCCTAGTTTGCAGGACAGGTAGACTCAAATCTTTGGTCCCAAGACATTCACATTAATTTTTTAGGGTTTGATTTGTTTGGTGTTTTTTAGGTCAAGCAAACCAGTTGCAAGGAGCAGGATTTGGTGCGGTTTTTTTAGCTATTAAATGAAAGTCCAGCTTGCTCTGGTATTATATCACAGTCCATATATATGACAGCAAGACCTATTTCACCACTGTTTAAAAATCTCTTGTTTTTACAGGAGGAGTTCCAGGGTCCCCAACACCCTACAGCAATGGGTTACATCTCTCCTCTGCAACCAAGTCCAACAGAAATCCCTACCAGACACTGCCAGTTCTGCAGCGCTGACTTCAACAGCAAGTTCAGCACTGGCTAAATAATTCATCATACAGCATCAATTATTCCTGGAGGCTACCTGGCATTTCTAATAAGCTCTAATCATGCCCAGATTTTGCCCTGGGAAGCTTCCTGAACATGCAGAGCTCTTGATTTGGGCGTTATTAATGCCCAGCTTCACACTTATTTGTCTCATAACTACCCCCATTGATGAGAAATTTGCTCATCCTGTCATCTTCATATGAAACCCTGGCAGGGACACAGGGCAAGCTGCTGACAGCAGTCAAATACTTTCCCATTCTCACCTCTGAACTCTGACAGGAACAAGCTTAAAATGCTCCTAAACCCACTATTTCCTCCACGTCCCCTCGTCCCACTCCTTCTTTAGGGTGCCTTTGGAAGGTGACAGCCAGAAACAAACCCAAGGGAGGGTGGCACAGAGAGAAGTCTGGGTATGTGACACGTTTGATTGCAACATGCAAAAAAAAAACCCCAAAACTAATTTAACTTACTGGCCTGTGCTGTGGAAGGCTTTGAAATGTGTTGTGGAAAAGCAGATGTATTCCTTCCTTAAACCACGCACAAGGTTTGGCGGGACAGCGGTGCCCCAAAGTCAGGCAGCCTGGGTTTTGGGTGCAGGATGCAGGTGCTGGGCTTTGCAGGGCTGGGTTTTCACACCAACTCCCTAATAAAAGCTGCCCCTGGAAGGGATGAGGCTGTCTACGAAGTTTCACCTCATTAATTGGCAATGAAAGACCCGAGGCTGCAGGGAAGGACTTCTGGTCTGGTTTTAAAACAGCAAGTATTTGAAATTCCTCAGATGTGTGTGCTATTCACACCTTTAACCTGATCCACACAAGGGCTCATGGAGAGAAGAGTGTGGTACTGGAAGTCAGCGTGAAATCTGCTCAATTTATACACAGAAGTGCAAAGTGTCCAACCTGAAGCCTGTTGCCAAATGCCCTTTCACTGCAGGCAGGACACACACCAAAGCCTGCAGAGCCCCACAGCTACTGCTCTTCTGCTTCCAACACCCCACCAAATCCCCAGCCCACAGAACTACCGGAGATTTTAAACACTGAGAGCCAAAATGCTCTTTGACAAGTTGTTTGTACAACACCCGAGAGAAGAAAGGCACGAGGCACGAAGTCTTGTAACACAGAAAGTGGCAGCGTGGTCACCAATACCAGTTAATTTGTTAAAACTGTACACTGGCAGTGGTGTAAAACAGCTCCACAGCATCTGGGACATCTCAAGAGTCTGGGTAACGTTTCCAGCACTGTGTATTAACCCTATTTTTTGCACACTGATTATTAATTAGAAAACACAGGGACATGTATGATGGACTACAGCTAAGACAAACAGCAGTTTTCATATAGGAAGGTGATAGGGTCATCAAGGCTACTCACAATATACAGACTACACTGCTGACCATGGCGTTCAACCCCAGGATCACCTTGTTTTTGAGCAACCTAGTCCAGTGGAAGGTATCCTTGCCCATGGCAGGGGGTTGGAACGAGATGATCTCTAAGGTCCCTTCCAATCCAAACCATTCTGTGATTCTATGATAACACCTTCAGTGCCAGCTGATGAGTGGGGAGCTCCAGGCAAGAGTTAAGTGGGATTTACAACATCCAGTAACTCGCTGTTCCTAATTTTTGGCTCTTGGTGACCAAAAAAAGAAGAGGATCAGCAGGTTTGGAAACGATTTTTGTGATGACAGGATACCAACACCAGGGTGAAAGAACGTGTAAACCACGCATGGGTGTGACTATAGCCCCCAGCACTCTCCTCTTCTCCCTTTCTCCCTCCCCCACATCCCACATCCCATGTTTTTCCCCCTTTTGCTGCTGCTACGTGTTCACATACCCAACACACTGTGGCATGGCACAGCAACACACAGCTTGGCCCCGACCAGGACCACTGCCACGATCTACTGCTTTTACCTTGCTGGCTTTCAGGATGCTGATCTGCTCCTCGTACACCGTGTCCCTGTTCTTCTCCAGGAATCCCTCGCTCTGGTATTCCACCTAGCGATGGAGACGGAAGGGATCTCAGAGGGTGAAGTCAAACCACACGGGGACAAGGTGCTCCCGCCGCTCCCCTGCCGTCAGGAGCTCACCCCAAAGCCCCGAGAAGGGGCAAAGGGGAGAACAGCAGGAATTTAAAGGTCACTTTTTAATCAGAAGGAGTGAATCTGAATGAAAGCAAAATCCTTGCTGCAAATGCAGACTGTTTCCTAGTCATTAAATTGCTCTGTACGGAAACCAGAGGGGAAAAAAATGCAAAGTTCATCAGTAACTCTACAAGCTCTTTTGTTCATTCCTCATCTTCTTGTAAGTTAATCAATAAACCTCAAATGATGTCTTGGCTGTGTCTCCTGTAGGCCTCTTAGTTTTTGAAATTGCAGAGGGTTGGGGTGCAAAGGAACTTAGAGAAAAACATTTTTTAAAGTATATTTTAGAGAAGACAGAAGAGAATTTCATTTTTTTGCTGAAATAAGTGACCATAAAAAAAAAAAAGAAAGAAAAAAAAGGTAAAACTTGCAGAGAGATATTGACTGTCAGGGATACAAGTACAAAACCCATTGCCTAAGGAAAGGTGAGTACCAACCTTTGCCATGAAAAGCGCCTCTCCCATCCAGGGCAAACCTGGTTAGGAGAAGCACATGTATGGCACCAAAGCACCTGCTTGCTGTCTGGCTCCTCAGACACATCCCTGGTCTCTTTTTTCTTTTTTTCCCAACAAATGAGTCTTTGGGATAACCGCAAGCTTTTGAGATTCTCAATTTGCTGTGAGTGACACCTGTCACATCAGGGTTTTGATGAAGTTGGAGCCCATGGACATGTCCCTACAGCTCCAGACACTGGGATTTAGTTTATTTCAGTCCCACTGTTGGCACCTTCTCCCTCAGAAAGGTGGGATCAGCCCAGGATCACCTCTCCCCTCCTCCCCACACTGTGCCTCTCTGACACTCACAGCTCCTGCCCTTCAAAAGTAATTCCCTTTCCCAATACGTTTTCTGTCAAGCCGCCCTTAAAGAAACTCATTTCGCTGCAGCTTTGAAAAAGAGGATTTCACTCCCGTCCAGAAACCACAACAATTTACAGCTTAGAGCAGTAGTTCTGAGGCTGAGGGCCTCGGAGCCGACCTAGGCTGGAGCACCGAGCCGAGATTACCGCCGCCCTATCACCGAAAAGCAGCTCACTTTTCGGGACTGCGAACCAATTTCCCCCTCAGGCGGCTGTTCCTTCCCCCCCGCCCCGTGCACCGCCCGTTTCCAGCCCCCGGGTACCTTATCGGCGAAGTGCAGGATGATGAAGGAGGTGTTGGACATGCGGGGCTTCTGGAAGTGCTGGCTGGAGCCGTGCCGGTCGTACAGCTTCTGTGCCCAGTTCTGGTCAGTGCCCTTGGGAACCTGCAAGGATTGGGGGGGAAGATGGACCAGTTCCAGGAGCGTGTGCTGCTCTATTTTCTTGTCTGTTCCTGACAAACTCACTGAAGTTTCATTGCCAGTGAAAGACACCCAAATGCCAGTCCTGCTCCAACAGACAGAACTGCTCTTGCAGGAAAAAAAAAGACCCCAAAGATTAAGGAAGTATTTTTACACTTAAGTTACGTTAATGACTCAGGCACCAGCATTATTTTTTTAGTGCTATTTCTGGTGAACGAATCCTTCCAGAAACCACCACCTGAGAAAACATCTAGGAAGTTCTGGTTTATCTCACTTAAAATAATAATGGTAGTACAATAATAATTCTTAGATACCAAAATTAAATAATAATAAAATTACAATTCTTAAGACATCTCTGCCTCTTTGGGATCACTTGGATTCCAATCCCATGGTGTTTTAACCCCAGGTTACACAAAGGGCTGCGACATCAGACCCACATACCTGTCCTGCCACAGCCAAATGATTCCCATGTCCCCTTCCCACACATCCAAACCTCCCGTGCCACGGATGTCCTGGATGCCAAACCCTCCCTCTGCCTCCTATTTAGACTGAAATCAGCACGCAAAACTGACACCCTTTGAAAGAATTTGGCCGTGGTACAGCAAGATATCGGATGTTGTCCAAGAAATGGCTTTGGTAGAATAGGGCAGAGGATGGAGAAATCCTAAAAAAACTGCAATGACTTAAAAGAACACCTCACAGCACTACCTGTGCAGCAAGGAAATGTGCTACTTTTCACTAATTAACAGTTAAAGAATGTTTTAGCTTACCATCCTCTCCAGCACCTGAGGTTTTTACCCACTAAATAATGGTAAAATTAAGCTAATGCAATATACTGTCAAGAAGTTTTGTTTTATTATTTTCTAAGCACATACAGCTGTATAGCAGCATATAAAAATATGCCTTAGTTTCTAATACTAAATACACCATTACACTTTCCATAAAGAGTAATTTTTCTAGGAAAATTCCTTCTCTGCTAAAAACCCCCAAAACCTTCCAAAAAACGTAAGGGCATTTGAGGAAAGCACCTAGCTGTACACATATTTTATTCTGTATTTTTCTAGCCCAACAGGCTTGACAGAAAACAAAATTCTTGAAAATCTAAGGAAACAAGGAGTGAAATTGTTACTTTTGAGGGCTGAGAGCCACAGCTGATGGGGTTCATCCCCATCCCATGGATCACTGCCTGTAGGACAGGAACAGCTGCATATACACACACACACACACACACACACATAATTTTTAACAGAAAGGACTGACTGGATAATTTAGGTTAGGAAAAAGAGAAGAGCTGGAAGAGAAGTGTTAGGCCATATTTGAAATTAGATGGGACAAAAGCCTAGAAACCACAGAACAACTGTGCAGCACCAGGGAGAGCCCTGGACCATCCATCAGGACTTCACATAGACCTTTATAAGAAAAAAGACAGAGGAAATAGGGGCAGCAAACAGTGAGAAGCAAAACTCCAGACAGATGAGGAATATTTCTCAGTCCTGCTCTGAAGCAGCCTCTGATTTCATGACAGCAAACCAAAACACACCAGAAGGGCTCTGGACACCGGGATAAGCATCTCCTGCCTATCCCCAGGAATGAAATGCAGCAGACACTCATGCACACCATGCTACCCCAGATTTATTTATATTTCACAGGTTTTAAGTGTAACCAATTATGGACACGCATAGAAATAACAGAGGGTACACATAAATATTAAAAAGGCACTTAGTTATGCAATTATATACATGTTTTATTTACGCAAGATAGACTCGCATGTTTAAACTACAGAGTTATATAAATGCAGATGGGTTTCTTTTCATCAGTTATGTTTAATATTTATATGTAAAAGACATTCTTTCTGGAGCTATCATTAGGTGCCTCCTGCTCAGGACTAAGCCACAGGTGCAGAGCAGGAGCACCTGAGCCATGGGATGCTGCAGAGAGCAGATTTACCCTGCACCAGCTCTCTTCCAACCCCTCCACTTCACTGAAAAACCTGCTTATCTCAGAGCTGAACTTCAAAGGCCTCGCTCCTGCCTCCCAAGAAGAGGGTTTTGCTGTACCCTCCTCGCTGTCCTGCAGCCAGGATATTTTTAGCTTCCTGGAGGAGCACCTGATCAGGACCGAGTTCCAGAGATAAAAAACTAACAGGGCCATTATCTGCACTATTATAACAGCTTTTGGTATTAGCTTGGCAGCTTAAGGCCTTCACAGCCACTGAGAAAGTTATTTAGAGGCTGTCTCATCTCTTTTTAGGGTCTGGGGAAGTCGAAAAGTGACTGCCTTGCAAGTTTTGTATGGAATCTTTAAACGAGGTAAAACTTATACCAGCAATAGCGCACAAGGTCACTGCTCCTGCTCGTCCCTCCTTGTCGTTCATGCCTCTGTCACTCCTCACAAAATTGGTGGGACAGTGTAATCTCTCCATACACTGTCCTCTGAGCTGTCAGGAGCTACTGCAACCGAAATCAATCCCACCCAGCACGGCCAGGGTCACCCCACAGGCTCAAGTCTGCCCATTTTGCACCCCAGGATCAAGAACCCACCAGGATCACCAGCCAGCTGAGGAGCTGCCTGGACCAAAGGCTGAGATTCCTTCCACCATCACCTCCAACAGGAGGACAGTTAAAAGGATAAACATAAAAAAGGCCACTGGCTTTAACCTGAAGGAGGGTGGATTTAGGTGGGATTTTAGGAAGGAATTGTTGGCTGTGAGGGTGATGAGGCCCTGGCACAGGGCAGAGAGGCTGTGGCTGCCCCTGGACCCCTGGGAGTGTTCAAGGCCACACTGGACAGGGCTTGGAGCAACCTGGGCTAGTGGGAGGTCATGCCCTGCTGTGGCAGGGGGTTGGAAAGAGGTGGCCCTTAAGGTCCCTCCCAAAACCAAACCATTCTGGGATTCTACGACTCAAACCTAACGATCTAAAAGTGAACCCTCTGAAAGCCATTTACATATTATTCCTTTTGTCCTTAACTCCGACACAAGTTAAAGCCTGAAAAGAGCCTTCCTCTGCGTTCCAGGGACACGTTCCAGTGCAAGTGACGTGCCTGGCTTTAAAGTCATCAAAGCTGACAGCATGACATAGGGGAGGTCGTTCTGCCGTCGGATCGGGCGGCCCGCCCGAAAGGAAAGCCCAGAGGTCCAACCTCTGCTCGCGGAGCAGAAATCCCCCTGGACAGGACAGGGCAGCACAGGAAGGCGATGTGCTCATTTCTGATGCTCAAAAAACTAACGAGTCCAGACAAGGAAAACACATTTGCTCAGATACCCAAGTTCACAGCGATGCGCGGAGACAAGCGGGATTGAAAACCAGTCAGCCAGAAACAGACTTCAGTGTTTCTGGCACTTGACAGAAGGACACGGGAAAGGTTAAAGAGCATCTTTTGAACAACGTTAGAAAATGCATTTGGCACATTAACAGCATAACACAACGGCAGTGTGCCATAAAGCACAAAACGGAGCCACAAGAGAGCTCAAGAACGTGAGGGGAGTCTGTGGGTTTGGTGAGAAACATCCCCCTTCGGCAGCCTTGGGGTCAGGCTGTTCCTCGGCAGAAAGGATTTCACCAAGAGCCCTAACAAATCTGGGACAACAATTCTGCAACTGACACATGAACCCCTCCAAACAGCCTGTTCTTGACTGAACCCTTTTCGATGCACTTCATGCTGATGTACAGGGTTTTTTTTTTCATTAACTTTTTCATCCACACTCCCATCCCAACAGCACAGGCATTAAAGCAGTGAGGCTGCAGGACACCTTAGGGAAAAACTTGGGCATCCAGAGCAATCTCTGGCTGTACTCCCAAAAAGAATCACAGAACGTTGGAAGGGACCCACAAGGATCATCAAGTCCAACTCCTGGCCCTGCACAGGACCCAAGATTCACACTGTGCCCCTGAAAGCCCTGCCCAAGGCACTTGGGAGGCACGTGGAAGACAAGCAGCACTCCCACAGGGCAAGAAGTTTCAGCCTGAAAAGCAGGACAGCTCATCCAACTTTGATACAGAGACTTGACTGCGTTCCTCAGAGAGTTTTACGTTTCCTCTGAGGGTAATTTAAGCCTCTTGAAAAGCCAACCCCAGCTGGCTGCACCTCTCCAGAGAGTGAAAGTCACTCTTCACACATCCCCTCAAACCTGGAAACCTTTAAAGTCCTCCTAAGAAGTGTGTTGCCCCCTCCACCAAGGTAATTTCCTTCACAACAAGAGCAGCCATAACCTAAATGCACTTCAGACGTCCAAGCAACCCCTCTTACGGCTGGATTTTCAGAAGGCAGCCTCCCTCCTTCATGCTCATTTCTTCTGATAGGCTCTATGTTCATCTCCTTGTTCTCCTCAAGGACTTTGCTCTTATCCCAAATTATTTCCCACCACTTCGCTTTGTCCCTCAGTGACTCCACGCACACTTCACAGCTCTCCACAGGGAGGTTCTCCTGGATGCCCTCCTGCCCCTTCCCATCTCTTTAAGGGCTCATCAGTTTGTGCTTGAGCACTTCAACATCACACCATCACGGTGCATGGGACATGAACTCTTGGCTGTTCCTCTGACGCTTTCTTAGGCCAAAGCAAAACCAAGAGGTTCCAAAAGCTCCGGGGAGATGAAACTCCAGTGCAGGAAAGAGGGAAAAGGCACCTCAAGAACTCCACAGCCACTTAGCAGAGGACACAGGTCACAGTCCATGGAGATTATAAGGACTCCTGGGCAGACCAAGGGCATAACAGGACCAAAAGAGCTCCAGAAGCCACCTCCAACAACAGCTTCCAAATCCTAAGATTTCAAAGCTGTTTTAAAAAACAAAACAAAACAAAACAAATATAACCATCTCCCTCCTGGAGAGGGATTTTTCACGAAGGCATGAAGTGACAGAACAAGGGGGAACGGCTCCACTCTGCCAAGGGGCAGGATCAGATGGGATATTGGGAAGAAATTCTTCCCTGTGTGGCCCTGGCTCAGGTTGCCCAGAGAAGCTGTGGCTGCCCCTTCCCTGGAAGTGTTGAAGGCCAGGTTGGACAGGGCTTGGAGCAACCTGGGATAGTGGAAGATGTCCCTGCCCATGGCAGGGACATGGATGAGGTTTAAGTTCCCTTCCAACTCAAACCATTCTATGATTCTATATCTTAAAATCTTTTTTAAGAACTAAGGATTTTCTCATTTGATTTCATGAGACAGGTTTAGTCCTTAACACTCCAGTCTCAGTTCAAGAGTCCTTTCCTTCATTGCTGATTCCTGTTTCAATTTTTCTCAGAACAGGGACAACAAGGTCTCACGTGACCTTTTACAAGCTGAGCTGCTTCAGCACATTCCCAGCCACCTCCTCCCCATCCACACATTAAAGATTAGGAAAAAAGATCCATACTGTGAAGCAAGAACATTAGTGACAAACCCTCTGCACTTGTGCTAGTGTGTCATTATGCAGCCAGGATCCCCTCGATGCCCTTTCAAGTCCCACAGTGCATTTATCCACCACTGTGGGTCCTAATGAGGCGATGTGCAATTACCCTATTGTGGTCCCACCCTGAGAGGTGAAACACTTCTGTGGGGGTAAAGGTTTCCATCCATAAACTGTTGCTTTCAGCTGACAGGTTCTGCTGAAATTTTCATAAAGCTGGAGAACACTTACGGGTTATTATAAAAGAGGTGATTACAGGGCCTATAATAAGGGCCTCTGACTAACGACAGCATCCCCCACTGACAGGTAAATAACCAGATAATTGGCATTTTATGTGGCGGGGGGGGGGGAGAATAGATCTTGTGGGGGGTTTTTCGGTAAAAAAAATAAGCACGGATAAAAAAAGCAGTACCAGGCAGATCTGCAGCAAAGTTGCCCACATTACTGGTGGTGCATGGGAGTTGCTCTGTCTAATGCAATGTCACCAGCAGCAACCAGTGCCACAGAGAGGAGCCCAGGGTATTACTCCCAACAAGACACAACAGAAATCTCGTTTAAAGGTCCTCAAAGTTATCCAAGAGACAGTTTGAGACTGAAAAATTTAACAGGCCTAATAGCACAGAGGCCAGAAGAAATGGTACCGAATATCAAGCAAACACTCTGGCCTCCTTCCGAGCCAGCACTCGCTGGGATGCTATTTTTAAGGACATCAAATTAAGTTTAATTTGTTCTCATTTTTAAGGAGTCTTCCTGAGGGAGCATTTGAAAAGTTAAAGCCCCAACTCTGGCTCATCACAAGGAGATAGATGGAGTGTCTGTAGTCCAGCTGAGCTGGGGATGTGCAGGTTGGGACAGCCCCATCGTGCCTGGGAAGGCAGCTGTCGTGGGTTTGTCTAGGTGACAATTTTTTACCACACCCCCCCAACCAAATTGCTCTAAATTACTCTAACTTGAGAGAAGGTTTATGCAGACAAAACCAAATCCGATTGGGGAGAAATAGTATTAGACTTTATTACTATACAATAAAACTAAAGAACTATATCTACTACAATACTAATTAAGCAAAAGCACTACGCATTTACAGAAATAATACCCCTCTCCCCTCTGTATCAGTCCAGGAGGAGCAGCAGTGCCCTTCCCACTGTCAGAGCTACAGATCTTCCACACAGTTCGGCAGCATTTGGAAGTTCCTCTGTTATCTCCGGGACGGCAACTCCGACTCGTCGCAGCTGGAACTGTCTCATCATCTGAAGGTCGTCAGTTCGATCCTCCCACGGGGCCCAGTGAACGGCCTCAGCACCACAGTGGGCTCCCTGGAGTCACAGCTGGAGCAGAGCTGCTCCCTGGAGTCACGGCTGGAGCAGAGCTGCTCCCTGGAGTCACGGCTGGAGCTGCTCCCTGGAGTCACGGCTGGAGCTGCTCCCTGGAGTCACAGCTGGAGCAGAGCTGCTCCCTGGAGTCACAGCTGGAGCTGCTCCCTGGAGTCACGGCTGGAGCAGAGCTGCTCCCTGGAGTCACAGCTGGAGCAGAGCTGCTCCCTGGAGTCACAGCTGGAGCAGAGCTGCTCCCTGGAGTCACAGCTGGAGCAGAGCTGCT
>JAWWES010000094.1:70040355-70055959 GCA_035583135.1 Lophotriccus pileatus
TGGAGCAGAGCTGCTCCCTGGAGTCACGGCTGGAGCAGAGCTGCTCCCTGGAGTCACGGCTGGAGCAGAGCTGCTCCCTGGAGTCACGGCTGGAGCAGAGCTGCTCCTGGAGTCACGGCTGGAGCAGAGCTGCTCCGCTGATGAGGGGTTGGCACGGGACGAGTGACTGGTGAAGGAGGTGAAGAAGCCAGAGGAAGCCAGGGCTCGGGAACAGACTCTATGGGTACACCCAGTAAGATCTTGGAGCTTCTAGACAAGGGTGTAACAGGGACACATGGACCAGGAGCCTTGGGGGGTCCCTTCCCACGGGAATAGTCCTTGATAGACCTCTGTGATGTGGGTCCACCCCTCGGGCAACGGTTCTCCCATTCTCTGCTGTCCCTTGTTTGTCCCTGTCACAAACTCAGCTGCACCAGCACCCATCTCTCTCTGGGATCCCAAGATCTTACCAAGCCGCCTCGCTCTGGCGTCAGACTCCTCTGTGTGGGTCACAGTCCAGCAACACTCTGTTTTACGTCTTCCTCGTGCATTCCTCTGCTTCAGCGTGGGCTCCATCATGAGCTACAGGGGGGTCTCCTCGCCCCAACAACCTTCCACATGTGACAGGGATTTTAGATTTCAGTCTTTCCCCTGCTGAAGGGAGAGAGAGGGAGGGGGGAGAAGGAGCCGTCTCCCCCTTCACGGTTCTCTCTCCTGCTGCCAGCTCTGACCTTGGAGGCTCCGCTATCTCTCCGGCTGGAATTCTTTCTGCAGTTTGTCTTGTCCAAAGTCTCCTTTCAGCTTTTTTTCTTCATTCTGTTATATGTCTGATCAGGGGGCTTCAGTGCTGCCCCTGCCCCCAGCCCAGGGCCGGGGCAGGAGGGAGGCCTGGCCCCCCTCGGGGCCTGCTGCGTCCTCCTCACATGGCTCCCAATTCCTTCTGCGCAACAACCTTCTCTTCCGATTTCTTAAAGATGTAACTGGCAAAAGGCGTTACCAAAACTTCTGATTGGGTCTGTCCCGGAAATCAACCTGGACAAACCACTCACAGTCCCCCAGGGAGGGGGGATCCTTGCTAACCCACGACAGCAGCCCTGTCACTTGGAGGAGAGCAAACACTTTACAGGTCACCCCCTTCCCAGACAAGGACAGGTCATACATCTCCTTAAATCCATCCAGAAGGGGCATTAGTCTAAATAATGGATCCAAAACCTTTCCTTCTGATGCAACACAACATTCCTGTTCTCGGGCCACCAGATCTGTCTTCTATTCATGGATCCCACAGAGCCAACAGGAATTCCTTGTGTCCTTCTTATCACCTCGGCTATCCTGGCCAGGGCCCCTCCCTACTTCAGCTCTCTCACCACCCTTTGTCTCATCCCTCCCTGCCTTTGTTCAAAAATGCTCAAAGATCTTCCACAACCAGTAAGACATTCCCAGTCACAGAACATGTCCAAGCCTCAGTGGAATCTCTTCCCAAGGACAACTTGCTGGATCACACCACAGCAAAACCAGTCTGAGGCTCCTCAGGGCAGGTAAATCCAGCAGGAAGGCTGTTCCCATCCCCTTCCAGCAGGACATCTTCAGCATCAAAGACCTTCAAAACAGGCATCCCAACTTCTCAAAAAAAATCTCCCATCTGACAATTCTTGTTCCTAAGTATATTTGGTAATTCACGACTGAACAGGGAGTGAGAATAAGAAGTCCAACTTTTCTTATGGATTCACTGGCAGCACGTGGTGAGATCGGGTACCAGGCTGGTAGCAAACACCTGCCAAGGAGGCTCTGAAGTGTTCTCAGGCAAAGCAAATGCCAACAGCCCACCCTCGGTGCCACAGGCACCCCAGCAACACACGTAAAGGAGGTGTTTACCCTCTTGCAAGATGCCTCAGGTTAAAGCCTATTAAAAAACACTCCTTACCTTGCACTCTTCGTCCAGCAGGTCCAGGATCCCAAGTTTTGCTTCTATCAGGTCTATGCAGGGCTGGTTATCGTAGAAATCTATGAGGGTCCAAGGGATCCCCTCCTTCATGTACTCTTCTTGCTCCAGTTTAAACACATGCTGAGAGTGAAAGAACAGTGGAGTTACTGGCCGTGACCCCAGCCAGCCCCTTCCACATCCACCCCCCGTCCCCACCGGCGTGCAGTATTCCACAAGACCATCCAGAAGCCACCCATGGAGGCTTTAGGTGCCCTCACGTTCAGCCTGTGCAGGCTCTGCCATTTACACAGTTTAGCTTCTGGCAAGGAAAATAAAAGCATTACACTAGGAAACCACGGGGCAGGGGAAAATAAGGCTGTAAATGACTTTCACCAGAAAATGACTGAAGCTGTCAGTACATTGAGGTGGAAGCCACATATTGAAGTGGCAATGACACATATATCCCTTGGGCTGACAAAAATCCCCTTCTCCTGATTAAAGCAGTGACCTGCAGCAGGAGCTAGCAGCCAGGGCTGAGAGTGTGTCCCCCCATCTGCTTCACAAAGAGCACCCATCGTCCTAGAAGGGATATCAGCAGCAGCATCTCACCAAATCAGGGACACTTCTACTGCAGCCTCTTATTTTAAAAAAACATATAACAAAAATTAAAAAAAAAAAAAAGCCTCTGCCTGGCTTATGTATCTCAGACCTCTGCCCAAGCAGATAAATTGTCTCTGGCTATTTCTGAGATACTCTAAAGCGTATTTAAAAAAATGATCTTTCAAATGCACTTTTTTTCCCTTCAGAGATAGCTTTTTAAAATCTCTTCAAACACGTCATTTCGGAGTTTGAATTTATGAGCTTCAGAAGTGATAGTTAGACATACCAAGTAAAGATATGAACAGTGCAAATACAATCCATAATTTACTTTTCATTTTTAGCAGCAGTGATCTATCTGATGCCTCAGATAGACTGCAAATGTTCATGGCCATGCATATGATACGGTTTCAAAGGGCCAAACTAATCTGCAGTACTTAGCTGCTCAAATTTAACAAGTTTTCCCTTGCATCCTGAAACTGATAGTAGTTTCTTCCCTGCTTACAACCAAAGCAGAAGACAACCCCCTTACTGGTTTCATTTCCAGTGTAGGCAAGCACTTACTTCTAATAAAATTGGAAAATCTCTGTTTTTTGTGAGGCATGTCCAAGTGAAAAGTGGGGAGCGTGTCCAATCCTGCCATTTAACACAGAGTTTTCATTTCACAGGTTTAAGACACACTTAATGGGCAGGTTTCCACACCCATACTTTAACTTACACTGGAAATCAGGACCTGGCACAAAGACCATCCAGATTTTGCTTTAGGACTGAAACTACACCAAGAAGAAGGCAAATTATATGCTTACTCAAAACCCCAGTGAACCTTTGCATAAAACATAAAGCCTGTTTCCAGTATCAAGCTTATACATCAACTGAGCAACATTTTTCCACTTGATGGGAATATTTTAGTGCCATTTCAACGCAATGCCTGGGAGAGAGGTGTCCCAGGGACTACATTCATGCTGGCCACACGATCTGTCCGCCCTGCAGGTGAATGCCATTAAACAGAAGCCAGACACGCAACAATCTTGCCTTGTTACATTTTCTGCTAAGTTCTGTGGAACACTTCCAAGCTGACCTTACCAAGTTGAACTGCTGCTGGAGCTTTTCGTTGGCGTAGTTGATACAAAACTGTTCAAAGCTATTCACTTCAAAAGTTTCAAACCTGCAAAGCAATGAATAAATCAGCATTAAGCGTTGCTTTGTCTCAAAATCTACTTCTTTTTTTTTTTTTTTAATTTCTTTTCCTGCAACGGTGTCATCTGTGTGATGGGGAAAACCAGTTATTCAACTGTCTCCTCGCATTCCTTCTATCCCAGATCTATACTTTATTCCTCAAAACATCTCCCTCTCCTTGGCACAACTCAAGGGATTCAAGAGGTCTCTCCTGCCATGCACGAATGAGACACTTGGCACGACTGCAGCTTCCTGCCCATCAGGCAGAAGAGCTGTCTGAGACAAGAAATGTAACAGCCTCTCTTGGGGAAAAATATTATGAAATATTAAGTCCAAATGTATTCACTGCAAAGGTGATGAAGGAACAGGAGCCGCTGTCCTGAAAGACCCCACGTGCTATTTTTAATGTAACTCAAGAGAGCAGAAAAAGAAGGTATTTAATTCGTAATTACAGCTTCTGTACTGCATCCCTGTTAGCACAACATCTGGACACACGTGAGCAAGCAAATTCTGGAAGGCAGAGGGGAAAAACGATGATTTCAGCTCCAATTCTATGTTCCTTAGGGGAAGTCTGGAGCTGGACTCACTGATCCCTCTCTTCACTAGCTTCCAAAACTCTGCTCATCAAATCATCATCCCACCTTTCCAGAGACTGACTCCAAACCAAGCTCAAAACTGGCTTCCTAGTCACAACCAGAAAGGGAAAAGTATGCAGTTTTAGTGACATGAACTACAGGTAAGCAGCAGGGAGCCAGCAGAGCCCCTGGGGCTGAAGCACACGACATCCAGGGACAGGCACGGGGAGCCAGGCCTGCTCTTAGAAAAACCAAAGAGGACCTTCTCAGCTACACAGGGAATTATTTTTTATTTATTTCTATTTTTAAGGCAAGTTTGGAAGGGGGAGGGGGACACACGAAAATCTTTGACACGTGACTGTAAGGATTAAAACAAGGGGAGAAGTGGGAAGGCTCTCTGTGTTAAATGAGTAAGCTGCTGTAATGGTAAATACACAGCTGAATAATTGTTCGGGTAATAGGCACTGCAGGAGCTGGCAGAACAATCTCAAAGCACTAAATAAATGAAGCCCTTTTTTTTTTCCACCACCCCTCCCCAAAACAATCAGTATTTCTGCTGCTTTCTGAGGACTACCTTGCTGTTATCCAGGCCATGCAGTTATTCCCCAGGTTATTACCAGGTGACAATGCCCTCACCACATAAAATGCTCGAGACCTTGGGGAAACACAATGCCAAAAGGTAAAAGAAAAAAGGAGAATGGATGAAACGAGCTGCTTTTGGGCTTTTATCAGTCCCACAGCCCTTGAGGAAAGCTGGGACTGCTTCCCCTCTGCCTGCCCAGGGCTGGCATTGCCCCCGGAGTTGGTGCAGCCTGGGCCGAGCAGAGAATGCTCAATCCTTTCCCTTACAGTCTTTAACACAAGGAAATCTGCTCTCTGGGACAACAAATATTTATATTAAACACATGGCCTGGGCCTCAGTGATGAGCATGTCCTTGAAGAGCTCCCACTGTGTTTGACCTTGGTCGCACGGCCATCGTGCCGAGCAGGTCGGTGCCTCCAGCTCCTGCAGCTAAAGGGATTGACTTGCCCAAGACTCCTTGGAAACACAACTCCTGCAGGCTCATGGTGATGACAGCAACAGGGCAAGAAAACATTTAATTAAAACACAGATGAAGAGGGACGGTGAGCTGGGTGGAAAAACACAACAGGAGCGGGACTACAAGAGGAAAAGAAATCGGAGTAGGCACTTTATATCCACTTCAGAGACACCAGATGAGGTTTATGAACCTTCTCAGTGAATGCCAGCCAGTGGCAGAGCAGCTGTACAACATCAACTCCAAGGGAGATCTCACTAAATATCTTATTAAGAGACTCTACCAGCTGGATCTGCTAACTGTCAGAGCAGACCAGCCACCAGCTCTACATGTGTGCTGGCCAGGAGGTCCTACCTGCTCAGAGTCACTGCACCACGGCAACATCCCAACAGGAAAAGCAAACCAAAGCCTGTTTGGTTTCTATTCATTTTAGTGCACTACACCTTGGTGCAAAAAACAAGCATATTCACCGCTCCTGCCCATCCCCGTGACTCCCCAGAAGGCACATCCAGCTTGGAGGCAGTAGACTTCAGAGAACCAGGGGTGCAAAGTCGAGCATTAGAGAGCTAGGACACAAATTCTGCAGCCTCTGCATCCTCTCTCAGAGCTCAATCCCGCTCCCAGGAGGAAAAGGAGAAACAACAGACATTCGGAAAAAAACCTTCTAATATTTGGCAAAACGCATTAAAACTCCCTAAAAACCCAAAGTTTGGGGAACCAAACCACTTTTAAGGACTGCAGAGTCAGGTTATCATTACCCAAATTCCCTGCATTGTTAATCACTCAGCATTTAGACAGCAACATCCATTAAAAAAAAAAAAAAAAAAAGGGCTTTTTAGGACACCAGATCCTCACAAGCATTACAGGCAGAACACAGACACCTTTCCCCTGCAAATCTGCCTCTTTCAACAGGACCTGCAGATCCTTGGGGGGAAAAAACCCTGCTGTACCCTGTGGCGACAGCAGTGCTGTAAAAGCATCAGTTTGCCCACGCGCTGGATGTGATGCACAGACCTGCAGCTTAAGGAGGCTTTTCTTCCACACTAACAGGTTTTCAAGCCTGGCTTAATCTTTCATAAGCATTACACTCAAGTCTCCTTTCATTCAGATTTCTGAAAGCCCGGTTTCCTAACCCAGGCATCCAATTTTCTGTATTGACCCACTTGATATCACAAGAGCTTTATTTATCACATCCCAGCCTGCAGAGATTTTTATCTGTGGAGACACTTACAGGAAACAGCTTCTCTACCTCATACAGTCTGTGAATAAGACTGTGCCGTTCCCATTTTAGTTAATTAAGATCTTTCAGGTCCTGTGCTGCCTACTGAGGAGAGCCCAGAAACTTGCAAGCCTGTAAAAGCAACCTCACCACCTCAAGCTATCCCACTGAAATCCCAAACCAAACACGACAGTATTCTTATCGTCCTTGATAGAAGTGTTCCTGTAAGCCTTGCCATATGGCAGCAGTTGCTGATGGAGATGGGCAGGGTGGGCTGCACTGATGGTCCAGCATCCTTTCTGCTGCTCTGTTTGTCCAGCAGATGTGAAAATCAACCTCCCAAACACCAGCAGCTGTAGAAACCTCATGGGAGGGCTCATATACAAGGTCCAGCTCTGGCAATTGTATATGTACTGCAGCCATAAAAGCTTTCTTTTTGTTCTGACACAGCACTGCTTTGGCAGGGTTTCACTCTGAACTCCAGGTTCACTTAGATCTGACAGACCTTGGAGGAGCCTGGCATGAGAGGAGATTTGGGACTGAGCAAGCACAGTGACTGCACTGTCTTAGGGACTGGTTCCTGGAGCAGCTACAACTTATGCAATCCACCCTCCCTTCCGAAACAGGAGCAGTCCAGCATTTTAATATATTAAGGGAACATAGCAGGCCACTGCTGCCCCATTTAGAACCACAGAACCACCAGATGATTTGGAAGGGACCTTTGAAGGTCATCTAGTCCAGGCCCCCTGCCATGGGCAGGGACACTTTCTACTAGACCATGTTGCTCCAAGCCCCATCCAACACAGACTTGGACACTTCCAAGGATGGAGCAGCCACTGCCTCTATGGGAAACTTCAGACTTCTCCTTTTGTCCTTGCTCCCCAGAGAGACAGAAAAAGGATGATGATTAAAGAGTGGAAGGTAAAACCCAAACCCACAAGATCTCTTTCCTTTTCCACCCCATAACTGAAAAAATCCCTTTCTCCTCCATCTTCTCCTTCTTTGCAGCACTTCAGCTAAAATGAACTCTTCACAAACAACTCTCACATCCCTCATCTCCCAGCACTCAAGTGCCAGGATGGCAGACCAGGCAGTGACTGGTACTCAGCCCAAATTTGAAGCAGCTCATTGCCCCTGAGGCAGCAAGCCTTGTAAGAGCTTTTTGCACCTTACGGCCCCGCCGCAGGTTAACAAACCCCTCCAAAAGCTCTCACTGGCACAAAGGGCCCTGCAACAGCGTTTTCACAGCTGAAGAAGCAAAGTACTCTCCTCAAATCCCAGAGCAACCCCAGGCAGAGCCAAGTGCAGTCTGTGGTCTCCACACTGGCACCTTTACCACGAGCTCATCTTGAGCTCGATGCAAATGAGACAGAAATCCCAAATGAGAACAGCACGGGAGGTAACTCCCAAAAGCCAGCACTCAAACAGAACTGTTTTGGGGTCAGATTGTACAGTCTAAAGGAGGACCCAAACTGCAAACCACACGTGACAGTGCTTTTTTGTGCTTCCTTCCCCCCGTTCCAATCACCTGGCACAAGCCGAGGTCGCAAGCGCCTCGCGAGAAGGGCAAGGCAAATTATGAAGGGCAAGGCAAATTACGAAGGGCAAGGCAAATTATAAGGGGGCAAAACAAATCACAGAGGGCAAATCAAACCGCCCCAGAGGGCAGAAACCGTGCCTACCCATAGATATCGAGCACGCCGATGAAGGAGTGCTGCTTGACGGTGGTGTGCAGGGCCTTGTTGATGTGCTGCACGATCCAGTTGAAGAGCTGGGCGTAGATGTGCTTGGCCAGGGCGTTCCTGGCGTTCACCACCTGGTGCAGGGACATGTTCTTGACGTAGGTCTCGGCCGTGGTGACGAGCTTGCGGTTGCAGAGCCAGTGCTGCATCTGGCTGAGCTCCACGCCCAGCAAGCTGCAGAAGTTCTTCAAGTGCTCGTCCTCGCTCTGGGAGAGGGGGATGAGAACCAAAGTCAGCAGCCTGGTGACACCCCAAACTGGAGTTTTAACCCCCAGGATCTCTGCAAGGAATTAGAGGCATTCCATAACTATCTAGGGAGGAGGTTGTGCCCCTCCTGTGGTTGGCAGGAATGGAAGAGCAAGGACGCTCATCCAGCTGTGCCAGTCTTCAGGGACATGAGTGGAGCAACAGTGGCACCACGGCTTGGCTCTGCTCTGGTTATCCTTGAGGTCTCAGTTTTCACTAAAAGCAGATTCCCACAGGACAGAGCATTCTCCACTTTACTACTCCTTGAGCTGCAACTACATGCTCCTTCAGAGCAACCTGGATTAAGCTCTTGAGCTAAAGCTCAGGCTTTGCCATGACACCTTTTACAGACTAACTCCATTTTGAATAACAAAGTCATAAATTGTGCATTACCAGAAGGGCTTGGGCTCTGAACAATTAATAAAATTATATGTGAACGTCATTTTCTCTAGTGCAATGTATTTATCCCCCCCATCAAACTAAGGCAAGGCAGTTCTGAGTCTCTGTTCTGCTAAGATAGTGGGCACTGCCTTTGGGACAATGAGAAAACAATTTCCTTTTTCTTCTGTGTAATAGTATATATGTAAAGGAAGTCAATTGTTTCCAGTCAGACATGTGCACATACAAATGCTGAACTGGTTTGGGGATGGAGAATAAAAGTGCAGTTTACAAGGATTCTAGGATGCTTTATTGCTATCATACCTTTTTGACTACAGGTTTCAAAGGCATAACAGAATTGATTTTATACCTTGCAATTACATCTGAAGCTAATTAAACAACATGAACTTCACTAGCAGAACTCAACGTTGTCAAAGCAGACCTCTTTCAACATATCCTTGTTGCCAAATATCAAGTAAATTTCTCCAGCACCTAATGCATTGAACACCAAGATATCTCAAGGGTAACACTAAAACTGTGTGCAGAACCCATCTTAATACTTTAATTAGGAACACACTACCCACCCTGAGACACAATGATAATTTACAGGATAGTATTTTCCAAATAACTGCTTCCTCCCCCACACCTCTGAACAAACACAGAAACAGAAAAATCGCCACAAAGGCATGTTCTGTATTATTTATTCTTGCTAATTAACTGTGCAGTGGTCCTTTGGATACTGGACTGGCTGCATCACAAGCAGCAGCTCCTTGGCTTTGCCTGCAGGAAGGTGGTTTTAGAGCATCACACCTCCTGCTGGTGGAGTCACTGTTCCCCAGCACCGTGCACCAGGTCATCTAGGGAAGTTTTAGGGAAGCAGGAAGAGTTAAAGACGTGTTGGGATGTAAGATGATAATCTTTGCATGATCTTCCCTACAGGCTGGCCAGAGAGGAGGAGCAAACACACCATCTCCAAGGGAAAACAGAGCAACTGGGAAACTATGATGTGTTTCCAAAAAAAGGCAAAGGAAATCAGGAGGCAAGGGCTTTTCTATCAAAGCACACTGTTGTGAAGCTCAACACGTCCAACGTGGCCTGATTCATGAGCATACCCAGCTCCCCACATGCCCCACTCCAGCTGGTGACCTACCGACAGGCTACAGGTCTCGTTGCTTCGTTCCACTTGGATCTCCACGTTCCCAAGGTGCAGAATGGCCGCAATTATCCTAAAAATGGTCATCTGATGAAACTCGTTCACTCCTGCGAGCAATTGAGAGCTGATTGTCACACCAGAAAACAAACAGCAATCTTCAGTTTACTTGAAGACACTCAAAAGGTTTGATTTCCTTCCCAGGCTGAGACTTCTTCCAATCAACACATCGTAAACACTCAATCTTAACACAGATAGGTTTAACACACACACAAAACCGAGGATGCTGCTCCATAATGATCAAACAGGGTCAGAGCTGCAAGAGCCCTGTGGCTTTTACAGAACAAGGAGTTGTTTTCTGCTGGCTGACAACTGAAGCACAGAAATTACAACATATTGCCTGCGTCCCACAAACAGAAGAGAAAATCAAAGGCCTGCACACGATGCACAAACACCTCCAAACTGGTGCTGCAGCTGGATACAGCCAGGCTGGATACAGCCAGGCACCAGGGAGGTGGTGTGGAACTCCGCCTTGCTGCCCCCAGTGCCTCAAAAAGAGCTACGTGTTGTGTCTTTACTAGGGGTGTAAGATGTTACTGCTTTATATATTTTTTTCTGGCAGGATTTATAGGCGTTCCCAGCCGGAGCTTTGCTCAGCAGCAGCCTGCACACGGCCTTCTTGCCGTATCTTGCATTCTTTTTACACTCCTGCTGGGTTTCTGCGTCCCTTTTGTGTTCAGGGCTGGTGTCCTAATTATCCACCCGAGGTCCGAGACATCACCTGCTGGTTTCTGAATTACCCAGAGCCTCCCTTTTCCCTCTCTCGGGACTTTTCTGTTATCAGCACAGTGAGAAAGGTTTCAAGGTTACTAAAAGGAGCAACGCTCTGCTGTTACTTGGAACTGTTAATTGGAGTTAAGCCTGGCTAGGGTGGGGATTGGCAGATAAATCTGACTGCTTCTTGTTGCACACAGAAAGGAAAGACTGAGAAGTGCAGTAGCAGTATCACCAGGCCCTGGACAGAAACAGAGCTGAGAAACACCGAGGGAAAAATGAGGAAAGGCTGAGCCAGAGAAAGCATGCGACGAGAAGGAAAACATCATCAAACTGGCAGCAGAGGAAGATACTCTCACAGTACTTCCCAGGGACCAGCAGGGAGACTGCTTGGGGAGGTGGAGAAGGGGAACAAAGAGAGACTACGCATGCCAAGGGGATGGGAAGAGAGTTCCCTGGGGATTACAGTCCTGTGGGCAAATCTGGAGCAAACAGGAGCCTTATTTTTTGAGTAGTTAACAGTTAGAAATCACGCAAGCTGTACAAGAAGAGGGTGATGACACGACTATCACCCCAAAGAAAAAGAGACTGAGCCCATCTGAACACAAACAGGACAAATTTTTGGGAAACACTTGCAGTTCCAATGCTTGAAATGAGTGCCCGTGCTTGTTGCTGGCACAGCTGGTCAGGGGATTTCACAGCCAACTGTGAACATCATGAGCTCCTCTCACAACATATGAAATGCAACTGAGAGGCACTGAGACTGAACAGGATTTTAAAAACATGGTTTCAGATAAATATTAATAAACCAGGGAAGTTTTCCCCAGCAAAAACTGGTTTTTCCTTTCCAACAGCCACTGCTGCAGGCAGGCTACAGCACTGCTCCACTGCAGCACGCCTCGGATTTTGCAGCTGCCACGCAGACATGGGCTCTGCACAGCGGGGATGTACTCAGCTCATTATTTCCAGGAAATCAGCTGCTTGGTACAATACTGTGATGGTCCGAGAAGTGACATCACCCTCAGCCCCAACACAGGTTGAACTGCAGAGTAATTGCCCTTTTCCTGCTTGTAAACAAGCGTAAAAAATAGCTGCAGCACAGCTTTGCCTTCTGAATGGTTTGTTTAAGCTGCTCCTAAATTCCGTGACCACCTCTATTTCGCTGCTGCTCTGCAGACAGCTGCAAGAAACACTTTCTGCAGCTCACACTGAAGAACAAAGTAAAGCCAACTAGGTCAACAGGAACATTATAATTCAGGCAAAACACCCAAAACAATTGCAAGAGACTTCTGCTGGGCAGGCTCCAAGCAGAGCAAACCCTTACCAAGCAGGGTGAAGGCATGCCTGGTCTTCTCGAAGTCAGCAGCGTCATCCACACCATTGATGGACGTGTCTCCTCCCTCAGAAATGTAGAAGAAGTCTTCGGCACAGGCTAGGAAAGAAGAAAGGGGAGCAATGTATCAGCAAGCAGTACTCACCCTTTGCAGCCAGCCCCTGGAATGTGGACTGGGATGCTCCCCAAAGGGCACCCGTCTCCTTCAAACCGCAGTTACTCAGAAATGCATGAAGTAGAACCTTGATAAGTGACTGTAATTACTTCATGCACTGATGAAACCTCTTCCCCATTCAAAGCAAGCCCAGTCAGGCCAGCGCTGTGGTATAATTGGTATTCTAAATAACTGCTCCATCGCAGGGGTGAAGATTATTTCAGATACTGAGGTTACTGCTTTCAGTATTTTTTCATCCTGTTTAACACACCCATGACTGATTCAGATACTTTAACACCTTCCCCACATAAAGCCTTAAACCTTGGGAACAAAGGGAATGGAGAATGGCTTGCAGTGCCAGTGTTATACCATGTAAACATCTGTGCTTTAGCCAAGTTATTTCAGGACAATAACAATAAATCGCGTGGAGACAGAGAGGCATTTCAAATGCAAATGCAACAAAAAGAGAGCACAGGGCTTATATCCACTTTAAAAAGCTGCACATGCAATCACCCCTCCCTAAAACAAGGGCTTACTTGAGGCCAATACCATTAAGAAGTGTGCCCAAGGCTGCTGGGCTGAGTCCTGGCATAGCCAAAGCTTGAGAGCTTGGCCCCCAGGAGGGCTGGGGGAGCCCAGCAGGTGAACAACACCCCCATTCCACCCAGAATGGGTTCTCAGCATCAGCCTCGGCCTGTTTTGAACTGGGTAGGAGTGATTTGCCAAAAAACATTCACTAACACAAACATATTTCCCAAGCATCGTGAATGTAAAGAGCAAAAGCCTACTGTGCGTTCCACATCAGCCTACTGGTAACCTTTAAAACCACTGCAATCTGCAATTTTTGACTCAAACCGCCACCAGAAGCTCCCCATCCCTTCCCTGCCCTCCCGTAGGCTTTTGCATTAGCTGTACTTTCAAGCTGTAAAGAAAAACATTTCATTCTTTTCGGCACGCGAAGCGCAGGGACTCGGAGGTTTTGGTGGTTCCGCTCGTTGATGGGGCATCAGGAATGAGGGGCAGAAAACGCTGATTGGGGTCAGGCAGACAGTGTCAATCCCGGTGTCCCAGCACAACAGGAGCTCACCCAGCCCATGATGGAGCACATCACAACGTGCTGTTGCTGCACGTCACCGTGCCAGACGCACCCGGGGCTGGTGGCGGTTGATGGGACCGCAACACCGGCTTCCGATTTTAAACATCCACACTGAGATCTGTTTCTGCCTCCAGTAATCTCTGGCGTAACTGACTCCAATCTTTACCTTTCTGTATATGCAGAATTACTTTAACAACCACGTAAACCCTTCGGTTCGCTGCCAACCACTAAAACATGTTCCCGCTTTGCACCATAAAATCAGACACCACACTTTGAAAGACACCTGCACTGCACACCAACATTTCAAGTCAAATATTTACCTTCTAGTTTCTCAGATTAAGCCTTTAGGATCACTCTGACTGAGCAACACTGGTTTACTCTGTCGAGCTCACATATGTTTAGAGACTCTCTCTTTTCGAGCATCTTGCAACATACAAGAGAGTGACGACAACCATTTTTACGTGCAAGGGCCAAAGGAGAAGCAAAAGCTCTTATTTTTTATATGGAAGAATATACATCCTCCACCATGTCTAATAAGTGGTGGATTTTCACAGCAAGATACCCCCCATTTTGTGTAAGTCTTGGGGAGAAAAGGCTGACACGTAAGGTGAGTACAGCTCACACGAGGAAATAAATTTGAGTTTTGACTAGTCATCTTGAGATACAGGCTAGTAAATCTGAGGCAAAGTTGGAAATGAAAAAAAAAAGACTCAAGAAAACTAAGAAAAAAATTGTGCATATCTGCACTCACAGAACACTGCCCAGCATTAGCAATTCCACAGGTCAAGGCAGAGCCTCCATCACGCCAACAAGAGCAGCCCACGGTACCCACATCTCTGTCTCCACAGACTCTGCGAGCAGCCCCACATCTGCCAGCTCCCACAGCGTTTTGGAGAGGCATTTTTAAGCTATTGCAAGGTGACAGTGGAGGAAACACCAAGGACACACACCTTCAACTTTGGAAAGAGTCACCTCCTTTTCCAGTGCTGCGTTTGACCTGGTGGATACCTGTGCGCGCTGTGACACGGCAAATGCACAAGCACCACTGAAAAGTGCAGCTGGAGGCTGGTGTGCACTGACAACACCAAATTTTGAGTAAAAATGACCTATGAAGTCTCCCCTGGGGGACCCTGGCGCCCACTGCCTCCCACACCACCAGCTGTTGCCACTGAATTGAGAAGCCGAGAGCCGCAGTCACAACAGCACAAAGATGCTTTTGCATCTTGGATGATACACCAGCAGAGCAGAGACTTCTCAGCCCACACTATTACCAGTCACCAGCAATACAGATGATGCTTTCAGAGAGCTGTGATGAGTAAGACTGGTGTTTCCTCTGATCCACACGTTCCCAGGATGAGAGAGGTGGTTGCACAGCTGGAGCTCTCGCACATCAGCTCATGTCCCAGTCTCAGCTGAAAGCATTTGTGTCTGAATTTTAAGATGCCAGCAGACATCACCATTACTCAGGGTATCTTTCCAAAAATGAAGCACATAACCACATGGCAGCAACTCTTGGAAGCGCTCAAAGTGACGTGCTCTGTGTGGGCAATATGCCTACAGCGACACAAAAAAGTCAGAAAGGCAAGCCCAGAATTACCCAGAAACTGAAAACTCTGTCTTGGATCTGCCATTCCTCTGTAGCCAGCATGGAAACCTCTGCAAGAGGTTGTTGGGATCACAGCCTGCCTTGCTCACTATTTTAAATACTGAAAAAAAACTGTTTTAAGCCTTGCCACTTTTTCTAAGCAATATCAAATATTCAAGATAAAAGAATAATTAAAGTACATCTCTGCACCCCCTGCTGCAAGTGCAAACCCTCTGAATCAGGTGTCCTACAGAGGTTTTGCTGCAAATTCTGGGAAAAGAACTCTAACCCATTCCAGGAGTTAACCATTGAAAAAAAATATAATGAATTCAAAGCACACAACCACTCCTGCCAAGACTTTGGCCAGATCAGCCCCTGCCGACGCTGGATTTAAAATACACATCTTTATGCAAGCTTGGTGCAGTATTAACACATGATCTCCTTGCATCAGCTGGCACCTAGCAGGGCACATATTTTCCCTGAGGCTCTGCTCTATAAAATCCTAGAATGGTTTGGGTTGGAAGGGACCTTAAAGACCATCCCGTTCCAACCACTGCCACGGTCAGGACACCTTCCACCAGCCCAGGTTGCTCCAAGCCCCATCCAACCTGGCCTTGGACACTTCCAGGGATCCAGGGGCAG
>JAWWES010000094.1:70077302-70089345 GCA_035583135.1 Lophotriccus pileatus
AGAGCTGGAGAGGGACTGGGGACAAGGGCTGGAGGGTCAGCACAAGAGGGAATGGCCTTAAGCTTAAGGATGGTAGGATTAGGAAGAAATTCTTCCCTGTGGTCCTGGCACAGGTTGCCCAGAGAAGCTGTGGCTGCCCCTGGATCCCTGGAAGTGTCCAAGGCGAGGCTGGACAAGGCTTGGAGCAACCTGGGATAGTGGAAGGTGTCCCTGCCCATGGCAGTGGAACTGGCTGAACTTTAAAGTCTCTTTCAACTCGGTGCCTGGTGCTTCCAAGGAATAGTGGGGTGGGATCTGAGCACCTCCTCATCCAGGTCCATCACCACGGACGGTTAAAAAAGCACCTCCCAGAGTAGGATCATCCCTCCTTTACCCTCCTCAGAAAGCTGCCCTGTGCTGGAAGAGCAAACTGTGGAGGACAACAAAGGCAGACAGGGCTGAGCCAGGAAAGAGGCACAGCACCAAGCCCTGAGAGCGGATTCCAGCATCAGTGACTTTCTTTGCGAACCTGGTACATTCACAGCCTGTCCTTGCACTGCTGTGAAAGGAAAACATCTCCATCCTCCCATTAAGTGGGTGTGGGTTCCTTGCCCTCCTTGGAGCACGTTCAATCTGGAGCAAGTGCTCATTTAAGCAGCAGAGCAGATCCTCCTCTAGGCTACTGAGGAAACCCTACCTGCTCTGTGAAGAGAGCTGGTTTAGAGGAAATTCTTAATGAAAAATGTCTTTATTCTTCCTGACCCACCAGGCACCTTGTGGTGGGTACACAGCACGGCTGCCCCCCTTTCCATAAACCACCCAAATTTGCAGCTGATGCCAAATTTGCCACGGTTAACTTCATCTGCAATCCCTTGCTGTCGCCCAAAGTCCCACTCCATGAGCTTTTCGTGCTGAACAGAAAGCAGCTGCTCTTCCCCAGCCTCCATCCTGCTTTGGGAATGATTTATTGCTGGCTGCTCGTGCACTTGGAAGCAGCGCTTGGCTGGAAAAACATCTACATTTAAATGAGTTTCGTGGGTTTGTCTTTTTAAAACCCATTTGTTTAAAACGAAAACGGAGGGAAAAGAGAGTTTTACGTGAGATTATACTTAAAGAGAAAAAACAAAAAGGCGTGGAGAAAGCTGTTGCACAGCAGTCACTTCTGTGCTCTGTGTGATTTTTCCATCGGTGCCCAAGGTTGAGTAGATGCCACCAGCCGTGATCTTAACAGTTTGTTCAGCAGCAAATAGCACAGACTGGTATTTCTAATATAATGCTGATAATAAAAAAAAAAAAAAATACATTCTGGTATCACAGACTATTACAAGTTTGCCAGGGGATGAGAAGAGATGATGGAGGTCAAGGGCTTTTCTCACAACCTACTTTAACGTAAGTGTCTAGGGAGGGAGCAGGCAGGCAAGAGCTGGAAGTGTTAAGGCAATAAAGCACAATTTAAACTACTTCACAGAAACTGTGAGATGGATCAGCCCTCTTCGCACATTAATTTGAAGCTTTGAATTACTAAAAGGAATAACGACGTTCAAAAGCTTACAGTTTCATCTTCGAGTTTCAGCTGGAGGCTTTTATCTCCCTCTTTGTAATCCTTGATAATTTCTGCCGATCTCCAAACTTCATCGGGGTCAGGAATCCAAACCCTAGTGTACTGGAAAGGGGAGGGGGTGGGGGGGAAAGAAAGAAAGAAAAAGTTTAAACATGAGGAAACCTCGAGAAAGTAAATGAGAAATAAATTCATTCTCTGTTAATACAATCCCACAATCACTTTCAAGTCAGTGCAGCTAAACCAATTATTTCAGTCAAAAAAACATAAATTCCACTTTTAGTTCTTGGGGTAAGTTACAGACCAGAAGTCTGGTTTTCAATCAAGCTTCTCCTGCATGAGATGTACGCTGGCTTGTTACTAATCTAACAAAGCCAGGTAGAACCTCAAGGCAAACGTGGAATTTAATTTCCCTGGGAAAAAAAAAAAAAAAACCAGCCTTCCAGAAGCTTTTATGAAATAGCACAATTCAGCCCCAGCAGACCATACATCAAAGTGTATTTGTTTTGCACAGAACAGGACAGTTTGGTTCCCACAGAGCAAGCCCCACAACCCAAACCCACTGCCATGGAGCAGGAAAAAGACGACACCAGAGCCAGCTCCTTCAGCTGGAGGCAAACCTGCAAACTGCCTTCAGAGCTCCAGGATAATGCAACCTTTAACCTTTTTTCCCCCACCAAAATCCCCAAGGCATAACTGCACAGCCTGGCCATCTCTGCATCATTTGGTTGCCGGGCCATGGACCCACAAAGCCAGCCTGATGTGGGCTCAGACAGCCCAGCGCAGGAACCTCTTAATTATCACTAATTTACTGGCATTTTGGGGGGGCATGTCTCCTCCCTGTTGATTGAAATAAGAACCATATAACCTTTTTTCTTACTCCAGACACAAGGGGTTGGGGTAAATTCCAGAAAATCCAAGCGATAGCAGTACCGGAGCATCAAAGATAGTTTCGGCCTTCATCTTAAAACCAAACCCAAGCACACGACGGTCAAATAACACTTTGTAGCAACCCACCAGTTAAAACAGCAGCGGCCACCAGCCAACAATCTGCTCTACAGCTGAAAAGCAATAGGTTTTTTTTTTTAATATGTAACACTGTAATTATTTTTAGAGCTGCTCAATACCTACAGCAGCAGGAACCCTGGGATGTTATTGGAGCTACACAATTGTATTGCCAGAACAGTTTTATCATGAAGGGAATAAATAAATAATTTTTTTTTGTTGGTTTTTTTACCCTTCAGTGCTCTCCCCACCAGGAGGAAGGGAGGCTGCAGTGAGGAAGGGGCTGGTTTGGGACCCCCAGCCCAATCTCCACTGTCCCCTCCATCCAACGGCATGGCAAGAGCTGACACATCCCTGCAGCGTGGCCAGGAACCACATCTTTGGCTGGCCCTTGAAAGAAGTAGTAGGTGCAGCTGGCAAGATGATGATGCATCACTCATCCTTCCTCACCTGCTTCTCCAGACTCCAAGAAAGGGCTTTACAGACTATTCCTGCAGCTCTCATCCCTCTGCAAAGCGCTTTGCCCGCCCTTTCATCCCCACCACTGTTGATTCATCAGGTGCCAGCTCTCTCCTAGCAGAAGAGAGATTCAGACATGCTCTAGAAATGCCCAGAATAGCCAAGGATCGGGATGTACCCAGCTCAAGGCAGCTCCAAAAACAAAGGTGTTGCTGGGTCCTGGCAACCTTGCAGGTTCTCCACCTGCACACCGGGCTGGGCTGAGCCACGGACCTGCCCGGACAGGCGGGTGCAGACAGCGACACGCTGACCCCAAAGCAGCCCAAAAACCACAGGGGTGCTTGTGAACCTTCTGGCAGATGAGGTTTGGGTGCACCCCCAGCAGTGGCCACCCTCAGCAGTCCATCACCAGCCATGGCCAGGAGCCACCCAGGACCCTGGTGTGACAGGGGGCTCGGAACTGCTGGTACAGGGGTGGCAGCTCTCAGCATCCACTGCCCAAAACCCAGCAGTGGGAGACTTCAGACCCCATCAGCCGTCCTGACCGAAAAAAACCCACAGGCTTTTAACAACAAAACTGATTTTCCGAGACTCTGTGTGTACGCACACGGGCTCACACACACAGGAGGCAACGGGGCGGAGGTGTTTGCGAGGTCTCAGGAGCCCTGGGGGTCACTCACCCCCTGCCTGGGAGATCCCAAATGTGGTCGAGATTCTCCATGCTCCGAGTGCTCCCCATCCTGCCAAACAGCCAGGGGCTGCTGGAACAGGCTGCTACTGAATGTGTCTCCCCAAGCATCTGTGATGCCATCCTCACATACACACACACACATCCAGAAAGGGGAAGACTTATTACATTTATTTTGTAGTGCTTTCTCACCATCCTCCCCTCCTTGCCGTGCTCCAGCACAGACACAAGCGCTCAGCCCTCCAGGCAGGGCAGGCTGCTATACAAACCCCCACCCAAGCCTTCCCTTTGATCCATAAATCCCAAATACGGCGAACGCAGCGCTGGAATAAAAGCACTTTGTCATTGTTACATTGGAGAGCTTTAATTAAAACCTGACGAGGCAGCCCCGTGGTGGGGGCATCTGGAGCACCACGCTCATCCCTCCTGCAACCTGCTCCCTCCAAAGTGGCTCCACACCCCCTATATTTGCCAATTTAACCTAGAGAGATAGAGCCACCAGGTCAGCAAAACCAGCGACCCTGGCAGCCACCCACCCAGGCAGGAGGAGAGCATCCCTGTGAACCCCTACTCCCATAGTTACACCTCTAACATAACTATACCACTCCATATGCCAGGCTTTGTGAGCTCTAACAGCTTCTTGGTCTTCTGGAGGAGTTTATTATAAAGGAAAAAGGCAGGTGGATCCATCTCAAAGCACTAGGAACAAAGGATTAACCTGACTTTAGGCTCGGCAGACACAACCCTGGGCAAACCACTTAACCTCCCAACACTCCAGTATCTCCATCCATTTTCTTTTTTTTTTTTTTAAGAAAAACATTTTCTTCAATCCTCGAGGATGCCTTTAAATTATGTGTTAAAATTTAACTGGAAATAGCTCGGCATGCTCAGCCTCTCGAGAAAAAAAATAATTAAAAAAAAAATATATTCTGGTTTGCTTTGGGTCTTTCTAAACCAGATCCCCAACAAAACTAAAGCCATTCAATACTCTTGAAGCCTCTTGCCTTATTCTACTCAGCTTAAGCAGAAGCTTAATAAATTCAATCCCCACCTCTTGATTTGATTTAGATTTTAGCAGGCTGTTGCTGTGGGTGCAGATTAAAACCAGCATTAAATTAGAAGAGGCAGGTCTTGTTTTACTGTTCGGAAGCCCTCGGTGCTGGCCAAAGGCACTCCCAGCAAGCTCCAGGCAACGTGCTTGGAGGATGCTCCCATGAAGGCACGTTGGTCTGCATGGAAGGAGTGTGGACAGAGTATGATTTTCATTACATTAAGAAAATGGTATAATCTTTCATTGTGCAAAAAGAAAAATATTAAAAATTAGCTGTCTCGGTTTAGTCCGGGCTGTTTGGGGGCTGCAAGTCCTTATGGCGAGCTTGAAGTCGGCAAAATCCGTGTTTGTTATGATTGGTTTTTAATCCCCCGAGTTATTTCAGGAATGGCCATGCTCACAGCTGACCCTGGGAAGTTTTCCCTGCTCCTGAGTCAACGGCACTCTGCCGGGGACATCCTTCCAACGAGCTGCAGGGAGAGGGAGGGCACAGCAGAAAACCCACAGTACTGGCAATACAACAGCACCAACCACCTCACAGTTAGGAATTCAGTAACAGAGATCACCATAGAGTATCTCATGGCAAAGACTCTCCCACACTGGTTAAGCACATCTTGTGAAAGGACTCCAGTAGAAAGCACAGACGGGTGATTTGTCAGAAACTCAAAGGTGAACACACAAATGTCAACCAGAACGAGGCAGAAACTGGGACAAATCTCTGTGTATTTTTCTCTGTAAAGCAATCACACTTCCAACCTTTCCCCCTTTGCAGCAGGCTTACTGCCAGCCTCACTGTATATTGCTCAGTGGTCCAAGTATTGCTGGATGCTTTCGAAGAGGAAAAATAAAAATGTGTACAAAAGAAAAAACCAGCGTGAGCTTCAGCCCTGGCTTCCCAAGAATACAGCACGTGAATGGTTAAGTAGCTTACACTGAAAACAGTCCAGTAGCTACCCCCCAGATCTCACAGGCTATCTATTACCAAAATCAAACTTTCCCCAAACCGTGCTCTTCCCAAGTAAGAGGAAAGAACAAGCTGTATTTTAAATTAAAACATGGTCATGCCGCATATCCTGGATGTAATTCTTCTTTTCCCTGCTTTTTTTTTTTTTAAACTAGTATTAAAGATCCCTCCACAGAGATCATTTAAAGAGGCTCTTGCAGTCAAAAAGAAACCAACCCAGAGGACTTTACTTGCAGTCACTGGATGGATGCTCACGGCATCCCCTTCCAGCTCTGCACCTGATCAAACAAACTTCTCTTCATTAATTTGCACTGGGTGCGCAGTCCTGGGCTGAACCAGGGTCACCAGCACACGTGTTTTCTTGCCCACCCACTGGCATTGTGCCCAAGGCAGCAGGATTCCACATCCCCCACAAGCTACAGGTGGTTGCTTACGGAGTTATTTAGCTGTGGTGAATGTGTTTGTGCAAACCGCCAGCGCTGGGAAGGGCTGCTTACAGAGTGCTGGCAGGAGGGGGCCACGGGAAGGCACCAGCTCCAAGGCTCTCCAGGGTGCCCTGAAGCTTTAAAATTCCCTTCTGCCCCACTTGGCAGTGACTCAGAATCAAAATCTGCTTTGCCCGTGGCGCAGCAAGGCACAGGTGAGGTGCTCTGGCAGCAGGGCAAAAACCTCTCCATTAAGGGACTTGTGGGTCGTTATCTTTTCTACTATTATTTACAATATTGAATATAGAGGCAGATGGCAAGCCATAATCCTCCCTTTCCCATCCTCTGAACAAGATTTTCACCCCAGGAATGATTCCCCCCCCCCCCTCCTGACAGACAAGCAAAGCCTATATTTAGGTCAGAGCTCCCTAAGCTGTGCCCTGACTCCGGGACCTGCTGACCTCTGTATCTCACCCTGGTCTGGATTCTCCACTTGCTGCTGGGTACCACCAGCTGGCAAACCCTCACAAGGGACAGGAGGGGATGGCAGAGGCTTTTGCTGCTTGGTACAGAGCAGGTAAGAATGTCCCAGTGGTGCACACCTCTCCACTGCCCAGCACTGGTGCTCAATGCACGACCCCAAAGGGCATCTACTCACAACAAGGGCCTCTGCTAGGAAAAGACCAACTTCTTCCTCACCCTGAAAACCCAAAAACACTGAAAGGAGAGGTTATGACTGGCAAATCAACGTTTCAACTCACAGCAGGGGATGTACACTACAATAACACTATGCTCAAGGGGTAGGGCAAAAAAATAATAGGGTTTTACTTCTTACAAAGCAAAAAAAAAAAAAAAAACCACATCATTTTGAGCTACAGAATGCAAGTGTTAACCTTGCTGAGAGTGTTCAGTGCGAAGGGAAAGAGAGTGGCACACTGCAGGAGCGCCTCTTAATTCTTCAACATGAGAATGAGCAACCTGTGCGTTCCCCAGGCTGGTAAAAACACACAACCCCAAAGAGCTGAGCCAAGGAAGGTGAGCATAACCTACACCATCCTCGTGCTGTCAGCCTGGATGGGTGGTCCCAGCAAAAAACACACACATGCACACTCAGACCTCGCCCCGTTTAGGGCAGGGCTCCTAAATCTTGGGGAGCATCTCCCCATCGTGCAGCGCTACAGGGGTAGCACTCCGGATTTGAGCTGACAAAGCACGTGCTTTGCTGATGCCTCCTGGGTAAAGGGATATCATCCTCTCCCCCTGAAGAGGTGTCACACTGATGGATGTCTCCAAGTTCTCCCACCAGCACTAAATCTGCTCTCTTTCTCCTTGCGGAATTTTACTCCCCTGCCCAAATTAACTCAGATGATGATGATGATTTGCATAAAGTGTCAAAGCAGCTGAGCAGTCCTTGGACAAGCAGCATCTGCAGCATTTATCCACTGGCTCATTAGCAGCATTTCTAATGAAGGGGCATTAAAGGGCTTCAGTTCATCATTGCACCAACCTCATGTCACCAAGGCAGACAGAAAACTGGCACCGAGCAGAGTGGGGCTGCAGGCAAGCCCTGACACCAGGATAGGAAAGCTGGGGGTACACTCGAAGCCTTGACTTAATTAAGCATGATTTTCAGGATGATTTCCAAGACTAATCAATAGTCTTACATGTGACTAACAGCCAACTCGTGTATTCCCATCCTCTCCCCCGCCACTTCTCCCGTGGCATCTCGGCATCCCTCGTACTTCAGGTTTAATTAAGAGTGACAAGTTCAGCACCAAGGTCTTGAGCGCACACATAGCCCTGCTCTCGCTGCAAAACTCCTCTTGCAGTAAGCCACTAGATGTTGCAAAACCAGGGAAAGCCCCAGGTGCTTCGGGACAGTGCAAATAAACAACTTGGTCTTAATTTGCAAACCCTGGAAAGGCCCCTGCAAAACTTAACATCACCAGTCTGCTGGTGGGAGTCCTCTCCCCGGTTCCTGGGGTCCCTGGAGCAGGGTATCACCGCCCCACAGACAGCACTGAGTAGCTCTATCAGGCCTGGCTCAGCCCTGCAAAGCACTCACCACTTGCTCTACAAGATGCTTACCAGCACCACCCATCCACTGTCACGCTGACAGAACGAGGGATGCCCTGCAACCCTCCCTAAACCACTGCAGAGCCCCTGGAGAAGCACAAAGGTAATAAAGCTGACCCAGGTAATGATGCACTTGACTTGCAGATCCTCCTGCCAGAGCTGTGGGCATCAGGGCAGCAGCAATTCGGAGCAAGGGGATCAACACCCCCTTCCCAAGCACCTCCCCTGGTTCCAGAACCCATGGGATGCTCATGGGAGCCAACCCAGCTCCTCCAGCGCTCCTTACCTCCTCTTACAAGTCATTGATTAAAAAGATCAGCACATGGCACAGGATCATGAAAAAAATCCTCGACCCAGGGTGAGCCCCATGGTCCTAACTCAGCCAAGCAGACAATTCTTTTTTTATTCCAATAATGGTTACTGGAGTTCTACAGACTTGGTGGGTTTTTTTTAATTAAAAACCCCATGCAGGGGCCAAGTGCCTCCATAGCATGACTTGCCCCAAACAGCCTGTCATACAGCAAAAGTGAAATCCTTCCAGGATACTTTCTGCAAATCCCTGTTGATTGGCATTAATTACCCTTGTCTCATGTAATTCTCAATTAATCAAAACCTTGAGCAGTGTTGTGGTTTAACCTTGTCTTCATCGTCCTGTTTTCCATCCGAACTCCATGTGAGCACCTTGGATGGATCCAAAACATGCTCTACATACACCATATACACATGATTATTAATAAATAGTTAAAAAACGGCCTTTGGGTTTAACTAAGGAGTCCAAAATGGCCTTTTACCCTGAGTTTTCAGGGTCCTTTATCTATGATGCAGCCTTGTGATGCTTTAGGGAAATTCACTCCCCCGTGCAGTGACCACCCTCTGTTAACTGATTTTACATGGAAACAGTCCTGGGAGGAGCCCAGCTTGGTGGTGCAGGGGTGCAGCCAGAGCTTTCAGCTAGAAATACTGAAAACAGTGTCTGTTTTTTTTGGCTGTAACTGTGGTGACCCCGGTGACATTCGCAGCGTGACAAGCATCCCCCAAAATTCAGGGTACATCAAACGCTCAGCCTTCCTCCCCACTGGGCACCACTGTGCCCAGACAGCACCACCAAAATTCACCTTTAACTGCAGTGCAACCCCCCACACCACCACCAGACTGGATTTTTAACCTTATTAGAAAGAAGTAATTGGATTAATCAACCTGTATAGTTACCCCTCACATCTCCAGAACTCACGCGGTAAAAACCCCCTTGGAACATCACTCGCGCATACACCATTCAAAGAGGGGTTGACTTGAAGTTCTGGGACATTTTTCCAGCATTTTCCAACCAGAGGGGTGTGCTGGAAAGGCCCCCCCTGGCCGCCTCTGCATCCTTTCCATTGCTGAGCAACCGAAGGAAAACAAATTGGTTGTCGAGGATTTAAATAAGCAACGTTTTACCAGCCATAATTAAAAAATTCCAGCAGCAAGGTCTGTTAGCAAGGAGGCATGAGACACCTGGAGAACGACACCCGTGAGCAAGACACAAAGCTGGAATAAATATGTTTGACTGAAATAACTGAAGCAGTGAACAAACACTCGTACACCCCCTGTTCCTTAAGAATGGGAGGGCAGAGAAAAGGTCTCCTGCAGGGAAAAAATTGCTCCTGAGTTTTCATACAACGATGGAATGTTTTGGTTTGGAACCACCCTCGCCGCCAAGAATTTCTTCCTCAATCTCTTTTATCTCACTGCAGTAACTTCTGTGTATTTGGGAATGTGATTTGTACCTGGCCCTGCTTCTCCCAGGACATCCGTGTGCCAGACCTCAGATGCACACTTGTATGGTGAGTTACTTTATACTAATTTGCAGATTTTGTCTCTTCTCCCCAGTGAGACATTGAAAATAATTATGATCTTGCAATCCCTACACTGAAACTGGTTTAAAACACACCAGTGAGGAAGCTCAAGTGAAAGGAGGTTTTAATATATAAATACTTTTAATTTACAAAATGGCAAGTACAGGATGGCTAGACAGTCACCTACATTTTCTTCTTTATTTCCTTATAATTTTAGGTGTCCAGCTAAAATACTGAGATTTTTGGCTCTCCAGATCTTCCAGCACTGATATCCTGCCGACTCTTGTTTACACCACACAGCAACCCCGTGGAAAACCATCCCCTAAATCCTGTATCCAATCTCTTCTAAGAGATGTAGGGGGGAAAAACACTTAAATAAGGATGGATGCCGGACAAACCATCTCTGTCAGCCCATGAATCCTGAATCCCAGGAGGTGATCCCGTTAGCAAAACAGCATTTCTGTACTGCAGGAAGGGCTCAGAGAAGGAGATCAACGTCCAGCAAGGCTGTCCAAGCGGCAAAAGGGTTGCAAGAAGGGCACAGGCACCCACTTAAAACAAAATTTTTTAAAAAAAATTAAAAATAATAACAATAAAAATTAAAACAACCAAACAATCCTCCTTCAAAACAAACAAACAAACAAACAAACAAACAGGCGGAGTTTCCACCAGGGAAAGACCCGGCCCTGGCTCTTCCCAGCGTCACATCATCCCAGGGACGTTCCGGCTGTAAGATTTCTATTCCCACTACCTGTTCCCCCGGTTCAGGCTCCAGGGGTTTTGCTCCCAGACCAGGAAATGCAGTTCCCATCCAAAGGGATGCATCTGCCTTTGGGAAGGACGTGCACTTATGGTCCATCTGACGCCACTTGCCTTGAAGTCCCATCAGCACGTGTTAAGGACTAAACCTGTCTCAAGGTTTAGGTATGCCTACTCTTCCCACACAAAGTCTGTGTGGGGGGGGGAATTATTATTAATTATAGAGGCAGCAAAACACATGAAAATACACCCTGAAGTTACAGCAGTCTAAGAGTGCACAAAGACAACTCAGGAGAGACGTAGAGCAGCTCTGCATCTCAAGTTAGAGCCCAACACTAACTCAAATCCATCTCCACCAAACATTGCACTGTGACTTTTCTCTCTCCTCCAGGGAACGACTTCATGCTTTGTTAGGCAGATGAATAAAACAAAGGGAAGAAAAATAAATTGAAGAAACACCACATTATCCCACTTCATTCTGTTACAGAAGCGAAGCTTTTGCAAACTGTGCTGCCATTTCCCAGTTCAGGATGCCCAAAGCCAAAAGTTTCTGCCCTTTCTAACAAAATGGTCAGTCCCAACAGCTTAGTTCCTTCGAAATCCATGGGCCAGCACTATGGTGAAACTGGATGCTGCTGCAAACTTTCAAACAGGTATTTTTAGGTGCCTTCTTAACAAAAACAAACAAACAAACAAACCTGTTTGGATCACGGCATCTGGCCATCATTTATGGCCCTCCAAGCTGGGAACAACATACCAGTGTGTCAGTCCTGGGAAATGCCAAACTGAAGGTTGTGCTGGGGCTGCCCACACTGTGATATTTGGACACTTGAAGGCACTTTCAAACTTACTGCCTCAAATAAAGCCATTTATTTCAGACCAATTTCAGACCTAACCAGATGAATTTCAGACCTAAAACCACAAGCACCTCTTGCTTCTTAGAGGCATCCCATTGCATGATCACAGAATCACTAAATCCCAGGATGGTTTGGGTTGGAAGGGACCTTAAAGATCATCTCATTCCACCCCTGCCATGGGCAGGGACACCTTCCACTATCCCAGGTTGCTCCAAGCCCCGTCCAACCTGGCCTTCAACACTTCCAGGGATCCAGGGGCAGCCACAGCTTCTCTGGGCAACCTGTGCCAGGGCCTCACCATCCTCACAGACAGCAATTCCTTCCCAATATCCCATCTCTCCCTGCCCTCTGGCAGTGGGAAGCCATTCCCTGTGTCCTGTCCCTCCA
>JAWWES010000094.1:70097877-70120591 GCA_035583135.1 Lophotriccus pileatus
CTGGCTGCCTGCAAGTGGTGGTTAGCACACCCTACCAGCACCTCACACCTCGGTGACACTTTGGTCAGGGAGCCTGGGCAGTGACTCACAGGAAGGGTGAAGGTAGGGATTAGCTGGGTCTGAGGTGTGGAGTCACCTGGGGAAACAAATCCCCTCGCCACGGGGCAGCCCCTAGTCCAGCAGGATGGGAAGTGGTCGTGAGCTGAAAGGGCTGGTCAGCCCCAAGCTTGGAAAAGGCATGTTCTCAAGGAATAGTTAAGCTGGAAGCACATGGCAAATGGAGATCCATGGACAAGAGCCAAGAGGAACACCAGAAGAATCAGGATGGACCGGTGTTGTCTGCAGAAGTAGGTTGCCCAGAGCAGCTGTGGCTGCCCCAGCCCTGGAAGTGTCCAAGGCCAGGATGGACAGGGCTTGGAGCAACCTGGGAGAGTGGAAGGTGTCCCTGGATGAGCTTTCAGATCCCTTCCAACCCAGACCATTCTGGGATCCTGAAACACGGCACACATCTCCTGTTGAGGTGCCCACAGAAGCACCAAACACCCGGAGCAGCCAGAGAACACAAACCCACCCCACTGGCACCACCCCCAGTGCCAGTACAGGGAACACGAAGGGAAAGAGGCAATGCCTATGGATTAAGGAAGACAAGGACAAGGTATTCTACAGCCTGCCCTGCACCATGAGCAGCTGGGGCGGCAACAAGAGCTGTCACAAGTGCCACTGTTGATCTGCTGAAAGCACCAGAGCAGGCTCTGAGGGTCCCAGCAGCACCACCAGCTTCATATGGGCAAACACAGGAGACTAAAAGTGAGTACTACAAAAAAAACGCTCGTATTTAGAAATAAAATGTTTAAAAAATCAGACAGGATTTGGTTAAAAGTCATGGAGGACGGTGGTATGGTGGATCACCCTGCATCATGCCACGAGTTTGGAGTCCTAACCTGCAATTAAGGGCTTATATTGCCCATAGTAAGAGTTTATAGACTACACTGCTTATATCTTGTCCTGTACTCCAGACTTTGACGTGTCAAACCCATTCCCATGACTTGCAGGTTTCAGTCAGCTGGAGAAGACTTTGGACATGGCACAGCCGGAGGTAAAGCCACATTTCCAGGCTGCAGGCTCTTCCCTTGTAGGGATGCTCCTCTCCAAACCCTCAGGAGGGGCACAGAGCAGAAACACCAAACCCTTAACAGGTCTCACTGGTAAAACTGATGAGTTTACCATGACCCAGGCAACACATTAAAGGGAGTTCAAACGAGGAAGGCCACATGAAACCCATCACCCACCAAATCTTCCCAGCCCTGCCACCATCTCTGGACAGGTCCCTGCTCATATTTAAAAGATCAGGCTAAGCCAAAACCCAACCCAAGCCCACAAGACGTGTCTTACAGCAGGCCAGAGGCATTTGAGGGCAATTACTTTACAACCAGGCACAGAAAGCTCACGGGGAGTTTTTCTCAGCTTTGCTAAAGAGCAAATTCTTCACTGGAGTGTTTTGCAAACACTTCAGGTGTCTGACACAGCTTGAGGTTTTGCTGCAATAACAGCAGTCATTTTCCTGACCGGAATTGCGGCTGACACTGATATTCCTTGAACCACCACAAAATGCCTCTTGTTTGCAGAGAGGGTCAAAGATCGGACAACAGCACCGCACAAAAAACACCCAACTCGTGGGTTCATCTGTGCCTCCTGACACTTATTGCACTGATGGCTAACTCAAAAGGTCCAAAGTCCACCTTCATGCTCAAATTAGGCTACTCCTGTAGATTCCTCGCTGGACAGCTATCAGAGTATGTGACTCCTTTTCTGAAATAAATTTCTGCATAAATTCATGTTCAGGGTCATTATTTTCTATGCCTAGGTAATTGGCAGCAGATAAGAATAACGAGGCAAAACTCCTCCCTTGTAAATATATTTGTCAACAGCAGCCGGGCCGCCTGTGACAAATAACCCCCGTTAAACTCCCTCCTCTGTGCAGAAAAGGGTAGGAAAGGTTCATCCCACCCCATCCCATAAGAGCCAGCATAAGCCTGAGGCTCCAGACCCCACTGGTGCTCCCAGGTTTCCATCCTTCACCCTGGAGCTGACCCAGCAAACGGCTGCAGTTTGGGCTGGGGTGCACTGGGATCTCCACACCCTTAAACCAGTATCAGGGCAGGAATCCTCAAAAAATAATCTTTTAAAAAGCCAGGCTGATTAATCCCGACCAGCAAGAGGGCATACAGCTGGAATGAAGCTAATTACTCCCTGCTGGAGTCACTCCTGGGGCTGTGGCCCAGCACCTGCACTGAGCTCCGCGTTCCCTTGGCTCAGTGGCTCTCATCTAACCCAAGCACAGGGGGCTATTAGCTGCACGACTGAAACGAAAAGCTGCCCAAACAGAAGAGAAAATGGGATTGTTTTTGCAGCACAAAGCCCCCGGGAGGGAGCGGCGTGCCCCGCGGTGCCAGCAGGGCGCCCACACCGCGCCAGGCACGGGGTGAACTCGGGCCACCCCACGCCCACCGGGGCAGGGAAACGCTCCCAAGGCCACAAAGTCTCCCACCTTCCCTGCCTGTACTCAAGGCCTCAGACACAGAGGACTGGAGGGTCTTTAAAGCCCCGTTTTGGCTCTGCCTTCCTCACCCCCGTGCCATGCCGGGGAAGCCGAGGAGGCCCCTGAGCTGCTGCGGCGCTGGCCGTGCCCTTGGCACGGTCCCCAGCTGCAGGGAGCTGGCTGGAGCCATCATATTTTACATCTCAGTGATTTTCTCTCTGCGACTGCAGCTCATAATGAGGCAGGATCAGGAGGAGCCCAGGGGATGCCGACGGACCCAGCTCCTTTGGCGCGGCGGCCCCATCCTTAAAGAACAATCCCAGCGTGGCCTCCGAGCTGTCCCTGCCCTTTGTGGAGTGACCCAGACATGTTCTCATAATCTGAAACACAGGAGGGGGAAAAAAAGAAACAAAAACCTTCAAGCATAACCTGCTTTTCCCAACAGCAGTTCAGGAGCTCTGCAGCAGAGGTCCTGTGGATGTCCAGGGGCTGAACCCCAAACTTGCCCTGTTCCCCTCTCTTACTCCCCAAAATTTGCTCTACACAATTTAGAATTTTTAAAATTTTGGTGGGTTTTTTTTTTTAGATTTCGATGTAGCTGTAGCTTTCTTTCACTTTACACCACTACTTTCTCACAGTTCGTGTGTCACGTTCCCGAAGCTTCCATTTAACCGCCTGTTTACCGTCTTTTCCACAGCCTTTTCAAGGCAATAGGTATTTAGCAGGAACATTCCACTGGATTCCATGGGGATGTGCACCTGGACATCCAGAATAGCGAGAGACATGACAGACAAAATGAGACAGAAGGCCCAAGAGCATTGGAGGCACTCCAGTTGTGAGGGTGGTACGAGGGGTCTTAGGATTGGATGTCCCTATTAGACATGAGAATCAGCAGAGGATATAAAAGCCTTTCGTACTCCGTGGCCAGGAGGGCTTCATTGAAAGAGCTGTTCTCCATCTTATCTAATTCTGCCCGGAGAGTCTTTTCTCCCGAAGATTTTAGGCATCACAATCCACAGAAAATCTCCTCTCTCCTTCCCAGCCGCTGCTCAGCCCCAATCCAGCACACAGGCACATACTGAGGATGAATCCTCCCCAAGCCTTGAAGGATAAATCATTTTCAGAAGCTTTTATGCCAGAAGGTTTATGCCAATCCATTGACTCAATCAGTGTGTGATCACACTGGCAGCATTTATTCACTTCTGAAAAGTTTCTCCCCAGGGTCAGAAACCACCAATTCATTCCAGCTACTTTATTTAATACAACTTTAAGTGAAAACCAGAGCGTTTTCTACACCCAACACTAGCCATCAGAAGAGGATTTTTTAATGCATTAAGTTCCATCATCTGTGAGAAAATACTTGGCAAAGTAACAGTCCCTTTGCACAATGGGAAGAAGAAAGATAGTTATAAAAAAATAAATACCCTGGTTTCTTATTTACCCAGAGCTTGCAAACCTTCCGAAGAGCGTATCTTGAGCTGCACAACACCCCAGGAGCAGAAAGGCACAGCTCACTCCCTCTCCAGGCAGCAGCACAGTTTTGCATGAGGTTCAGAGGCTATACTTAAAAGAACAATTAACATATTTTAAGAAGCACCTTTACGAGAGCAGAACCTCCAGAAGCCAAAGCAATTATAGTTGTTTTAGTCACACGAAGAGCTTCGCCTTACAATGTAACAAAGGCTAGCCATGCAAACCAGTCTTAATTTCTGCCTTAGTGGTGCAAATCAACCCCTTGCTGGGGACGGCACCTTCCGTGGGCGGTGTCCTCCCTGCATCCCGCCCAGCCCCCGGCTCGGGGAGCAGAGCATCGCCGTTACCTCATCACAGTGCTGCAGCCGGGCACCCCGGGGGACGTGGCAGAGAAGGACCAGCCCAGGCAGCCTCAGAAAGGTGTTTCTCGGGGGAACTGGGCAATACACGGGTTGGGCAAGGCTCCAGCACTTTCCACCTGGAACGGGGTTTTCGCCAGCTGGAATCCTTGATTGCCACTACCTGCCCTACTCCTCTTGCACATGCTGGTGCCAGCGGCTCCAGGACCAGGTCCTCACCCTTGGCCACACAGCTCCTCCTCTGCTGGGACACGCACTGAAGTCCTGTTTGCTTCTGCCACAAAATAAAATCCACAGCCGGGTAAATCCCGAAGTCCCCAGGGAAGCACTGGGAGAGAGAAGGGTATTGGAATGGTCTCCCCATAACTATTTACCCAAGTGGAGTCCTACATGCTTTAAGGTTGATGCAGTTTTGGAACTACTCTCATGCTCGTAATTAGGCACAGCTATTAATTATCTTGTTTGATGGGGGCTATTAAACAGCAGTCAGCCCTGATCTTAAAAAGGGGCACGTGGAAAGGGCCTCCACCAACAACTTGGAGCTGCTGGTGCTTCCCAGGATGGGTTCCTCTCCAGTTTAAGTGCTCCTCAGGGCACACCAAATTCACCAGCATGATGATGAACTTATTCACCAAGAAACTGCTACATGTCCCCACAAGGTCTCAGAAGGTCTTCTGCAAGCATCACGTGGGAGTTAAGGGCTCTCTACTCAATACACACTGGCTTCATAGCAGTCCAGTGAGAAGGAGAGGTGGGAAAACCAGAGAAGTCCCACTTGGACACTCCAAAGTGGCTCTCCAGCAGTTTCTCTCATCCTGGTTTCCAGTTGGAGGAGGAAAGAACTCCAGGGGGGGTAGTGTTGTGGCTGTGCTGATGCAACACCACACATCGGATCGATGGGCTCCTCGCAAGACACTATTGATCCAGCCAGAGCATCCGCCTTCCCTTCCTCTGCATCCTCCCTCAAAACACCACATCCCCACCCTGCCACAAGGCAGTCCAGGAGGATTGCACTTCCCAAGTCACCTCCTGCACAGATGTGATGTGCAAGCAAGAACCTGGACCCTCCTTAAATGATCCTTGAATGTCCCAAGGCCGTTGGGTTTTCTGTGACTTTGAAGCCCTCTTTGCCCTTTTTTTTTCCTCTTGTGTTCTCAAAGTCATAGGAAACATTTTCCTGCAGCTTCAAAGCCCGGAGCTGGCACAGAGGCCCCATGCAGCAGACAACCCAGCAGGACAGTCCTAAATTTCACCGTGACTCAGCTGCACAGGTGACCTGTGTGGGTTCAAGGCACTGCCCCACAGCCCCACCACCTTCGGGAACAGCCGCATCCCTAAAATGTTCCCGCAAAGCAGACAGGCACCTGAAGAACAGACAGTGCTGAAACACCTGCTCTCAGCGAGGACCTCTGTTGTTGCTAAAAATAAACCTAAAATTTACAACACACACACAGGTGTGGTCACCAAATCCCCACCACCTCCCAAGGGCCTCATCGAAAAGCCCCTACGCAGCAACGGGATCCCAAGCAATGCCCCAGCAGGCGTCTTACACCTGGTTCAACAGACCAACAGGAATTTAAACCTGACCAAGGTAGCACAAAAAGACAACACTGGTTAATCAGCTAATCATCAAGTTAAGAATCAATTAACCAGGTTGTTTTAATCAGCTCACAGACCAGGGATACCACAGCACTTGGGAAGCATCCCCGGGGAGGAGGGAGGCTGGCTCCATCACACCCATGCACTCATCCACAGAGATGCTGCGGTCAGAGCAGTTTAGCCTCGGCTTTATTTCTGCTCCCTGTCAGATTTTCCAAAGGGAAACAGCTTTTCCAAACCTGAAGCTTCGCTTTTCCAGTGCTCCCAGAAGGACGGAGGTCAGCCCGCTCACAGACAGCCCCGCTCGGTCCAGCGGGGCTTCTGCAATTCCCACAGGTTCAAAGCAGGAGCCACCAGCACTACAACTCATCCTGCATCCATTTGATAGCAACAGCCAGCAAAAAAAAAATAAGCGGCAACCCCAGCGTTACATAAAAGCTGTTTGAAAAATGAGTTACAAGAAGCAGAAATCTGCAACAAAGTTGAGCCCGGGAGACCAGCACAGAGGCAAAAAAGTGGTTCTTTGGGAGTTTTGGTGACAATCTGGCAGCATCTCCGTGCTGACCACGGTCACGGGAAGAGTTTAAAACACTAAAACTCTCATTATTACAATACATGATGTTGGCACTCCACGGTCTTTCAGCAAAACCCATTCCGAAGCCAAGCACTTTTCCTGATGAGCCCCTGCCTAATGTTATTGATGGCTTTTACAGAGCACATTCCCTGGATCCCGGCTGCCCGCAGCACTGCCGGGTAGCCTCGGGAAAATGCAGAGCGCAGAGAGGGCTCTCTCCGTCTCAGCTCTCGCTCCGTACCGGGCAGATCTCCCGCTGCGTGCGGGGAGCTCTTTCATCGGGACAAGTCAATCAGCAAAGATCTCTCCGGTCGCAGACCTCTCGCTGGGAAGAGGGGCGGAAAGCCCCGAACTGTGCGGGATGCATCCACACAGCCTGGTTTGGCCACGGACAGGGAATACCCAAGTACCACACAGGCGTAACGTAAAAACTTAAAAAAAAAATAAAAATAAATTGGAAAAACCTAGCGATATCTTGCCTAAACCCCAGGCTCTGCTTTAAAAGCAGCACCTGAGCCCCCCCCATTAACCACAACGACCGCTTTTTGGGAGCAAATCTGGGTGTCCCTCCGGAGCGCAGCGCCCAGGCAGGCCACCAGCCATGTCACCTTCCCCGGCTGCCATGAGGAAGCGGGTGCGTCCCATCGCACACCCCTGCCAAGGGATCACATCCAGGAGTGGCGGAACAAAAACGGCTCTGGAAACCCGGGAGCGCTTCGGTGAGTTGAGGCACTTCTGCGTCTTCCTCTCCTTCCACCCCTCGCGGTTAGGAATACGGGGGGCCGGGGGGGATTAGGGGGGGCTGGAATTATTCCAGGAAGGATCTGGGGAGGCTGAGAGTGTTTTACCCGCGCAGGTGACGGACCGCACGGAGGGCGAGGGCACCGCCGCCACCACCACCTCGACCCACGGGCGAAGTTCACCCCTTCCTGCAGAGAACCCGCCTGGGTGAAACGGGGGGCACCGGGAGGGCACCGGACCCCCGTGGGGGCGCGGGGGGTGCCCCCTCCGCATCCCGCGCACCTGCGGGCGCCGGCCCGGCGGGTGCGGGGAAAGTTGCGGGGCCCCTCCGGGACTGGGAAACAGCTTCCCTCCCACACCCCAATCCCGGGATCCGAGGAAAACACAGGCGCGCACAGGGACCCTTCCCCGCTCACCTTGGTGTAGAGCTGCACGGCGGACATGGCTGGGACCGGCAGCGCTAAGCGCGGAGCATGGGGGCGGCGGGCGGCCGGGACCGACAGCCGGACGGACGGACGGACACACGGACACGCCGACCTTTACCCCCGCCGCGGCCGGCCGGGGCGCGGGGACGGGAAGGGAAGGGAAGGGAGCGGCGGCGGCAGGAGGAGGAGGAGGAGGAGGAGGAGGACGGGGGGGAGGTGGAGAGGAGGAGAGGAGGAGGCAGCGCCGCTCCGCCTCCGCCGCGCCCCGCTCAGGTATGGGGCGGCTCGGCTCGGCTCCTTTCGGTTCGCTTCGCCTCGGATTTTATTATTAATTTATTTACCTTTTTAAAGCCTTTTTGAATAAATATTTTTTTTACTTCCCCGGCGGTCCCCCAGCATCCCGCCCGGCTCTGACCCCCAGACAGGGGTAGGGACCCCCGGCACGGAGGGTTGGTGCTGGGTCTGGGGTTTTTTCCCCCCTTTTATTCATTTCCCTTTCGCAAAGAAGAGTAACGAGCCCCGGCCCGGTGCCCCTCGGTGGTTTGCAGGTCTCTCATCCCCACGATGGGGATCATCCACATTTTGGGGGTGGCATTACTGGGGTGTCCTTTGCCGGGACACACCTGTTCCCTGGGACCAGAGCATTGCCCTCATGAACCAATTGAAAATCCGTTCAAGGAACGTACCAGGGGTAGGTTTTTCTCGGCCTTCTCCTTGCTGGAGGGGGGTTTGGGGTCCCACCACCAACACAACTTCGGGACACTGCTTGTGTGACACTGAAGGAATTGTTACTTCGGCAGCAACAGCCAAAAATTGATCCCAGCCTGTCAGTCCGTGGCCACACTGCCTCCCTCCATCCCACGGGAGCACCCTGCGCTTCAGTTCGTGCTTATAAGGCACTTTTAGAGCCTGGGAAGGATGATGCAAATGCAGAGTGTTTCCTAATTAATCACTATTGCCATTCGTTATCATGCAAGGCATTTTGCATATTAACCAGGCGGGCAGAAAACACACTCAGCGGATCCTGTTCCCTGTCACAGTCGTTTGCTCCGTCGCTGGGATCCCTCCTGCCGCGGTTTCGGGCTGTGCTGCTCACAGAGCACCCTCAGCCTTTCTTTAAAGCCGTCATTGCTGGTGGCATCGCAGCACCGACTGGGTGGGAGGAGAGCCGGCGTCGCAGATACCTCTCTTTTCCAGCTCTAATGTCTTTGATGAACCCAAATAACTTGCAGGTGGCTCTGGGGGAAGTTTGGGAAGGAGGAAAGAGGGGGAGAAAGAGCTGCACCATGGCTGGAAATCACCCTGGGAAAATTTGACAGCATAATCTCTGCAAAGCCTCCAAGAGAGCTTTGTCAGGCAAACAAAACTTGCTCCTCTCCTTTCACTAAATCAGCTGTAGAAACAAAACGTGGAGCACCAGTGCAAGCAGAAGCAAAGCTCAGTGAAGCTGGAGTAGCAGTGATAGCCCAGAGGCAAAGCACAGCAGTCCCCATGAAATACCAGCTGGTGCCACGTGTGATTCTCCATTAATCTAAAACTTTAATTAAAGCCAGAAACTAAACCCACCAAAATACATCCAAAATCCCTGAAGTACACCCTAAATGCTGAGTTGCTGGACGTTGCCTCCTCCAGGAGATGGATTATTTTTGTTTGGGAATCGAAACTTGTGTTGATCATATTTAACAAGCACTGGTGGCTCTTAAACAACACTTTATGGTATCCTCTGTGGCATTTACGTTGAAGGCACTTAGAGGTGAAAGTGAACCAAATACCAGGTTTTTTCCCTTCTAAGCAGAGTGGGTGGGTTCCTTGCAAGTAACAGGATGGGTGTTGGACTTCATTTTAAGGTCCCAGCCTTGTCTCTGTGTTGCAGTGACACGTGGAGACCCCAGGGACAGATGGATGGATGGATGGACAGATGACGGCACAGGGCAGTGAGGGGCATCAATTCTGACAGCTCCAAATGTCACCAGGACAGAGTTGACTGTTCCTAAAGACAATGCCAGGTCCTGAATTTTTTCATGCAGAGCTGTCCCAGAGGCCTCAAGTCTGGACTCCCCTCCTCCTGGGCCACACAGAAGCCACCACGTGAGGGAGAGCTGGGTCTGGCAGTGTCACCATACTCTGGGCATGGCTGCGCTGGCTGTTTCTGCAACAACTGCTCCTGCCTGAGTTGAAGTAATGAAAATTTATCCTGGGTGTTAAAGCAACGAATAATTAACCAAAAGGGATTTTCCTGCAACTAAAACTGATTCTGTCCAAAGCCCTGCAGCCCAGCCCCCAGAGCAGGGACCAAGCCAGCACCATGCCATGGGGCACCAGGAGCCACTTCACAGCTCAAGATCCCATTCATGGCCAAAGACATCACCATGGAGAGCCACGGGGTCAGGAAAAAACCTCTTGTGAGCAGATGGGTGACTGTAGAAAAGTCTGACAGCCTTGGCAAGTGCTGTAGGTTCAGACCTTGGCGTGGGTCTGGGATGATGGATCAGGGACAGTGCAAATCACCCACGCTGCTCTTCCTCTGTCAGTGTCAAAACTTTAATTAGAAAATACAGGGAAGAGTATTTCGCAAAGCTCTATTACCTGTACAAGTGAAGAGGCTGTAACTGCCAGGTTTTTAAATGCCAGTGGTTTTGTCTCTGCGTGGCTCAGAGCCCTGGTGCAGGGAGAGCTCACCCAGCCGTGGACCGGGCTGCTTCCCTCCCCAGCGCTCTCCCTGCGCGCTCTCGGTTTAATAGACGGTTTGGCTGCAGGATTGCTCACTCAGGCAGGAAATACCACATCCATGAGCAGTAGCTAACGCTCCTGAGGTTCCTGGGACCTGCAAGCCACAGCTCCAGATCCGTTTTGCTCAGTTATTGCCTGGTGATCTGTAAGTCACAGACGTAACGTGAGCGCTGGCCCGAGGGAGGCAAAGGCACGACCACGCTTCGAAGCACCTGCCACTCAGCGCCCTACTCACCCAGTTTACTGCAGGGACATCAAAAGAACTGGAAGAAGAGGGAAATCAGTAGGGTTAAGGAGACTCTTCAGTCTCGACAGAGAAAATCATTCTTGCTGCATCATCGCTCGTCCGACTGTCAGGGGCTGCGAGAAGGTGCCTCTCGAGGAGCGTGCTGACCCACCCAGCCTCACCTGCTCTTCTGGACCAACCTGAATTCTACAAAGCACTTGGCAGCAAAGCATTCAGCCCCAGCAGCACGTTCATCCACCACCAGTTTTCTCTCAGAAGAGCTCAGTTGCCCGTTATCCCATGGGAATTCACTCCTGCTGAAGGCAAACTTCTTCCAGTCTGATCTTTTAATCTTGCGCAGACCTCATGTTCACTGCAGAGGAATTTTGCCTCCAGGAGCAGGAGCTCAGACACCCTATAAATGTTTGATAGCTCTGACCACCTCTTCTGAGTTATTATTTTATTAAAAAAAGAAATTTATTATGGTTCTGGATGGTTCAAATTCACCAAGCTCAACAGTGTGGTATTTTTTTCCTCTCTCATATCGCATATGTACCCAACAAATGTCACAGCCTTTAATAACACACTTTAATTAATCCTGGAATTCTGAATGTGCTATTATCTCCACTTTTCAAAGGGAGGTCAGAGTAGTAAAGAAAAATCTACATTGCTTGCACAGGGCCACTCCAGGAGTCTGCAGCAGACCAGGAAATTAATCTCTTAATCATTCTGCCAATTTGACCCAGCAGTGAGAGGACAGACCTATGACTACCTCAGCTCTCTGGGCTGATGAAACTTTTTCCATTATCTGGGCTGACCTTTCCCACCAGCAAAACAGGAGGAGCAGCTCTGAAATCCTCTGTCTGGTTTTGCAAATGGTTGCTGAAAAGCACTTTGTAGGGGCTCAACATCCCGACCAACGGATCACCTCTCCCAGTCTGAAATGTTCCCCTTCCTTGGAGGTTTCCTTTTTCAGTATCTGTAGGACACAAACCCTATTTGGATTCGAGGAGTAAGACATGAAGAGGCTTTGCTCTGCTCTGTCTGGTCGCCTGCCTGGATGGTAACAGCCACTGGACTTGTCCTTCTTCCCTCTGCTGACTCAGGATGCTCCTCTCTGAGAAGTTTTGTCTGTAAGCAAGGATAAAATCCCACCATGCTCCTTTTCCCCTCAGCAGGGCCAGGTTCTTCCACAATTTACACCCAGAATTAGCTGGGTTGTTCGAAGATCACTGATACTGTTTCAGATTAATACACCTCTACCTGTCCTTTCTCTCCACAGGAAAAAAACACATTTGTGAACTCAGTTTCTGCCTCAAACCAGGATGAGACGACTTTGCAGGCTGCTTATTCCTGATTTGTTCTGAGATGTCTGGGAGCTGGGGCTCCTGGGCTCTGATCCCAGCCATTTACCAGCTCCTCTGTGCACCCATTCATGCTCCCACAAAACAAAAGCACAAAAGTCCTCGTATTTGCCAACAGGGAGACAAAGAAAAAGAAAGGGAGACTGAAAAAGAAGTCAGGGAGGACGAAAAGGGTAGAGAAAGTGGTTAGAGAGGGATGGAAGAAGAAAATGGTGGAGAACCTGGAGCAAAGAGAGAAGATGAAAAGCTGAAGGAGAGAGAAACAGCTGCAGAAAGATGCAAAGGGAAAAATTGAAGAAGTAATGTAAAACATTTCCAGATGTCACAAAGGCTGTAAGCAAGAAAGGATATGAGGTTTTAAATGGATTCTTCACCTCCCTCCTCTGAAAAGGACTGAGGGAAAACTAACTGAACACACAGGAAGGAGCTGGCTGAGGGCAGTGGCACAGGGAGTAACTGTCCATTCCATAGTAAAACAGATTCATAGTTTTATACTGAACAACTAAAATTAAGATGAGTCACCGAATACTTTTTTATCTAATTAGGAAAAAAAAAAAAGGTTCTGCAAATATTTTCAGTTTGAAAGGCATTTTAATAAAAGTTTGCTGAAAGTCTCCCACGAATTATCTTTGTGCAGATTTTAAAGAATGCCTGTGTGTTTTAAGTGTCATAATAATACACTGTTATACTGCAGAGAACATACAGTATTCTTGAATTAAAATGTCAAACATTTTGAATTGGCTCAGTCGTTGTCTCCAAAAAAAAATCCAGAGGGGAAAAATAAACTTTAAAGTACTGGATTTCTTATAAATCCCAATTAAATGTTTTGAGTATCACAGTGGAGAGAGTTCTGCTAACCTCAGTCAGGCATAAACACCCTTAGCAAACGTTTTTAAAGGCAACTGAGCGAGCTAAAATATCACAGTGAGTGATGCCCCTAAGAGTCAGACATCAGTGCTTTCCTCATGGGGTGGGTTTTTAGTATGGAGTCCCGGGGTGCTGACAGAATGAACTGCACCTTTTCTTCATACTCCCTCTGTTCTTCCAGACCCGCCTCGTATTCCCGTTTCCTCTCCTTTTCCTCTTCCTCGCGGAGGTGCTGTCGGTAGGAAATCTGACGTGTGAGCTGATCCCGGTACTCGTTGGCTTTCTGCACCTTTCTGGAAAGGCCAAGTGAACAGGTCATTGAAGGAGTGTGGGTAAAAAGGAATAAACGTTGTTGTTGTTGTTGTTATTGTCATTATTATTGTTGTTATCACCATCATCATCAAATCTTCGTTCGCCCTTCTGGAGCAGGAGTCACACAGACACTTACAGTGCCAACAGTCTCGTCAGGACTTGTGCAGAAACTCAGCAAGAGCTGAGGCACAAACCCTTCCTGACACTGCTGAAAGCCATCCTGGCCAAGTGGAGCACATCCCAGCTGGAGCCCAGCGTGTTTCCTTCAGGAGGAGGAAGGAAGGAGATTGCTCCCGACAAAGCTACCAGAGAGCACAACAGAAGCTTGGGAAGGAGCTGTTCGGTTGTGGTCCCACAGACGAATGGGGAGAAGCAGGAGTACAAAAGGGGAATTAAGTGAGATAAAGCCCTTTGCCCAAGGCTTTGCATGACACCCAGAGGAACGTTTCAGCTACTGCGTGCAAGGATGCCTTCATCCAGAGGAGCTGTAAGGCAGGGTTACATGACTATGTGACTGTTTCAGGGATGTGTGTGGGTGGAGTTTAGCAATAAACCTGAACACACTAGTTCTCCTGGGTAAAGAACAAAGAAACCTTGCACTAACCCTCCTCCCCAAACCTCTGTTACTTGTAACAACACCTCAGAGCATGAGGGGATGTATTTAATAAACGTAATTCATGTAAGTCACATGATGATCCAAAAAGACCAAAACAAGGATATGTACCATTATTTGCATGCTGAGGTCAGAATTAGTGGTTTAACACCAACTGCAATATTACAGATCTGGTATTAAGCAGTTTGGAACTGATAAGGTGCACGGTGGCAGAGCCCCTCTGAACAGAAGAAAGCCCACCCAGTGCTCTCAGAGTTATCAGAAAATGAGAATCAGCTTACTCAGAAGTTTAAAGGAGTGATCTGCAATGAAAGGAACCGATGGCATAAAGGAAAAATACCTTGCACGTTTTAGCTCTTCCAAACGTTTGTATTCTCTGAACGTTTCAGCTAACAACTTCCTCTCTTCAGCAACTTCTAACTGCTTCTCTGCCTTTTTCTGCACTGAAAAACAAAACCCAAAATACTTTTAGAAGATAACAGCTCTGCCAAGCTTGAAGACAGCATTCAGGCCAAGTAGCCTGAGGAGGAAGCCTGAGTTTTGTTGCTTCTGAAGAGGCACACAAACAACAGCAAGTGTATTCTCAGCTTGTTTGTCTTTCCTCTGAAAGTTTTCACGTTCAGAACTTCATAATAATATAATTAACAATAATGACTGCTTGCTCATGCAGTCCTTACTTTACTAGGCTTTGCTCTGGTGACAATAGTGGGAAATCAGCTAAAGGAATGCCAGTAGGAGTGAAGTTTGGGAGGCAGGTTTGGGGATGGTCACACTGTTGCCCACTCAACCACACAGCCATCTCCATGCACGCTGGGTCAGGTGCTGGACAGACCTGTTCAGGTTTGGGGCACAGGCAGCAACCTGTGTTAGCACTTACGCTTCTCCTTCATCTGCTCTTGGTTCGTATTCACGACGTCTCTCAGCAGCTGAAATCGAGCTTCCCTCTCCAGTTTCATTTTCTCAACCCTCTTGGCCCAAACCTCATCGTTCTCTTCCTTATACATCTTCTCGTCTTTTTCTTGTTGCTCTTTGTCCTTCTCCAGCTGTTCAGCCAGGTGTGCCAGGTAAGCAAGTTGGTCCTTAAGCAGTTCTTGCTGCAAACACACAGATATTTGCAGATCTGAGTAAATTAGTTCAACATGAGGGTTTGCATATATATGTGTATTTATGTTTATATTTATAAATATTTCATATATAGATATAAATAAATATTTTAAACAGCCTCCTAGTATTATTTAATTAGAATAAGTTATGTATTTACTTTCTTCTGCTGTTAAAAACATTTACTAAATCAGATCCATGAAACAAAGAATATTCTTCCAACCTTCATTATGTCCACGCAGTATAAGGACACAAAGCCTCAGGTGATTTATACACAATGAAATCAGGATGGAGGGACAAAATTCCAGGATTTCCCGGGAACCCTGCTTCTTTTGTCCAGCCTGGTAGCCTTGCTGGTTGCAAAGCATGCTTTAAAGTGCTTGCTGTGGTTCAAACAGATAATGGGCTTCTGCAGAGCAGTGGCAGGAGGAGAGGCAACAGGCCGTGCGACAAAAGAATCAGCTCGTCCAGGGAAAAGGGCTTGTGCCTGTTCTCAGTTACTCTGTGCAGTTCACAGGGCCTCAAAACCAGCCCAGGTGAGGTACTGCCCCACAGCTTCACAGTGAAAACCCTTACCTTTTTTTTTGTCTTCTCCTCAATGTCCCTCTGGGGGTCCTGAAAATCTTGCTCCAAGATCATCTTCTCCTCGGCAAGCTGGCTTTGTTTTTCTTCATTCAGACGATCCCTCTTGTCCCTCACTGCTTTGAGCCATATCTCCCTGCATTCCCTCTGTTTGTATCGTCTCTGCCTCTCAAGCTCTTCTTTCTCTTGCCTGACCAGGTCTCGCTCTTTTTCCTGCAAGGGTAGAAACAGCCAGCTTGTAAAATCACTGCTTCAGCTATCTTGAGGGCACACAGTTTTTTGTCAACCTGTCTGTAAATCAAATGTCTCTTTTGTAATGTGAATAAGTCTTCTAAAATGCATCAGCAGGCTTGTCATGAACAGCACGGCTAATTTTCCCCACAAGGAAGCAGAAGCTGCACTCCCTAAGGAACATCCCTTTTTATGCTGGACATAAAGCACCCACGGATTCTTGCAGTGTTTCAGAGCCAAAGCTGACTCAGTGTCTGCCTGAACTGTCAAATTCACCCTCAGAAGCTGGGAAAACAGCTTTGAAACTCAACACGTATAATTTGAGCAACGGGATAAGTAATCCAAAAAGCTTTGAACAGTAAAGGTGGAAAGCAAGTGGAAACAGTCAGCAGTCTGCTGTGCAAGCTGGAACATGTCTTAGGCTGAGTTCTGACGTCAGTGAAGTTGTATGAGAGTAGCCAAGGATGGGATCCACAGAAGTTTACACACTGGGGTAACACAACACTGCAAATATACAAAGAGATGGTTACCAAGCACCCATCTGCAAGCCAGGACCAAGGCAAGAATGGCTGTCTCTGTTTTGTCATCCTCTCTGAGATACCCTCATGCACACATATGGTCTATCATCGTGAAGCTGTGAGTTTTGCTTCACTAAATAATGTATTTTCATTGCAAAAAAAAACCAGGAGAAACCTTTATACACAGAGACACTTAGCTGTTCACAGTGTGTCCTTCACCCCTGATCATTAGGGGCTACCAGCTCTGCACTGAGGAACTTGTAATGAGGCCATCTGCCACATCCCTCTTCTGCTGAGAAAAGATTACATCCCATTTTCCATCCAGAAACCCTCCTTTGAAAAAAGCTTTTTTTTTTCCCAGAAAATAAACCACTTCACCAGAAATGTATCTCCCTGACAGAGCCCAGGGCAGCTGTCTTCAGGGGAAGCTACAGAGTCTTCTATTCTAATAGCATTTTTCTGAAAAGGCCAGTTAAGCAGCAGTGTTCTTTGCCTGGGAGGTTTGGCAGTGCCTTAGAAGTTGTTATAAGAAAATGACTCTATTCTGCATGTTTTTAAATAAGTCAAACATTACAGCCTAGCTTGGAATAAGGCCTCTACCATTTCACAGATGGGATTTTCAGAGCTTTAGATTCCTTATTGCCTTCGTTTTTAAAAAGCAGTGAAACACATGTATCTTGCCAACATCAGCTTCCAGTGTCTGACACAAGTATCCTACTCAATCTCTACATGCAAACAGCTGCAAAATGAAGACTGAGTCTGAGCTAAGCAGTCTCCCATAACTGGGAGTCAACACAGAACAGTGAACTAGCAAGTCCCACTAAAGCCACTACAGCCAGACTTACGGGGGGGATCAGCTAAAGAGAGAGTAGTGGCCAAACAGCTGGGCCCACAACAGCTCTGAGAGGCTTTGAAGGCAAAATTCCTTCACAGTGCCAAGTTTGAAAAGATGTACTTCCCTCTGTAAACAGGAGTGCCTTTGACACAGCTCTGGAAAAGAGGCTTAGCATAATAGGACAGGCTCAGATACTAATGGAATCAGTGAAGATACAAATAAGGTATGGATTAGTCTAAATGTCTAGTAAGCCTATCATTAGGAGGGCCTTATACCCAACCCTGAATACAGAACGATATGGAAATCACCAGCCACTCAGCCTCCTCTTTCTTCAGCTGCTCCTCCTCCTGTTTGCGGGCGCTGAGCTCGGCCACCTGGGCATCGCGCACGTTCACCATCTCCTGAATCCGCGCCAACACTTTCTGCTTCTCCAGCTCCTCTTGGTGATCCTTAACCCACAGCTCCTTCTCACAGATCTCCTCCAGCCTCCTGTCCTCCATCTTCTCCTCCTTTTTCAGTTCCTCCTTCAGGGCATGCTGGGCCAGCTGGCTGTCGCTCGTTTCCTTCTTGTTCCTCCTCACACACAGCGTGCGGTACTCGTCGCAGCGGTTTCTGGAAGGCAACACAAAAGTTTTTTAAAGAAAAAGTCTCAAAACAATAAGCAAGTCTGGAGGTGTGTGATGGATGGAGGCTCCCAGCTCATAACTACTGAAAGGACTACAACTCAGAATGCCCAGTTCTGCACCTGGTCTGACACTGACTGCTTGTGAGGCCTCAGGAACCACAGGGAGCCTGATTTGATGGAGATTTTAACATTAATGAGTTGAAGAATTTACATCTGTAAAAAAAACCTCCATCAGCTTCCTCAGAAGGGGAAGTGGAGAGGCAGGCACCAATCTTTTCACTCCCATGAAACAGTGACAGGACCTGAGGGAGCAGCTGGAGCTGTGCCAGGGCAGGCTCAGGTTGGATCTCAGCACAAGGTTCTTCCCTCAGAGGCTGGTTGGCACTGCCCAGGCTCCCCAGGGCAGTGGGCACGGCCCCAAGGCTGCCAGAGCTCCAGGAGGGGTTGGATTACACTCTCAGGGACAGGGTAGGATTGCTGGGGTGTCTGTGCAGGGCCAGGAGTTGGACTGGATGATCCCTGTGGGTCCCTTCCAGCTTGGGATATTCTACGATTCTAAACACACAATATACACACACCTTATATATACAATGTGAGTTATATATGTAGCTGGAACATGTGTTGTGGGAGGTCTCTGTGTACATATCCTTTTTTTTTTGCATATAAAACACATGCACACTACGCTTATTCAAACGTGTGGGTAGCTCTTCTATTCAAATGAAGACTTAGAATAGGTCTGTAAGTCACCTGAAAGCTCGTTCATATTCAGAAAATACTGTGAGCATGGAAATGTAGGTTACACGGTTGAACAGGAACCACTAGAAATTTATTAATTTTTTAAGTGAAGTTTTGTGGGGTGATTCAGACAAGTTGCAATAAAAGCCTGGAGAAGCTAGAAAGTCAACAGGTAATGCAGTTTTCAATGTTCAATTACCCTCTGCAACTGAGCTGCATATAAAGAGGTAATTTATCTTCAGTTGAAGATTGAACTAATTGCAGATTCTGCTTTTATTTTTGCAAACAAAGCACTATGGAGATCAACACATGTTATCAAACATTATTTAATTTGAGCAGTCTGCAAGCATTTTAATTGTCCTACAACCGAGACACAGATTTCAATGAAGTCAGAATTGTGGCAGACAGTGGTGAAGACCCTCAAGTGTGAAGGGTCTTTATAAGCTCTTAGGATGTGTGACAGACACACGTGAACGCTCTGAAGTAGAAAGATATCTCGCAATTTCATGCTGAATGAAACCACCTTCTACAGATTATTGCAAAGCTACTTAGGAATTCATGGCAGACATCTGAAGGTATCATTGTCTGAATCTTGAACCCCTGCATGGCAGCAGTAGTTACCTGCACAGTGTGAAATACTATTATGATATACAATGTTCAGTGACAATCCTGTGTAGTAAAAATATTAAGTCTTCATCAGGCAACGACCTCGTGCTATTACCAATCTCCATATTAGCATATTTATTTAATTTTCGTAACTGCAGCAGTGAAACAAAATCTGAACTAATCCACTGCCTAAGAACCAGAGGTCTCACCACATTTTCTCCCTGCTGGCATTCACCATTTGCTGCCTCACGTTTCAGCTGTAACTTTCTGGGGCCAAGGGCACCTCTCACTTCATCCTCTATCCATAAAGCACCCAGTGCCACGGAGCCTGTGCTGAAAGGTGAAGGGCACTGGGCACAGACAATAAAAGGGAGAGCAATGCTGTGAAAATAAAACTCCCATTTTGCTTGATATCTGTAAGTTATTTCTAACCAATTCACTGCTCTTGATTGAGAAGAAACTACTACAACTGATCTGTCAAATCCCCTTTTTATCAACACCAGATCTCTCTAAGAAAAAAACCTGCTGCATTTTGCACTTTTCTCCCCCAGTCCTAGGACACGGCACAACCTCTAACCAAATGTTTGGCTCTTCCCCCCTCTGCTCTGGAGCCAGGCTGGGAGAGCTGGGGGGGCTCACCTGGAGAAGAGAAGGATCCAGGGACACCTGAGAGCCCCTTGCAGGGCCTAAAGGGGCTCCAGGAGAGCTGGGGAGGGACTGGGGACAAGGCATGGAGGGACAGGACAAGGGGGAATGGCTTCCCACTGGTTTAGACAGGCTACTGGGAAGGAATTCCTGGCTCTGAGGGTGCAGAGGCCCTGGCAGAAGTTGCCCAGAGAAGCTGTGGCTGCCCCTAAATCCCTGGAAATGTCCAAGGCCAGGTTGGACAGGTCAAAAAACATACTACAGCATTGCTGGTTTTCATGTGTTTTACCACTGGAATCTATCTTTCACCTCCTGGGCAGGAGTTAGTGGTCATTAAAGTTTACAGCACTAATTAGTATTCACGAGAAACATATTTCTCAAATGTTGTGAGGGACAGATGCTATTATTAAGATTTGAAATCTTACACCATTACCAATAACTGTATTACCTTAACACAATGGGTTCAAAAGTTCTCTCAGCAGTGAAGGAAGAAAGAATTAGTTATTCTTTTCTGTGATTATAAAATAATCTGATATTAATTGAATCTCAGAGGGGAGGAGAAGTTAATTATTTACGGTCAGCATTGCTAGAATTTTAATATAAAATAATCCTGTAATTGCTTGATTTCATCAAAATAATTCCTTCAAAGCAGCTTTTACAGCAACCTATAAACATCTGCTCCCCCAGATGGCTGGTTTTCCTCCTCACTTTGCTATCCTAAGCTTCTTAACATTAAAACTGTGTCTGTATGTGGCTACTTCCCAAAGACAGAACCCCCACACACCAGTTATTTATTCATTTTATGGCTGCAGTATGAAGTTGCTGGGATAACAGCATTCCCATATGGATGCTTCTGATGTTACCACAAGAAAGAGGACGTGATATGTGTTTTACGCAAATTTTAAGCTGTTGCAACTTTCTTTAAAGCTGCCAGTGATGAACAACCCCTCAGGCTAGCACTGGCTGGGTATCTTCTCACACAAGGTGTAGCCCTCCATGAAAATGAATTCCAGCAGGACTCCGGCAGTCCAAGGTCTGTCCCCTCTGTCACCTCGAGACAAAGGGCTCCTCCTGGCTAACATCACTCCTGAGAAGCTGTTAAACCTGTACCTTCAGGCCACAGCTCCAAACCAGCCTACAGGGCTGCTACAATTGCTGCCTTTTAGGACTCTGCAGTAAAGGTGCTCCCATGCCTCAGGTTTGAGAGAAGCGCCTTGATTAGAGTTAAAGGAAATACAAACAAGTCTGTATCGGTTTTCAGAAAGACATTCAAACTAGTTGTAAATTCACAGGCAAAGGGGAACAGAAAATCATTTGTGTACATCCACCTGCTACTGGACTGACTTCCCAGGGCTCCTCTGGGTGTGCCCTGGAGTAATGATCTCCAAAGCGGGCCGTGCAGGAAGAGAATATGTTTTGAGCCATTAATAAATAACATTAGAAAGTAAAAAACGGTGTTTATTTCTTCTTTACCCCACCCTCTCTTAAATTCTATTTTTGCATATGTTTTATAGTGTACACAGTATAGCAGCACAGCAGTACAAGTATTTAATTTATAAATAAATAAATATATTGGGCAAGACTGCTAGAATTTTTTACTGTTCAATCAAAGAGGTTTGGAGGCCACTGACCCAGAAGACAGATTGTGACAAAACTGCAGATTCCTGTTTGTGGATTTTCAGTAAGTGTTGGTATCCTGAGCAGCAAAGGCTGCTTCCACATCTCTGCCTGGACCAGGATGGTTTAGGAGGAAGAGTAACAGCTAACAGCCAAGGAAAACCAGATCTGGGGCCACCTAAAGAAAAATACATGCAGCTTGAGATATTAAAGGTTACTAATCTAATCAGAATCAATGACCACAGCAGAGACTTCCTTTCAGAGAAGAAAAGACTTTAAAATATAACTAAGAATATACACATGAAGAGAGAGACCTGGCACAGACAAAGTGAACTGTTGTTAGCTGGTGTTTATTTCAGTTCTGTTCCTTCGTAGGGACCTTAATTTAAGACTAGAAAGGGACAAAGCTAGAGGAACTAACTGTGGAATGCATTCCCATGACATCTGGACAGTCAAAGAGGAGGACTCTGTGCCCTGCAGGGTGAAGATTCATTTGCAAAGATACCCCAAGACTGCCACTCAAAACAGCTGTGAAGGGAGATGATTTCACTGCCTCCAAATCCTCTGAAAAACTGCAGACAGCAGAACGCCACCAGTAAAGCTCCAGCAATTTTAATGGGATGCTGCTTAGATCCAACAGCAGAATGGGAAAGGCAAAGGGATAATAATAGGGTAAAATAACCCCCTGAGACTGAGTGAACCATAGATGCACAGGGTTGTACTGGGAATGCAAAAGGACCTGAGATATTAAGACAGGCAGGTGCAGCACGAAAATCCAAGTATTTGACACCAAATGATGCAATCCAGGGGCGATGGGATTCATTTTGCAATTAAAATACCTAAAATTAGATGTCTAAACAGGAATCTACACATGTGCTAAATTCCCACTCTGATCAGTGGGAACTTAACCCCGGCCAGTGCAGGCTCGGGTGCAGTTCAAGGGACAGGGTTAGGATAAACCTCCTCGAGGGTGGCATCAGGTTCCCGTAACTGCCCCGACCTCCATGAGGATCTAAGCAGAACAGGAATTCAGAGTCCCAGTGAGCACAAAGATACCAACACTCAGCCACCTGCCTTTAGGTAGGTCTACATCCCACCTTCTTGGTGTGTAAGACTGGCTGCAAGGACAAAATAAAAGCCACTCCTGCAGCACCCCCTCTAAATCATTTCAAAAGTGAGTTTCAACCCCTTTGTCTGACCGATAGAGAACAAACCAGGAAGCGTAAATGGCAAGGACCATGTTTTCAAGCCACCATGTGAACCTAAAAGTGCACACACTGCCTAGCACCTGCCTCAGCCAATAAACCCCACATTTAAAGAGAGATTTACCTGTGAAATTAGTTAATTAGAGTTTATGCACAAGTGAAAGCGAGTGTTGACTTTTATCCCCAGCCTCT
>JAWWES010000094.1:70176789-70187592 GCA_035583135.1 Lophotriccus pileatus
GTTCCTCAGGGGAGCCTGGGTCGGCAGAGAGGCTTTGAAATATGGGATTACACTCCGGAGACACCACAACTTGCTGCCATGGCTCACCCGGCTCGTGCTGGGTCCACATCCATCTGCTCCAGCTTCTTAGTGCCAGGGGTGTCATTAAAGTCCTTTCACAGCAATAGAGGGTGGGAAAAAACAACTTAAATGCTGCATCATTCATGTGTATGTATTTACCTGTCCAGTTATGCTTTCAAAAAGAACCACAGATGGCATCCCCGGGCTGCTCCCGAGGTTTGCAGTGGCACCCCAAACTCCAGGGGTGTCCCACCCCCCACTGCCAGTTTGAAAGGCTTGTTTTGCCTCTGTGCCTTGCAGATGGGAAAGGGAGAATTAAGCAGCTGAGAAATGCCGGTGATGCTGCGTGTGCGTTGGGAGGGGATAACTAACGAGCCTCCGAAAGGTCACGGTTTCGCTCACGGTTAACCTTCAGCAAGCTGTTACGTGGGCAGGGCATGGGCTGCGCTGGTATAAAGTGAATCCATCTCCTCTTCTCTTCCAGGGGAGAGGCTGAGACCCGCTGAGGGATAGCGGGGCTGTGCAGCACGGGAGCTCCTCGCCAGGCTGTCAGACGGCGCCGGGCTCCGCCGGGGAAGGACGTGCAAGGGGAAGGAAGGTGCCGGGACTGCAGACGTGGGAGCTCGCTGCTGCGCTGAAGGCTGACAAAAAACCCCCTGAGTTTTGGTCTGCAGGACGTTTGCTGCCCTCGGGATTTCTGTGTGTGTGTGCCAGAGATGGGGTCTGCCTGTTCCGGAGAGGGAGCGACGAGGAGGGTGAAGCTTTGCTGACCGCCGGGGGGCCCAGACGGTGCCTGGATGCGCTTCGCTGGTGCGGAAAACGCTGCCAGGACTTGCGGGCAGGGAGGGTTTGGGGCAGCGCAGGGGCCATGGGGCTGCTCTGGGCTCTGCCCCGCGGCAGGGCCGGCCGGCTGCCCCGGCACTGAGGCGTCGGGGGCGTGGGGTCGGGCGTCCGTCTGTGCCACCAGCCCCGCGCTTCGGCTCTGTCTCCAGGATACCGGGGAAGGGAGGCGAGGCAGGGGCTGGGAAATGTAGCAGTGCCGATCTCCTAGTCTCAAGGAAAAGAACCTTCCTGTTTTGCTAGAGATCGCTGGGCTGCGTCTCTCCACGCTGCTTGGACAGTCTCTGCTAGCCCCTGATTCCTCAACCAGCTCAGAACGTTTTATTTCTCTGTGTGTGTGTGTGTGTGTGTGCGTGCTCAGATTTACTCTCCCTCTGTGTCACCTCCAAAGCGATGGGCTCCGAGCCAGACCGCCGCCCCCCCCCGGCAAGCACCCGCAGGCAGCGATGAGGGGCTCGATGTCCAACCCCGTTTCTGACCTGGAAGCCCCGCGACCCTCCCGGCTTTCGGAGTGACGGAGCAGAGGGGGCCGCCATGGCGGAGAAGTGCGACTGCATCGCCAGCGTGTACGGCTACGACCTGGGCTGCCGCTTCGTGAACTTCCGCCCGCTGGGCTTCGGGGCCAACGGGCTGGTGCTGTCGGCGCTGGACAGCAAGAGCTGCCGCAAAGTGGCCGTGAAGAAGGTGACGATCGGCGACGCGCGCAGCATGAAGCACGCCTTCCGCGAGGTCAAGATCATCCGCCGCCTGGACCACGAGAACATCGTCAAGGTCTACGAGGTGCTGGGGCCCAAGGGCGCCCGCCTGCGCGGCGACTTCTTCAAGTTCAACGTGGTCTACATCGTGCAGGAGTACATGGAGACCGACCTGGCGCGGCTGCTGGAGCAGGGCAAGCTGGCCGAGGAGCACGCCAAGCTCTTCATGTACCAGCTGCTGCGCGGGCTCAAGTACATCCACTCGGCCAACGTCCTGCACCGCGACCTCAAGCCGGCCAACATCTTCATCAGCACGGAGGACCTGGTGCTGAAGATCGGCGACTTCGGGCTGGCCAGGATCGTGGACCAGCACTACTCGCACAAGGTAGGCGGTTGGCGGGGCCAGGGTGGTGAGGAAGGCACGGAATGCTTGCCGGGGTGGTGTGGCTGCACCACAGTGGGTCTTCCTGGGGGAACCTTCCCTGGGCAGCCCTGTGATCGCTCTCCTTGCCCCGAGCCAGGATGTGTTTCCGTAGAACCACGTCGCGGAGTGTTCTGAGTTGGGACCCACCCAGCCCAACTCTTCGCTGAGCGGCCCGTGGGGGGATCAAACCCACAGCCTCGGTGTTAGCAGCAGCGTGCTCTACCCCCCTGTGCATGATTTGGGTGGGAATGGACCTTTAAAGCTCCTCTAGCCCAACCCTCCTGCAACGATCAGGGACACCTTGCGCTGGGTCAGGTTGCTCAGAGCCCCTGAGCCGAGCCTGGCCTTGAATGTTTTCCAGGCACAGCCCAAGGACTGAGCTCTGCCAAGCGCGCCCCAGGGCTCTCCAGTGCTGCAGAGCTGCAGAGAGGGCACTGGAAGGGGTCGAGTGCCGTTTGAGTGTCTTTCATTGCTTTATAGCTTACATATCAGGCGTGTTCTCAGGTGTTCTATTCCGTCTCAGCGGTGGACTGTGAGGAGGCGTGTGTTTGCTGGCTTTACTTGAGTGACTAAGCTCCCGTGTTTCTTGCTTTGCTGCTGTTATAAAACACGAGCTGCTGGAGGCACATGGAAAAGGCACCTGGAACGTCTGCACACACACTCTGCTTGGCTTTGTCCTCGCTTTGGAGCCAACCCGCTTCTTAAAATCCGATTTTTCTTTGAGTAACATTCATTTAACGTGGGGAGAGAGGGATGGGTCTTTGAGATTCAGTCAAATTCTTTCATCCAAGGTCAAGATTCCAGTAACACGTAAAATTCTTTGGTGTTTTATCACAGTGCAGTGGTGGTGAGTGACCAGGGCAGCCTGGCCTGCTGACAGCAGGCAGCCAGTGTGGGAGGGAGGGAGGGACGGCTGGTGAGAGGGCTCTGTAACACACAGTCCTGATGCTAATGGACTTTGAAGGGGGATGCAGATGCTTGATGCTCCTTCCAGGCTGGAGCTTTGGAGCTTTGGAGCAGTGGAGGGACACGGTGGAGGCTTCATGAGCTCCTGGATCCACGTGTTCCTGGGAGAAAGCGAAGTTACCACGGGTTGTGTGTGCAGTCTGCAGCTGGCTGCTGATGAAAGCTGCTGCTTGGTGCTGTAGGATGAGATAAAATGTATTTTCTTGAGCTGGATGTTTCCCTGGGCGGGTTCAGAGTCCCCCACGGACCTGGTGGTGTGCCTGGGCCGAGGTTTAAATGCGCCTTGCATTTTCCAGTGGGTTCCTGCCCAGTGTGGCTCTGGTTTGGGCACTGTTGTTTTGTGCGGGGGGGGGGGGGAAGGAAGGTGAGAAGACAATCTCATGATCCTGAAGCTGAGCCCTGTTTTCAAGTCCCGAATTTGGGAAGAAACAAAACCTGTGGAAAGAAAGGAGGTTGCAGAGGACACCGGGGAGCGAGCGCAGGGTCCCTGGCACTGCTTCTCGCCCTTTCTGTGCTCCCTTCCTCGTTGGTTATTTATGACCCAGCTTAGGAAGAGGCTCCTGCCTCTCCAAATGCGTGGTGTGCTTTTTTGAGGAAGGCAACTCCCAGAGAAGACCCCTGCAAACAAGCCAGGGCTGCGTGAACAGGGGAAATCTCTGATTTGAGGAGCGTCCTGTTGTCAGGGACTGCAGGATCAGGGTGGGAGTCATCTGTTCGTGTCTGCTGCACAGTTGTTGTTATTTCTAAGCGATCCTCTGCTGCCTGAATAACAGCCAGTGCAGTGGAAAGAGCTGTCAAGGGCTGCAGCTTCGTGGTGGGACGCAACAGCGCGGAGCAGAGCAGGGATCCTCACACCCCGAGCTTTGGTGCTGCCGACGGGCACCAGTGCAGAGCTGCCCAGGAGCAGATGAAATCCTCCTCCCTGGTTTGTTTTAACTGCCTAAAGGCCCAGCAGATCCAAAACTCTACTTAATGGTTTCCTGCAAGCCTTTGAAGGGAGGAAGGGTCATCCTTGAAGCACTTGGGTGTATCTCCCTGAGCGTGTTTTGTGTGCCGGTGGCTTCTTTCCACTAACCAAAAATTGCAGGTTTTGTGGGTGTTATTTGCCTGTAAGGTCACAGCTCTCCCGACCTGATGTTTCTCAGACTCCAAACCGTCCTGCTGGGTGATAAAATGTCAAGTGGGAAGCACAGCAGATTGTGAGCAGAGCTTTAAATGCGGTTTGGAAATACAACATGCCACCTAAATAACAGCCATTCTCTGGTAAGCTGATTTGTTTACGTAGCTTCCAGCAGGCAGACGTTGAATTGGGATAACTTGGTGGGAAGGGGAGAGCTCTCCAGCCCTGGGAGATGCAGTGAGGTGTTGGCCTTCACCAGGTTCAGCGCAGAGCAGCTTTGGCTGCATTTCTCCCCCCCATTTGGCTGCTCAACCCCCTTTTTCTGGGTGGTAAGGGCAGCACGGGGGCTTCCCTTTGTCTGAAACTCTCCTGGAACAAACAAGGTGAATTTCCAGCTGCCAAAGCCACATCCAGATCGTGGCCTGCACCTTCACAGGCTGCTCAGACCTGACAGCCTGAATTGGAGCCCTGTCTCAGAGATACACACTTACAAACACCTCTAAGGTGTCGGGTGTGGGGGGAGAGGACCCTCAGAAGAGGATCCTGTGTGCACCTTGGTGCCCACATGGTGTTTAGCTGCCCATCTATCCATCCATCCCCGCTCTTCGTGCCCTGTTTGGCTCCAAGTGAGAGTCCAGATCCATCTGCACCGAGTTTGGGAGGGCAGGGTGAAGGTGAGGCGCTGTCCTCCCCCGGCTTGTGGTGGGCAGGAGGCGTGGGAGAGCAGGGAGGTGGCAAAGCCAGGCATTAAAAACTGGCACAAGTGCCAGGGGATGTCTAGACTTTAAAATAATAACTGTTCTGGAGGGCAGGCTGGTCCCTGGCTGTGCACCACCCGTCCCCGGTCAGAGCTGGGACACAGGGCTGGGTGTCCCTGGACATTCCTTGTCCTCCCTGTGCTGTACAGGCCGTGGGTTATCTCTTCTGGGGGCTCTGCCTGGTGCCCCAAAGCACTTGGGGGGAACCTGCAAAGGGGGACCCTCTCTCCCTTTGCCTGTGGGCAGGAATTCCCCGCCCGCCCGGCATCTCCCGCAGCTCCTCCAAGGGGTGTCCCACCTGCCTTTTTAAGAAATAAGGTTGAAAAACGCTGCTGTGGAGAGGCAGCAGCTTGCTGCTGCTCCGAGATTATTCCAAGAGCTTGGGCTCGTTGCTGTTCTGGGTCCCCCCCATCTGCACCAGGAGCTGACCCGGCTCCCACGGGTGCGGCAGTGGAAATCCCGACCTGGTCGTGGATGGAGGGCTGGAAACGCAGGCTGTGGTTGGATCCTGTTGGATTTATGGTTTGTGAGAGCCTGCTCCGCGTCTCTGTGGCTTTCTGACTGCAGGAAGGTGGATTTTGGTGTGGAACTCTCTAGGGAGAGGCTTCAGGCTGCAGCGTTAGGGGCTGCTTGGTTCGCGGTACGTCGGATCCTGAATTCCCCTCAAGGAAACCTGCTCTGGGTCCCTCCAGCTCCAGGGGGGAGCTCCAGGCTTGGATGTTGTGGGGCTGTGTGCTGCCATGCTGTGCCAGCTCCCCTCAGCACCCTTGGGAGGCGGATTCAGCGTGGTGTGACTGGTGTGACACCAGGACGCAGCCGAACCTGCCCTAAATTGTTTCTCCCTCTGGTGTTATGAGGAACACGCAAAATCCGTGTTGTGGAAAGGCCAGAAAAATCACCAGTTCTTCTTTGCTTTTCAGCTCCCTTGCTGTGCTGTTTGATGTGACTTGATGCTTATCCTACCTGTGGTGAATCCATCAGCTTTATAGGTTGCCTTAGCCATTCCCTGCCGGAGGAGCAGAGGAGAAGCAGGGAAATAATATTTGAAAACCGAGAACAAACAAAGAAAAGAAAACGTGGCATGGCAGGGCTTGGACTTGAAACCCACTCCTGTTTTTCAATTAACTCCATTAAATTGTTTTTTTTAAAAGAGATTCCAGCGGTCCTTCAGTGCAGAAAGGGCTGCACTGAATCCACGGAACGTTGTCGTGAGGACGAACGTTCCGTCTTAATTAGAACTAATTAATATGCTTCTGCTCCTGGGTCTTTCTGGCTGGTTGAAGCCACATAAAAGGTAAAAATTCTCGTGATGAGCTTTGCCTTGCGTCAGGGGGGTGGCTGGAAGCGCCTGGGCTCCCCACCTTGGCTCAGGTAGGAGCTGAGCCCAGACCTCCAGGTATGGATGGAGCCTCGTCCCAGCGTCCTGCAGCTGCACAATCCCGGCTCCTGAGGCTGTGCTGGCATTTCTCCATGGAAACTGGCAATCCACAGGAGCCTAGCTACTTCCCTGAAGCGCTAGGACAGGAATTTATATATATATTTTACGAAAATGAGGGTGGAATGCTCTGGGAAGCAGTGGGGGGGGTCCAACTGAGTGGCCCACGAGCAGGTGGGATGGGGAGAGGGCTGCAGGTTGCTCCTCTCAGTGGAGATGGGGTGTCCCAAGGGGCTGGGGCTGTTGGGCAGGTGGGAGAAGGGGGGTGATGCCAGAGGGGAGCAGCGTTAAATCTGCGGGGAGAGCGGCATTCCTTTGCCGGGAAAGGGGAGGGATCGCTCCCTTCGGCTGTGAATTGCCCCGGATTAGAGCCCTCAAAGTTTTATTTTCTCAGGATCCTCCAGTAAATACAACCTCTCCATTGCTGGGGATAACTGCAGTAGCTGAGAAGTGGAGGTTTGATCAGGTAATGCCGGGGGGGGGGGCTTTTTGTGCTGGTTCTGATTGAGCAGCTTTAGCAAAAATAAAACAGCATTAAATGAAGCTTCTCAGCTAGTCAGTCTCCATCACAACCTACCGTAAGAAGGCCAGAATTAAGATGTTCTTTTAGGATCAAGCCCTTTTATGATTAAAAGCCTGACGACCCGCCCGTTTGGAAGCTGGCACAAAAACCTGCGCTGGGGTCGGGGGGAGGAGGGGAGCGTGATGAACCTCGTGGTGTTCGTGGTGTTTGTGCACTGCTCTCGCCTTTGGGCGGAGAGATGAGTCCTGTAACATCCGAGGAGATACTGTGTAGCACAACTGCAGCTTTACTGCGGTTGAAAGCAGCCCGTGGAACCAAATCAGTAGGGATATGGAGTTTTTAACTAAGCTTTCATGTGAACTGTGTTCGTGCTGCCGTTGCATTTTGACATTCTCCAAATGCCTCGTGGCATTTAAAAGGCGGTTCGGCTTCATAATTTAATTTTATCTTGCCACTTCTGCCGCGTTTCAGTCCACCCCCTCCCGTTAATGTGTTGTGTTTGGCACAGAGAACACCACTTGTGAGCGTCCCGGCGTTATCCCGGTGTCCAGCCCTGGCGTGGCAGCCGTGCCTCCGGAGCCTGGGAGCGGCAGGAGCCGGGCCATCCCCCCTGGGAAAGCCCGTGTTATTTGCGGGCTGGAACAGCCCATCCCCCTCGGTCTCGGCGGGAGCTGCTTGGCACTCGTGGTGCCTCTCCCGGGAGCGGGAGGGCCGCGGTCCAGAGGGACGACAGGACTTGGTCCTGTCCTGGTCCTGTGGATGCCGCTGGGAGCTCTAAATCCGGGTTGGGCATCCCGACTGACCATCCTGCTGTGAGCAGAGCAGGGCAGAGGATGGGGACCTGCCCCACCAGCAGGGTGACAGGGGAGGGAGGGGGATTTACCAGGCCAGGCTCAGTGCAGGCTTTCCCATCTCTGCATCAGCTAGAGGTTCCCCAGAAGGGCTTTCCCACTTATCCCGTGTCGTCTTATTTTCAGGAGCCTTGGCTAGGAGCCCTTGGCAGCTATGTTACCCACTCAGCAGTGCTGTAAGACATCTGCTGGTGCAGGAGGCTTTCCTTCCACCGACGTCCCTCCCTGCATCGGTCTCTTTGGCAATTCCCTGGCTTTCCTGCGTGGGCTTGTCCGCAGTTCCCAGGACACACAGGGGTCGCTGCAGCAGCATCCTGAGGATCCGGGTGGCGTGAGCTCACCAGGCTTCTGTGAGAGGCTGAGGGCATCCTCTGGGCCCTGCCCTCCTGGACCCACCTCTGCTCGGGTCTTGTGTCCCCCCCGGCACCCGCTGGGCTGACCCAGTGGTGGCTGCTCTTCCCTGGGCTCCCCTTTAGGGATTCATTTTCGGCACCAGTGCTGCAAGTTGGATCCCTGGGAATTCAGCAGTGCAGAGGTTGCTGTTACCAGCAGGTTGGGTAGGCGTGGAAGGGCTACAGGTACAGGACTAAGCAGAAATGGAATGAGATCAAGGTTGCAGACTGGTAACGTTTGGGAACTAAGCACTGTGCCTGGGGCCCCGAGCTGGGACAGGCTTCCTTGAGGCACTGCTGGGTTCTAGCAGGGACCCAGGAAAGCACTTAAATAACGTGCTTAACTTCCCAAATGTCTCAGATGGGGGGGGATTGGGATTTATAGAATAGCTCTGAGTACTCCAAAGGCGACCTGGAATGACTTGTGCAGGTGTGATCTGCAAATCCGCGCTGCCGAAGCCATCTGTCCTCTGCACAACACGCTCCAGTGCCATGGTGACAAAACAGCAAATAAGGGCTTTGCCTCCCGGAGCACGGAAGCATCTCTGTCTCCAGTGGTGTGCCTCGTGTCTTTGCTTCCTGAGTGACAGGACAGCCAAGCCCCAGCCTGCCACAGGCACGGGGGGCAGGTTTTGCCGCGGGATCCGGCGCTGGGGATCCGCGGTGGGCAGCGAGGGCTGGCTGGGGAGGAGGAGCTCTGCAGGCTCTCCTGGCTGACCTCCTCCCTCTCTGCTCTTCCAGGGTTACCTCTCGGAAGGCCTGGTGACGAAGTGGTACCGCTCCCCTCGCCTCCTGCTCTCGCCCAACAACTACACCAAAGCCATCGACATGTGGGCGGCCGGCTGCATCCTGGCCGAGATGCTGACGGGAAGGATGCTCTTTGCCGGTAGGTTTCTGGGCTCCTGGTGATTCATTTTGTTTTGTTTTTGATCCCTCCTTCCTTGCCTGCCCAATTCTGAGGCTTTCCAGCAGGGCAGAGGGAATCCCCTCTCTCCTTGCCAGCCAAGACATCGCTACAAGGGTCCTGCAATTGGTTACTAGACGTGAGGGGTGTCTCCAGAACAAGCTTTGCCTGTGCAGCCCCTGCTGTTATTAGAGGGTCCCTTGGCTGGTGGGAACTTCCCTCAGGGGTAGAGAATAGTTTGGTTTTCACCCATACTTCTTGTGCTTCCTGGGGAAGGCCACATGGTGGTCTGGGTGTGATTGCACCCTGTGGGTGCCCGAGGCTGGCTGGGGTCGGCGGTGCCTCCGTGCCAAGCCTTGCCGGGCAGGGACTGCCTGCTGCCAAAGGAAAAACCTCAAACAAAGAGCAGTTCTGATGGAACAACAAAACCTTTTTTCTGTTTCTGTGTTTCCAGCAGAAAATAAGAGCTTTTTGTGTTGGGAGGAAGGATGCTAAAGAATAAACATAGGGCGGCACGTAAGGACATAATGGTGCCCTGTGCAAAGAGCTTTGTCCTCTGAGCCGTGGATTCAAATAGTGATTGATTTCTTCAAGGTATTTCTTTTCTTTGAGTGTAGGCATTTGAAAGCCCCGTTTTCAGCCATTTTCAGGGTTTTCCTGTAAGCAGGTGTGTGAGCTGTAAAGGCGCAGTGCAAGGAGAAGAAAACGACAGAAGCGCGCAGCAAGAAGCTCGTGGTTATCCCTGCAGCATTGGAAGCCCAGCTCTGAGATGCTCCTGAGGAGCAAAAAGTTATTTGATGCAGTCCCAAAACTGCTACTGCCAGGAGCAGAGCTGTGCTTCCCGAGCTGGGGCACGGAGCTGTTCACTCAGGGAATGAAGCAGCTGCTCTCTGCCTGTTGAAGGAGCCGCTTCCCTGCCCGAGGTCTGCAGCCACGCTCCTCTTCAATCTCTCCATCGCCTGTCAGGGTTCTGAATGACGAGGTTTAACACGTTTTGTGAGCAGCTGTTTTTTTGCAGGGCTGTGTAAATAAATAATTAGGCCCATTAATAATGGAGAGGGACGTCCTCCTCTCGGATATTTCGGCGCACCGCAGAGCTCCGCGGCCAGCGCGTGGTTGCAGCTGCTCTGTTGCTCCCTCCCTGCTCCTGCTTGCAGCTTCTGTGTTTCTTCTGTGAGAGCTGAAAAACAAACAGTCAGGATCATTTGGAGAAGACCCTGGACATTGCCTCCCCTTCCTACCTTCCTCTTGTCCTCAGTCTCCCCAAAATTTTCAAATCCAGGAACTTCAGCTTTGAAAATTACGTGTCCAACCTGGCTGCTCCCGCACTTTCCTCAGGGTGTATTCCAGGAGCAGGGACATCTCCACGTGCCACTTGTCCTTGCAGATGCAGGGCCTTTCTGGAGATGCTGCACCCCAGGGCAGAAATCACATTGGCTGACACCACTGAGTTGTCCAAGCTGGTCTTTAAAGCTCGTTTCATGGTCGAGGCAGAGGCAAAAACAGCCCCAGGATGGGGGTTCGTCTGGGCTCTGTTTGCTGTCTGCCTTAGACGAGATGGAGTGTGCCTTGGAGATATTTATGTCTCCAGTAATGCTCATTAAGAGCATCTGGAGAACAAGCAGACGTGCCCACGCTGGTGCTACACGTGGCTGGAGGTGAGATCAGTCCTGTCCCACTGCCTGGGCAGTGATGCCCCAGAGCAGCCAAGAACCTGCCTTACACTGGTTCCTGAGAACCCACAGCAGGTCAGGGCTGAGGAGACGGGATTTGGCAGGTCACAGGCTGGGCTCAGCCAGACACATGCTGTGAGCATCCCTCCTTCTCTGCTTTCC
>JAWWES010000094.1:70192694-70207035 GCA_035583135.1 Lophotriccus pileatus
TAATAAGCCCCCAGATGCTGGCAGGACACTTAGTTAATGGGTGGGGATCAAAACCGAGGCTCAAAATACACACTCCTTTTTGGTTGCTTTAAAAATACCCTGTAGGGTTGTTATGGGAAGGCTCTGGCCTTCTGCCCTGTTTTCCTAGCCTCCTCTTAGGGCAGGGAGTAACGAGAGGGCGGGGTGGGAGCCTGGCAGCAGGCAGGGCGACCGTGGCGCCCGCCTTTCATCTGCTGCTGCCCAAAGAGCAGGGGAGCAGAGCCCAGCCCCTGGAGCAGCTGAAACAGAAAGCTGCGAACCTGCGGGAACCGCCTTGCTCTGGACAAATGGTTCGTTGGGTGTGCGTCAGCGGCACGGTTTAAAAAGGAGTGTGCTTAGCATAAATCGACGTAATTAACTCTCTCTGGTGCGCTCCCGTTCCTAATTTGGCTCCGTTCTCCTGCTCAAATTCACGAACACCCAGCAAAGATGGGCCCCCAGCCCCTTTAGCTGTGGTGGCAGGAGCGGCTTAGGGCGTGGCACAGCTCCGGGAGGTCGCGCAACAAAGCGGGTTTGTCCCAAAGCTCGCATCGCAGGTGATCTCCGGAGGCTGAAACCCGGTTTGCAGGTCCTTGGAGAGCTCCCCACCGCGAGCAGCGCGGAAAACAGCGGAGAGCATCCCTAACCGAGCGGCTACAGCTCCCTCCAGTGACTGTTCCACCTTCTGCTGCTGAGGCTGGTCTGAGAGCGTCGCCAGTGCAAGCAGGAGTAAATAGGAGAGAAGGAGTAAAAGGGAAAAAAGACCTGTCCTTGCAGATCTCCGCGGGGGCTCCCCAGTGGGGCAGAGCCAGGGGATGGTACAGGGGCTTTCCCCATGGGATCAGGGCTTGAGGTGCCTCCCTGGGATTTGGCTGCAAGCCCGGGGAAGGGTTCCCTTTTCCAAGACGTGATGCAGTTCTACTTGTTCTCTCCCCGGGTAACGGCAGCAGAGTGCATTTATTCTGCCTGTAGTTCATGTTTTTCTTTTCAGGAATTAATGCCTTCAGAAAAAGGTCCCTGGGAATTACATAAATAGAGGATAATGGAGGAGAATTGTGTTTCCTGAGAGCCGTAATTCAAGGCTTCCAGCGCTGCATTAGCAGCTTCTTTGTGTGACTAACCGCGGTGCCTTTTGGCTGCCAGGTGCCCTGGGTGAGCTGGGGCTGCACTGAGGGAACAGCCACCAAGCCTTTGTGACTTTCAATGCCCAGTGATTTTGATCCCAGTTTGGGAATCAGCCCGACTAACAAGGTGCTGGTTTCCTGGTGGCTGTCTTTAGTTTCCCCCGGAGCCGTGCTGTGAATCTCTGAGTGACCTAAAATGAGTTTTTCTGTGGGAAAGTGAATTTATTTTGCTGGGATTGATACAGGAAGGGTGTCCCTCTGTCCTTTGTGGTTTTCTTATTGCTTTATCTCGCTCTGAGTAGTTGATGTGAGTGGATGTGTGGGGTGACAGTGACCAGTTGGGCCAGCGTCGGTGTCGCTTTGGGGTTGTCTGAGTTCACTGCCATGTCCTGGCTCTGAGCTCTGCCTTTTGGGGAAAAAGAGGGTAAAAGTGGTTGTGAGTGGGTTGAACCAGACCTTGTTGGAGTGATGAGGACGTGGTGGGTGGAGAGACCCTTTCCCAAGGGTCTCATTCCATTGTCAGCCATTCCCTCCATGATTTGACCTGCCCTGGGCCAGGGCAGTTGTGCCTGGGGTCAGCTCCGTGGGTGTGAGTCTGGAAACCTACAGACCCACAGGGAGCTCTGTGCTGGGTTGGGGAGCCCCTGTGAGGTGCCAGGAGCCCCAGGGGACAGGGTTGCCTCAGGGCAAGCGGTTCTCCACCGTCCCCTGTGAGTTGGCCTCTCCACACTCCTGAGTGGAAGTGCTGTGCTGTGAGCAAGGCTGACTCCCCTTGCTCGGGATCACCAGGGCCCTGCTTGCCTTTGGAGCCACCTGAAATCCATGCCCTGGGACAGACAGGCCCTCGGTAGCCCGAGAATCCCCCTTGGTTTGCCTGCCCCAGCCAGCTCGCTGCCCGGACAGCTAGTCCTGCTTCTGAGGACGGAATTTTATAACTGGCTTTCCTGGCAGGCAGAAAATCAAATTTTGGGAAAACCAAATTTCCCTGCCCTGATTTAACTTCTGTGTTAACATCTCAGTGCCTGTTCTCTGCCCACCCAGGGGGCCACGAGCTGGAGCAGATGCAGCTCATCCTGGAGACGATCCCCGTGGTCCACCAGGAGGACAAGGAGGAGCTGCTCAGGGTGATGCCCACGTTCATCAACAGCACCTGGGAAGTCAGGAAGCCGCTGAGGAAGCTGCTGCCTGAGGTGGACAGCGAAGGTACGGTGGTGCCCTCCTCCTGGGGCTCTCCCCTGGCTGTCGTGTTCCCAGGCCTGTTCCCTGGGTATCGGGGCGGGGTTCAGTTGCACCTGTAGGTTACACATCCCCTCGCAGCACACCTGTCCCCTCACAGATCCCCGTGTCAGACCCCTGAAAGGGTCAGCTGGGTAAGCAACAACTCCAGTGGCGGGATTTTGTCTTTTCACATAACCTCGGTAAAAACAGTCGTCAGAGAAATCGCAACAAGATTTCAGATTTACGTTCAGATTTAGTTCTTTTTAATTCTTTAATTCGCCTTAGCTGCGCTGAAACTTCCTCCTTCGTCGCTGTAGAAAGGGTTCATGCCCTACAGCCTTTCTGAAATAATTTCTGTCGTGCAGAATCCTTAAAACATTAACGTATAAAACAGTCTTACGGCGTTGGTCACGCTGAAGGCTTTTAAAAATGGCAGTGAATCCAATCCACTTCAGCTGCGTGTAAAGATGTGAAATCAGTTGCCTGAAGGTCGTGGAATGGACCTGAGAGCGTGGAATCGAACCCTGGCAGCGTCCAGAGGGCCTTTTTGGGGTGTGATTTACCCCGTCAGACGCGCACGCTGTCCCGTGGAGGCGTGGTGGTGCTCTCAGGGTCAATTCTGCTGCTTTGGGGGAATTAACGAGCTGGTTTGTTTCCCTGTGCCCCACAGCTATCGATTTCCTGGAGAAAATACTGACCTTTAACCCCATGGACCGGCTGACGGCCGAGATGGGCCTGCAGCACCCCTACATGAGTCAGTACTCCTGCCCCGAGGACGAGCCCGTGTCCCAGCACCCGTTCCGGATTGAGGACGAGATCGACGACATCCTGCTGATGGAAGCCAACCAGAGCCAGATGTCCAACTGGGACAGGTGAGGTGGGACAGGGAACAGGTACTGGCTGAAATTCTTGAGGCAGGGCTTGATTGGTGCGTCCCTGGCCTGCCCCAGACTGGATTCCACCACAGACGGGATTCCAGACCCATGAAAGGCACCCGTGCTCCCTTCCTTACACCCTGCTATAGTTCGGGTCCAAGCTGGCCCCTCACCAAAGCCACCACTGGTTTCCTCAGGGAGCAGATGTTGAGTCTGCACGTCCCAGTTACTGAGTACCTTCCTGCTTTTGGGTTTTATTCACAGCCTGTGTTGTGACTCTGTGGCCCTTCCCCCCGTCCTCTTTTCCTATCACACAGGTTATACAATAACGCAATTCCTGTACCTTTTTGGGGACAGGGCCTGGTTTGGAGCTCTGTATTCATCACTTTTTAAGGTGTTGCGAGCACCAGAGACCGTAGGTCTGGGGGAGACTTGTAAAAAATCCTTAGTTGTGCTGGCATTTAAATGGTTTGCTGAAAGCCACACTGGAAGTTTAGGGCCGATCAAAGCTTTGAGCTGAGGTCTCTCACGTCCTAGATGGTTACCCCAGCTGCTGGTCCAGTCCCAGCACTGGAGCAGGCAGGACAAAATAAGCAGCTAGGAACTAACTAGGTTAATTTTTTCCACAGAACTCCTTGCAGCTGAGCGGGACGAGCTGGCTGACGATGCCTGCAGCTTTGTTCCTCTCTGCACAGCAATTAAATCCCCTTGCCTTGCTTAACACACTGCATTTCACCAGCACTGAAAAAATTACCTGGAGAAATCCCTTGCCCTCGCTGTTATTAATCTCTTTACCTGAGTGAACAAGTGTCAGAGTGGAGGCTGGGGGGGGGACAGCCAGGTCAATTACCTGTCTTCAGTAAGTCCCCACAGCTCCAGCACTCCTGTCAGTTACGGTCCCCAAAGCAGCCAACCAGTTGCTGCAGGTCACCTTGTCACCTTTTTATCTCCTGTCTTTCTGGGTGTGACACAAGAAGCTGGGGCTTAAGAGTGTCCTGCCACCCAGCTGGACTGTGGGGCCGCGGAGTTTGCGACACGAGCCGGGGTGTTCTGGAGGCAAGAAACGGTTTTGCCCGTGTGCTGTGGGACACCTGGAGCGTGTTCTGGTGCCGTGGCAGAGCCCCAGAGCCTGGGGGGACGTGTCTTTTAAAGGCAGCTCGGTTAGGGAACAGTGAATCAGATGGCACTTTGAAAACCGCGGCTAAGAACGTGTGTTCTTTGGTAGTTGCCATCAAGGGAGTTGGGCTGATCTGAGTTATCCCTTAGCAAGGTCCCTGATGTCAGAATGAACTGGTGATGTCCAGTCTCAGCAGGGACCAAACAAGGAGCCCTCGCACCTGTGGTACTTGTGGGCTGAGTTTGATTACTGGTGGTGTTAACTGTGTTTTAATCCCGAGTGGAGGGAAGTGATGGAGGGCTAAAGGAAGGCGCCGGTCGGTTTGGTTGTTGGGCTTTTTATTCCAGCTCCTAGTTTGGTTGTTGGGCTTTTTATTCCGGCTCCTGGCCCCACCTCAGACTGGTAAGTTAATCACCCCCCTGGCCTTTTAACACACAAGAAAAAGGTCTCTAATATGAATAAGGCATTAGGGGTCTGCAGGTTGGTGGTAAATCAGCGAGCCAAAGGCAGAACTGTTGGTGGCAGCTGGCGCTGATTTGAGCACCGCTGTTTCCAACAAGTCTGTGTGTCTTTCGCAGGTACCACATAAGCCTCTCCTCCGACCTGGACTGGAGGCACGACAAGCACCACGACATGGACGAGGTGCAGCGGGACCCGCGGGCGGGGTCGGAGTGCACGGCCGAGGAGGCGCAGGTGGACCCGCGGAAGTACTCGCAGAGCAGCTCGGAGAGGTTCCTGGAGCTGTCCCACTCCTCCATGGACAGGGTGTTCGATGCCGACTGCGGGAAGTCGTGCGACTACAAGGTGGGGTCGCCCTCCTACCTGGACAAGCTGCTGTGGAGGGACAGCAAACCCCATCACTACTCAGAGCCCAAGCTGATCCTGGATTTATCCCACTGGAAGAGGGCGACCATAGCGCCCGCGGCCGAGCTGTCGCTGGAGGAAGAGCCGTCCAACCTCTTCCTGGAGATCGCTCAGTGGGTGAAGAGCACGCAGGCGGGGCTGGAGTGTCCCGGCTCCCTCCCCGAGATCCAGGAGCGGAGCCTGCCCTCCTCCCCGCGCCGCCTGCACCAGGAGCCCGCCGAGGTGAGCGGGGAGGCCGACCCCGAGTTCGACCTGGACGTCTTCATCTCCAGGGCGCTGAAGCTTTGCACGAAGCCCGAGGACCTCCCGGACAACAAGCTCGGCGAGATCAACGGGGCCTGCATCTCCGAGCACCCCGGGGAGATGGTGCAGGCCGAGGTGTACCCCAAGGAGCGGTGGTGAGGGGAGCCTCCCCTCTCCCTCTCGGGGGGCTGTGTGGCTGCCCCGCTGTCACTGAGCGCCCGCTTTCCACGCCGTACCAAATGCCTTCTGCGGAAAAGGCGAGCACAAACCGCTCTCCGATGCCTCCCGAGGGAGTCAAGAGGAGTGAATGAAGTACTGAGTTTCTTATGCTGCCTTAACACTCTTGCCTTGCAATCTCTGGGACCTGTTTGAAACTTAAGGGGGAGAAAAAAAAAATGACAGTACATGGTAGGTTTACAAACAGAAGTCAGATCCAACTCCTTTACCTTTCCTTTTCTATAGCAACTTTAAAATGACGAGAGGGCAAGATTTTCAGTGCGGTCAGATAACCACCGTGGGTTTGACGGGTTCCTGAAACGACAAACTGAGCTCCTCTGAGGCGCCTGTGTGAGTGCAGGTACGGAGAGGAGCGGTGCCAGGCAGTGTCTGTTGGTCAGCAGGGAGCAGAACTTGAGGCAGAGCTCTGGCCGCCAGACAGAAAACAACTCTCCGAGGACGTTAATGGGGAGGAAATTCCGCCTGCAAAGCGCGGGCGGCTTGGGGATTTTGCTTTATTATTTTTTTTTCTCCTGACAAGAAGGCAGCATTTTCGCCAGGCACGCCCTCCTGGTTTGGTTTCTCACGCCTAAACTTCCCCCTGGGGCGGGCACGGGGCAGAGCTGAGCTCTCCCGAGTGCTTGGGAGGCCCCGTGTGACGTGTTTCGGCACGGGCAGCTGCCCCGCAGACCAGCAAATCCCAGTTGGGAAGGGCTGGGCGGGAGCTGAGAGCCAGGAGCAGGGTGTCCCACCCCGGCACCACCAGCTGCACACGCTCAGCGAGGGCACCCGCCTCTCCTGTTAAAAAAGGGAGTTAAAATGCTCCTGTTTCACCTTCTGACAAAGACCCTGCGAAGGAAACAACAGTTGCTGTGGGGTTAAGAGTCGTAACTGGCCACTTAGCGTGGTGTGTAAATAGACAAAAGACACAGCTGATCTACTGTAACTTCTGTTTTCATCCACACCTCTGAGCACCTTAATTACTAATCAGCTAACGAGAGTTTGTAAGTGGGAGAAACCGTTCTATACTTACACTTAACCGAGCCCGGCAGGTTTTTTTAGATGGAAAAAACCCTGTAAATAGCGTGATAAAAGCCAGTCTCTGCTTTCCTTGCCGTGGTGTTGCTGCGCTGCACGGCCCGGTGGCACCGCTTCCATTCGTAAAAGAGGAACTACTGTGCTTAGAGACTCCAAGGTCTGTATTTAACTGTTCCTATACGAATTATTTCCACCCTCTTAAGCAAGAAATCTACTGAATACTCTGAGATGTGAAGAGAACTGCTGTGAGATCAGACAACTAACTAACAGCAGAGTTCGCTGTGTTAGCCCTGGTTTCTCCTCTTGGTGGGATCAGGTGCGGGCTGACCTGCAGGAGAGCTTGTGTTGGGCGCTGGCAAGCCCAGAAACACCTCCCTGCTGCGAAAGGCCTCGCCTTGGGGTGATGGAAATGCCGTTCCTCCCGCTGATCAGCAGCACGAGTGGAGAAGGCATTTGTGGGAGGAGAAGCAGTTTGCCCCTGGTCTTTGCTTTGAGCGTTTGGGTGTCCCCCACGGCGGCCTGGAGAGGGGAGGTGAAGGAGGAACGGAGGGTCGGCTTTCAGCGCGCCTCAGATTATTGATATACCTCAGCTAAAGCTCAGCACTTTCACTGGTGGTGGGAGAAATTCAGACACCGAGAAGCATCGACCTCTGCCTCGGAGCGGATCCCAGCCCGGCCCCGGCGGCTCGCTGCCCACGGTCCCCCCTCGGCCTCGCTGTGCTCCCAGGGAAGGCTGGGAACGGGGCTGCCGGGCTCCAGGGCGTGTGTGCCGAGAGAGGAGGGGTGGCAGCAGCCACAGCAGTGCCCCATCGCTCCCCGGTGCCACCCATGAGAGGAGCCAGCGGTGCCCATCCTCCGGTGGGAGCTGCACCGACGCCGCGGCGGGGTCAGCGGAGAGCCGGCGGAGCCTGGGCCTGGAGGTCGAGAGCAGCAGCCTGAGAGGAGCTGGCTTTTAAAAACCCTCTCCTGGAGGGTTCCACGCCTGTCTGCTGCCGCTGGGTCGAACGTGGAGGGGCTGTGGGCGGTCGGACCGCGCCGGCGCTTCCCTCGGCGTCGGTCGCCGCGTCCCCCAAAACCAGAAGCCGTTCTCCGCGGGTTGCTGCGTCCTCGCCAGGGGCCTCCGGGGCTACTTTGTTGTGGCCATGAAAGAAACAGTTTCGCTGTTGAACGCTGTCCTGAGGGCCCACAGAGCTGAAGTGTAACATTAACCTCGCGGGGAGCAGACGGGGCGCGTCGCCGCCGCTCCGGATTCTCCGCGTCGCTTCGTGAACTGTTAATTTAATGTTGTTCTAAAAACCTCAGCGTCGCACGCTGGGAAAAGGGGATAAGAGAGATGGCTTTAATTTGTTACCTGAGTGTGCTCAGCTACCACAAGCCAGATCTGTTTTTCATCTATAACAATAAAACGTAAGGCCTGAGCCTTCCCTGCGTGGCAGCGTGTAATTATTTTGCTGATTACGAGGCTCGAAGTGTTTGTTCCAGTTACTGGTGCCTAGGTTTCCTTTTTGCAAATCACAGAATTCATTTAGGTGGGAAAAGACCTCACAGAGTGGTCATGAACACCTGCACTGCACGAATATTTTCATGCTGGGGTTATCTGGTGCTGGTTTGTTTTCCACCCGGCTCTGCTTTGTCCGAGGGGCTCGGGGTCACGGGGAGGGAATCCACCAGGGAGAGGATTTAAGGAGCTCCTTCCATTGTCAGAGCGATCCCAGCGATGGTTCTCTCGCTGATTGTTCTTCCTCAGTCGCCAATAGGTGGCTATTTTTGCTGCAGTTTATTTTTAATCGTGCTGGGATTCAGCGGCTGCTGCACCATCACAGAGCTGCGCTAACCGGACCTTCAGAGCTTTCCCGTTAAAGTAACGAGAAAATCAACTTCAGCTTGCTTTTAAAGGGGCTTTGGGGACACCCTGGCATGTCTTTTCTGTGCAGGTCGTGTTGCTAAACTCGAAGAGTGGGATTTTATTCATGAGGGAGAAAAAAAAAGAAGATTTTTGTCTTTAAAAAAAAAACCCACAACTTTTTCTCAGAGGGTCTTGCTCCATCAGCTCTTGGGCTGTGGCAGAGTGAGTTGCAGCAAAAGGGTCTCAGAGGGGTTGCTTTGATGAGCATTGCAGTGAAAATGAGGCATTTTAGGAAGTTTGTGTGAATTTTTATGAAGCACCGGAGAGGTTATACCCAAGTACGTCTTTGACAGCGCGGACTGCAGCGAGAAGCAGAATTAATTGCTCTGTGTGTGTGTCACTGTTGTATGAAGTACTTGTGTGTTCCACAGTATATTGTTTTAAGGTATTTCAGGGAGGGGGAGATCAGTGGAACAGCTTGAACTCCTCCAAGTCCCATTTATAAGGGGAGTTTGAGCTCCAGGGTGAGTTACCATCTGAGTGATGGGACAGGAGGTGCTGTCGTGTTTCCATGCGGTCGCCCTGCCATTCTCCGAGCAAAAACTGTGGGTTGATGTCGTATGGACGGGGGGAAACAGGTTTCAGGGTGACAATTTATTGAAGAAAAGCTCCCTAAATATATATATATATATATATATATATGCTGTGTGGTCCTAAATCCTGCTGGCCCCTGCTGGCAGTTCCAGTGCCAGCAGGAGTGCCAGGAGCCGTACACGAGTGCACTGCTGCATCTCCCTGTGTGAGGACAGTGAAAATACACTGCTGAAGGGAGGTGGGATGGGGAAGAGAGCACACAAGCATCCAGAGGTGGTGAGACTCCCCTGACAAGCAGTAACATGCAGTAAGGGGAGAAAATGGGTCCAGCCCAAAGCATTTTCCCTCTGTTCTGCGAAGAATCTGTGCTCGTGAGCGGCTGGGCTCTGGGAAGCCACCGGTCATCCAGGCGAGTCCTCCTCTGAAACACTCAACAGGGACGAGGTGGGAGGTGAAAGAACATGCCCTGTGCATGAGCTGGGCTCAGCCAGGCACACAGAACTTGTGTGTGTGTGTGTGTGTGTGTGTGCACGCAGGAACACACAACTTTCGTGAGCTGAGGGCCTCTGGATTGGGAAGGTTTCTTTCCATCCCTATAGTTCCGTCTTTCCCTCTCATAACAAAGCCCAAAGCCAGGTCTTGCCACCCTCCTTCCCCTCTGGAGGTGTGAATTCCTCCTCTGTGGTGAGAGCTGCTCTGCACTGCTGTAGGAACACAACCATGAGCTCGGCGTAGCACAAAGCAGGCGTGCCGAGGGTCTGAGATGTCCACGTTCAAACCATCTGCCTTTCCAGCCTGATGGGGGTGGTTAATGCTCAAGTCACTCCATCCCTGAGAGGGTAGCTCGTACCTTCAGGAGTTTGATGAACCTGATGTAGGTGGGGAAACAAACAGGGAACCAAATGCAGCGGTGGCAGCAATGTGAGCCCCGTGAGCTGCCGAGCCACGAACTGGGATATTTAATCACAGAGCTGTTTGCAGAGGGGCCGAACAGCAGGAGCCTTGGTGTCTTTCCTCGGCTGTCACTCCTCTGTCTCCAGAGGCATCGGCTGACATTTCACACTGACTGAACTGGCTCATTAAAAACCAGACACGGGCAAGACCCGTTCGTCATCTCCCCACCGAAGGGTCTGTCCCCGCAGCAGGTGCTTTGTCACTCCAAATTACGTCCCTCGAACACGGTGGCTGCCAGGAAACGCTGAGCTGATCCGTGCTCTCATCTGCCACTCCGAGTTGTTCCCCCGGGAGTGCTGCTGGGTCTTCAGATGAGCACCATCATGCTCGTGCTCGTTTTCTGTCAGCCGGCCCCGGTGTTCCGAATCTGTTTTCCTCTCTGACTGTGAATCCTTTATGGAAGCACAGGGTGGTTTGGGTCGGAGGAGACCTTTAGATGTCACCTCGTTTAGGGCAGGGAGGTTACCATGAGCAAAGGTCTGCAGGGAACCCACGTCCCGCACCAGCTCACGCAGAGGAAGGGCAGAGACCAAGCCCCCTGGACCCACCGAGCTGCAAGACAGCCCAGATCGGCTCTTGGAGGAGATGGGCAGAGAAGAGAGGGTGTGCAGGGAGAAATCCTGGGAGATGGGGAAGCCATGGGAGAAGGGGGGGCTGAGTGGTGGCGGATTCAGGGGCTCCCAGCAGGTACGAGAAGCCTGTTTCCATCTGAGAGGTCTGGGGCGCAGCGCCGCAGTCGAACAAAGGGCTTTCTCGGAGCCCGGAGCTGTCTCGGGCGAGGACGGGCCGCCCTCTGCAGGGAAGCTCACGAAAGTCAGGTGCGGTTGCACTGTTGCCTGGATTGGTATTTCAGCAGCAGAAAAGGGCAGAAAAGGATATTTTACTCGGTATTTCGTGAGCTGAGCCCACACTGAGCAGGTCGCCTGGACTGTATCAGCGTGGCTACAAAATATTAATGCCCATCTTCGGCTCTGACAGCACGTTCGCTGCCCCCTCCGACAAAGGAGGCAGGAAGGAGGGAGAAACCGCGTTCCTCTCCCCCTCCGGGACTGAGCCGGCTGGTGTGCCGGCTAAATTTAAATTTTGGCTTTTCAGACCCCAAGAAGCTTGTGCTTTGCAGCGTTATTAAAACATTCATGTGGGGGGAAACTCCCCTTGATCTCTTAGAGAGAAGCCTGTGAGCAAAATCAGGAGTTAAAACCTTTCTGAAGAGTTTACTGGTGCTGCCAAATACCCTCCTCGGTATTTGGGACAGGGGCAATGTACAGCTCTCATTCACACGAGTTTGTCAGCAGCTGGAAAAGTACAATGCCTTGTTGTTCAGGCCTTTGCAAGCCCGGGAAAGCTGGAAAGTAAAACACCCAAAGAGCCACGCAAATAGCAGTTGCTATTCCTGGGAGCACATTAAATAACGAAGGGACCCCAAAACCCTCCTCAGGGCAGCGGGGGTTGATGGAGCCTGCAGGTCACACAGCCTGAGGTTCCTGCAAAGAAAAGGGAGCAGCAAATCCTCCTGGAAGCCACTTCAGGGAACATGAAGGGGATAAAGGCGGTCAGGAACAACCCGACACAGATTTAGGGAGGATGAATTGTTCTAACAGCTTTCTCTGACGGCTGTCTGTTGGCTTTCTTCCTTCAGCACGCTGCCTTCACATCCCAGAGGGGAGGTGAGAGCTGTGGCTTCTGCAGGTGTCTGTGCGTTCTGTGAAGGCACACAGTGCACAACTGATGAAAAGGATTTACGGCTTTTATTCTTCGTTTGAGGCGTTAAAAACCGTCACCGCGTAATCGCCTTTCCCTGATCAGATCCTTCCCGACCTGAACAGTCCCATATTTTAATGTCAGCCCCCCCCTCCTGCTGGAGGAGGTAGATTTTAAGATTCACCTGAAAACACGTGGCCAGTGAGAGTGCAGGTAGGGCAGCTGGAAACGCAAAGGAGTCCAGCAGCTCAGAAGGTAAGAGCCGTTCCTCCTTGGTGCCGAGGGGTCGCTCTGCTCGTGAGATCTTTTCTCGCCCGTTTGGCAGGGAGCTAAGCTAAGTTTTACCCTGGTCAGGGGTGCTGCCCTTCGCTAGACACAGAGGATCAGGGCTGAGAGGCTGACACTGTGACAACGAGCACAGAAAAGTCACTTTGTAAGCGTTTCAAGGCAGTACAATTTGAGACCTGTGAAGGCTCAACGGAACTTTTTTGGCGGTTTTCTCTCTGTTATTTTTGTCGGTCACATCCGTTTGGAGACAAAAGCGGAGTGCTCTCAGTAGGGAAGGGTTTTTCAGCCCGAAAGACCAGTGTAGTTTCCAGGGAGCCAGCCTGAGAGGGAGGTGTCCGTGGTGTTAAAAGCAGAAACAAGAGTCGTGGAGTGTGCATGTGCTCATGGTACTCGTCCTTTAACTGCCAAGGCTCTGATCAGTCCCTGCCAGCTCCATTCTCACCCTGCAGCACACAAGCACGGTGTTAGGTGAGAAAGGGACCAGAAACCACTGCCATGTGGGTTTCAAGACCTTAAAACCAAGTGCAGCGTCACCAAACCCCTACCTGTTGGGTTAGACTCTCCCCTGAGGTGAGACAGACACCTCTTTCCAGCTTAACTGAGGTCAGTGGGACTTTACGACCTCCAAACTCGCAGCGGATTCGTGGCTTTTGTGCTTCTTATCCCCGCTGCGACCAAATAAAGGCGCGACAATTCCAGCCTGGTGTCTGCTGAGTGATCAGAAGAGGGCAGTCCTTCCCCTCTGTGCTTGCTCCACCTTGTGCTTGAACTGAGTCTCAAAGCCGCAGATTATTACCGCTGCAGATGCGGTCACATCGATCCGGGAGGCGCTTCCAACCCCCGAACGTCCTTCTGTCCTTCCCTCGAGACCGGGTAGCTCTGCCGCTTGAGGAGAAACACGAGGAGCGCGGTGTCCATGGAGATCGTTCCCAGCACAGAGGCGGGTTGCTGCAGATAGTTCCTGGAAGAAAGCTCCCAGTTACGAGGGTGGTGAAGGAAAAGGTCACTCTGTGCCTGCACCGCCCTCCGTGAGAGCAGCGACCACGGCACGTATAAATCGACCCGGGTTTAACGCAGCTGACGAAGCCAGCAGCAGTGAGGAGGAAGGGGTTTGTTTCCCCGCAGAAAAGCAGGTTTATTAAGTGATGGAAGCACCAAAAAAGGCTGTGGCCTCTCCCCTCTGACAGTTGCTCTGCGGTCTTCCACTAAACCAGGATCCCCAGAGCCCCATCCACCCACCCTGGCTTGAATGTTTCCAGGGATGGGGCACCTGCCACTCCCCTGGCCAACCCGTGCCACCCGCCCCCATTACAAAATTCACAAAATTCACCTCTCTCAGTGCAATTAACCTCAACAAATTTACCACCCCCCAGCATAAAAAGCTCCCTCCTTCTCTCTGGTCTCCACGGTGTCCACGTGGATGTTGGGCTGGAGGGTAAAGCTCTTGAACAGAGGGGTTTGGGCTGTGCCCCTGTGAGCTGGTCTCGGGTCCAGAGGCTGCTCTGAGGGCAAAAACGCTCAGTGAGAGGAATTTAAAGCAGAACGGCGTTTAAACGTGGAAGAATAAAATTCCCCGACGGAACTAGAATAAAAAATAACGGAAACGGAGCAAAGGTATTTCTCGATGTGTTAAAGAGGTAAAACGGGCGAGGTTTGTGGAGAGAAGGGTTATCTTCTGGTGGAATTGTTCTTGTGAGAGGTGCTATTCTTCTTCACAAACCTTGCCTTGGGGTAACAATCCATCTTTGCTGCCTAATTCCTGCTACAGTCCCATAATGTAAACGGGAAGAGCCAGTCAGGTCGTCTCTCTCTGTGAGGGTTAGTCCAGCCTTATCATGGTTAACAACAAACACTTCTTTTTCTTCTTTTTAACACAAATAAAGAGCGTTGAGGGAAGAGGCCAGCATTTGTCAAACCACATAAACCTGTCCTCTGAGAGACAGCTTGCCTGCTAATCTGGGCTGCAAAAACTTCAGAGGCTGGGGTTGGATAAAAACTCATATCACTGCTTAAAAGATTATTTATTCAGTAGCTCTATCCATAGAGCCACGTTATCAGTGTATTTATGGCACTGGCAGCCCAGCATTATGAACAGGCAGATCTAGGCAACTACAACAGAGATTTAATTAATTTATTTTTGTTTTAATTTACATCAAGAATCGGTTATATAAAAAAAAACAAGAACACCGAGTCCAGCTCTGGTGACATTGCTTTGAATAAGATATTGGAAAACCCGGAACTGTTA
>JAWWES010000094.1:70207135-70222866 GCA_035583135.1 Lophotriccus pileatus
CTGATCCCTGCCACTGAGGAACACCCCTGAGCACCTAAAAACGCGCCTTGAGTGGGGCCGGCTGGGAGGTGGAGATACCGTGTTAGTTCCATGCATTGAGATGAACCCCACAAGCCCATCCCCAATCTCCTCCTCCAGTGGCCTTCAGGAGCCTTGAAACCATCAATGTGCAAATTAAAAGTGGTGAGAAATCGGGTGAGGGGGTCTGAAGTGGTCAGGAGAGGTGACAAATCCGCCTGCCTCTGAGAGGGCCTTTCCTGAGCGGTGGAGCTGGACAAGCTGGACGCTTTCCTCTGCACAGCAAAACTTCCCCCCCCCTTTTTCTGTTTTACCCCCTTCCCTTTTTCCCCCTGGATAGTGAAGTGCAGCCCCAATACTGCCCGAATCCAGGTTGCCTAAATAGAGAGAGAGAGAGCTCTGAAAGTCAAGACTGGGTGACTGGAAAAGTGAAACTGGGATTGCTGTGTCAGGGAAGGAGAAAAGAGTGGGCTGTTGTGGTTTGTCAAGGTCAGATTATCTCGAGTCTTTCTGAGCTGTAAACACTTTGACATGCCAGTGGAAATTACTTCAACCCCTCTGTAAGCTTTCCCAAACGATGATTATGCAACAGCACCCAGAAACGAAAAACAATAGGTCATTTCTTACTGTTTTCCTAGGGATAATATCCTTCTTTTTTTTATCTTTTTTTAAACCCTGGAATTTTCTGGTGGACTGAGCAAGTGCAGTATATTTTATGTAATTTTTTTATATGTTTTTTGGTGAGGGAGGAGGGAAGAGCAGAGAGCTTCTGGTTGATAGCAGTTGATTTTTGAAATTCTTTTTTGTTGTCTCCAAGGATTTGTACTCGTGGGAGGAAAATCCACCCTGCATTAGTTTGGCTCTGTTGTGTCAGCCTGTCGTTACTGCTGATGCCTGCTGGAATGGGTCTGTGAGCTCATTAAGTGATGCTGGGCGCAGTGTCTGTGCAGAAGTGCATTTTGGATGTTCAGCAGAGAAATAAATGATTTATTAAACCCGGCAGGTACTTCACCCCCTGCGCTGTTCCTGCCCACGAGTGCCTCACGTGCACATATGATATATATATATATATAAAATCTACACAGAGGCACAGATAAAGGGCTTTATCCCTTGCTGGCAGGCTGTTGAGATCATCATTTTATGGCCTGTGTTTCATTTTCACAGCCCTCTCTCAGCCCCACAGAGCGTTTGGTCCCCCCCCAATACACGCGGGCCCCAAAACGAGGGCTGCGGGCTGGCAGAGCCCTCGCCAGCCACTGCTGCAGCCAGACAATTGCAGAACCTCCTGTAACCCTTGCTGGCATCCCTGCCTGCTCTCAGCCTGCCCTGATGTTTGATTTCTGCTCTCTCTGGCAAGGATTCGGGTTACAGTTAATTGGCTCCAGGACCTTCTGTTCCGCTGGAGGTCCCCGCGGTGCCAGGGCGGCGTTTTGGGCTCGTTGGTCGTTCAGAGCACTGTCAGGACAACCTCTTTGTTTAGCACTGGCAGTTAAGTTTTCATTGTATTGTGGTGATGCTTCAGGTGGGCCAGGATTTGTTCTTCCAGCACGGAACAGGTGATCTGTGGGTCCACGACCCCCGACTTCGGCGGTGTCCGTTCCTTCTCTTCCTGAGTTTTAAAGCAGGTGTTAAATTAATATCCCAGGCTGACCCTGAGGAGCTTTCCTAGTGCCTGCCTTCCACAGGGGTGGTCGCCTTCTCACATGTTGGGTTTTGCTCAGCCGTTAAATATTAACAATTAATCACATTAAATCCATCTGTATTCGCTCCCAGGTTTATTTTCATCCAGGCCTTGCCAAGCACTTCCAGAAGCTGTGACAGATTTTACCTTTGTGTGAAGAATCTCCTTCCTTCACAAACTTGTACATGACCTCACTGGCTCCTGGGAAGCAGTCTGACTGCGTGCTTCCAGTTTGAGATAAAAGACAAACCAACAACAAAAAAAAAACACCCCTCAGCCCAAAGGCAAAGCTGTTTGGGGAAAATAAATGGGATAGCGGAAGGGAACGTGAAGAAAAGGTGGTATGAAGATCTAAAAGCAGATGTTCTCTTCCTCTTCTGCTGCCCTTTCTCAGCCTGCTGGTTTCTGACACCTTTGATTCATTTTGGTGCCTCTTAGACTGGGGCTGTGTCAGTTGGGTCGGGAGGAATTGCTCTCAGAGGGAATTAAATGTGGGAAGAGGGAGCTGTTTGACCTGTGACCACATTCTGTGCTCTGTCTGGAGGGGGGCTCAGTGCCAGTCCAGGAGAACGGGAGCAGTGACGTTGCTGAGCTGGAGAAGCAGTGTAGTGGCAGGTCTCTGAGGTGCAGAGAGATGTTCAGAGGGTGAAGAACAACATGGTGAAGGCCCAGGTTGTTTCAGGGTTCAGCAGGGAGCACAAACTGCCGTGCTGCGTCAGCCACACCCTGCAGCGTGTGCGCTGTGCTGCTCCTGGGAGAATAAAGATAAAAAAAGGGGCATAAAACGTGCAGGAGGAAGGAAATCAGAGGAGATTTCCCTGTGCTGACCCTGCCCTCATGAACGCAGAGGAACTTGGACTCTGGTTGAGATAACAAGAACACCTTTGATTCCTGTGAATGAGCCTTATTAGTGGGGGCACCTTGTGCAAGAGCGAACTTTGTGATTTGGGAAGGGGGAGCAAAGTCAGGAGGAGCAGCCCGTGGTCCAAAGTAAAATACACTTTATTTTCAAGATGTTTGTGATGCTGCTTCACCTGGGTGTGTTCTGAGAATCATCAGGGGTCAGCGTGGAAACCACTTGTTAAATCTTCCCTTCCAAACAGCGGCATTTTTTGATGCATCCTTTATTTAAGCCTGTATTTAAGGTTTAAATAAGTGGGATCAGGCTTCTAATGGGATTTTTGTCACATGAGACTTAAAAGTAATCCCTTCCTGTTATATGTGCCTGCAAGGTTTTGCAGGTGGGGAAGAAACCAAGTTATCACCCCTGGTTTCTGTGCTCAGGAACCTCCCAGGATGAGCGAACTCGGCGGTGCTATAAAAAAATCACACTTAGAGGTTTCAGGTCTCCTCTGTTCACCTTCACGCAGAGCAGGCAGCTAGAATTGGTGTGTGCTGGTATTTATAGCAGCTGGCTTTGTGTGGTGGGGCCCAGTTGCTGAGAGGTCCCAGTGCCAGGAGCTCCTCTGGACTAAAACACCGCCAGCACTTCACTTTTACCGGCTTTGTGTTCCCCCTTCCCCGGAGCAGTGAAGGTTCTCCCTGTGGAGTGAATTAATTCATCTGTGGGCTTTTGAGCTGTGCTGGGTTTCCTCCTGGATGTCCTGCCTTACAGAAAGGACACCTGTTTGCTCTGAGCTGGGGGGATTCTGGCCTCCCACGTGCCCTGAACTACTGGTTAGTGTCAAATCTGTTACCTGGGAGGTCAGCAGAAATACAAACAAATACAACAAACCCCAAATTTATTTTAGGGTTAAACACTCACAGAGGGTTTTTTTTTCTATTTGCAAGTGCTTTTTTTGCAAAACATGGAAATTTTGGGGGGTTTTGTTCTTTATTTTTTTTTTCCCCCCTGGCTTTCTAACTGTTCAAGAATTTTATTATGTGTAGAATTAGTACAGAGAAGCAGGTGGACTGCTTAAACCAATGTAGTCAAAACAACTGATATGATTTAATATGATTTAAATAAAGCAGAGAGGATAATTACATGCAAACAGTAATTATTTCAATGATGGGATTATTTTTTTTTTGTCCCTAAAGAGTGTTGTTATTGGTTAGAAACCACTCGAGTGTGATTAATTACACCAAGAATATATTCCGAATTAGGGACTTTTCATTAATGGCCATGCTTTCTCCAAAATGCCTGTGAAAGTGTCTGCTCTCAAATAGGCTGAGGTGAAAATATTTATATTCCAACCTGAATTTATGCCTTAAGAGGGGAAAACACTAATTTTTTTCCCGTGCCTTCAGGAGTTGAAGATCCTTGTGGATCCCTTCCAGCTCGGGTTATTCCGAGTCTGTGGCTTCACTGACTGCAGGAGGCACTTGGAATGTGACTGCAAGGCGTGAAACAAACCTTAGGAAGCTGTTTGAGATGTTTTGGGGGGTGTTTTTTGGGCAGTGAGAGCCTGGGGAAGCTGTGCCGTGTGCTTTTTGATCTGTCTGCCTTTAGCAAACAAAGGGAGCCCTGTTTGGGGGCAGGTCTTGCTCCCATCTCTCCCCAGAGCGCTGCAATTAGCAGAGCCTCTCAGGTAAATTAAAACTCTCCGCCCACCCTGAAACAGAGAGCAGGACATTTTTGCTGTTTAGCTCTTCCCAAGCTTCATTTGGGGCAAATGAGGCTTTTCTGGCAGCAGACAGGTGGATTAGTTCTGTCCCTAAGTGAAAAAAAACAAGGATTGGGGGTGGAACTGCGACCTGAGTAGAAGCCTTAGGGCAACTCGGTAACTTTGGGATCTGTGTTGGTGAAAACACGGGCAAGAAAGCAGGGAGAGGAGCAATTAGGATAAAAATCCGTGGGCTAAATGGGTTGTAGGGACCAGACTGGGTGCCCCTCCTGTTCTTGGTCAGCCCCCAGGAGAGGCAAACCCTGCCTGCCGTGGGCAGTTGGGGATTCCTGGCAGCGCCGGGGGCTGTTCGGGATTCCTGGAAGGAATGGGGACAAGAAGGGGGGACAAGAACCTGCTAACCACTTCCCACCTCTCCTTTTCCCAGGGCATGGCCTTCACGCTGCACGAGCGGCAGATGCTGGGGCTGCAGGGGCTGCTGCCCCCCAAGATAGAGACGCAGGACATCCAGGCCCTGCGGTTCCACAAGAACCTGGCCAAGATGACCGACCCCCTGGAGAAGTAAGCACTCCCCTCTGGGGCCTTGCCCTGCAGAGCTGCGGGGCTTTCCACTTGGAAAGGTGGAAAATACCCTGTGTGGGGAGTAACCCGGAGTTCCTGGTGCCTCCACTGGGGTTTTTCGGTTGGTGGGTGTCGCTTCAGCACAGGACTTTAGCACAGCTTTTGTCGTGTGGCTGAGTGAGGTGGGAGAGCTTCTGTTGGGTTTTTAATATTCCACGGTCGTGAGATAAGAGGAAAGGAACGTGTGCAAATTATTAACAGAGCTTGCAAGCCTTCCTGTTACCTGTGTGTTGTGTGTTTCTGTGGTAGGTGAGATCAGCTGGCAGGTTGTCAGGGCACAGATCTCCTGGGAGGGGAGGGAGGGGGAGCTGGCACGTGCCAGAGAAATACGAATAATGGAGGTAAATTGAGGGGTTTGAGGCATGAAAACCGGTGTTTTACATATTCAGCAGTTCCTGCTAGAAGGGAGTTACAAGCTTAGAATCTCATCTTGTGCATTTTTTTTTCCTGTATCAGCCTTTTGTTGTTTTAGCCACTGGTTTGGTGGGAAAAACGCGGAGGGTTTTGATTTGCTCTATTTTTAGAACGGCGTGTTTTCAGCGTCCTGTTGCTGCCTTCACGTGAGCCCTGTGTGTATCTGCGTGTAAAAATACCCTCCCTGGAAGGGGAGAGGAGATCTGGAGCGGTCTGAGGCTCGCTGGGCCACGCCAAAGCTCTTTTGTTCTCGTGAAAACCGAAAGGCGGCTCTTAAATCCACATCGTGTCACTTGCTGATCTGAAACAGTCCTGTCCTCTTGTCCTGGCCAGGTGCCCAGTGGCTGTAGCCTAAGACAAATTGCTAAGTCGTTGTCTTTATGTTGGTGGGTCAGCAGGGCTGAACACAAGTTGGTGCACAGCGAACTGGTGTGTAAATCTCCGAAAATTCTGGTTTAATTTACACACCTGGGTAAATCCTTCATCATGGACTCGCTGCTGTTAGGAGTTAATTTGTCTCAGGTGTGTGTGTGTGTTAGCATGAGCAAGACCTGACTTGTCAGGACCTTAAACGTTTTCTGGATGAGAAACTCTCTCGCTGGCAGTTTTGCTTGTAACAGTAACGAATCTCCCAACTAAACCCGTGGGTTATTTTTTACCACGCCGTGTGTTTGAGCTGCAGCTTTTCAGCACTCATGGTATATCCCATCCAGTATTCTTATTTCAGTTTTTTGGGACTGCTGCTCTCTTTTTTTTTGCAGCTTTTTGTTTAGTGCTCCAAGTCTGACTTGAGCAGGAGCGGGAATTTTATGAAGGAAGTTTTTTTTAGCCTTCACTTTTTTTTTTCCACGTAGTTTTTTTAAATAAGCCTAAATATTAAACAGTAAGTGGTGCTTTCCACTGTTTTGATTAATTACAGGTACATCTACATCATGGGAATCCAGGAGAGGAATGAGAAGCTGTTCTACAGGGTGCTGCAGGACGATATCGAGCGGCTGATGCCAATCGTGTACACACCCACAGTAGGCCTTGCCTGCTCCCAGTACGGACACATCTTCAGGAGACCAAAGTAAGAGCTATATATATATCCATATGTATGTACTGCTGCTGCTTTTACTGTAATTTTATTAATCACGTGCCTGCTGTGCTGCCAGGAGCCAGCATTCAGTTATCCTGACACCGTGAGCACGCCTGGCCGGGGTTGGTTCGGGTCCAGCCGTGCCTGCAAAACAGACCTTCACGTTACCAGCTCTGTGCTGGGGAAACCAGCTCGGACTGGCAGTCATTCCAGCTCATTTCCATAGTTCTCCCTGCAATCCTGAGTGTGTTTCTGGAGCCCTTTTGCTCCAGGGCTTTAGTGCTGTGTGGAGGAAGGGCTGATCCTTCCCGGCCACGAGGACGTGGCTGCTGGGATGGAGTCAGCGAGAAACTCGTGGGTTTTCTCCTGGTCTGGGGCAGGGGATGTGAAAGGTGCCTCTTCCCCCCTCTTCACTAAGGGAAAGCCAGGCTTAGGACCACGTTCCCTTCTCATATCCTTGCAGGGGAAAGCAAAGGGCACTGTCATGTAGCACCAGAGCTGCTTTTTGCCCTAGAGGTGAATAAACCCCGAAAGGTGAATGTCTGTGGTGGTGTAAAATCCAGGTAGCATCACAAAAGGTGTTCTCACTTTAGAGTTTCAAAGCAGCCAAGCAGACTTTTGTGTTAGAAGTTTGTCCCTTGGATGATTCATGTCAGTGATCTGACGCTTCTGACTTTAAGAAAACTGTCCTTGTTTGACATTTGAGTTTTACAAAGCACAGTGAAATTTCTCATTTTCACCCATTAAATATTTCTGATTGTTTTGTTGCTTTTTTTTTTATTCTATTTTCTTCCAGAGGATTATTTATTTCTATCTCAGACAGAGGCCACATAAGGTCAATTGTGAACAACTGGCCGGAGAACGACGTCAAGGTACCACCGCTGTGTAATTTTACTTCTAGCTGTTATTTCGTCTCATTTTTAAGATTTATTAGTTTTTGATGGAAATGTTAATATTAAATAGTGCATGCTTGGCCCTTTGATGATGATGATGGCAAAGTGCAGCTCATGAGGATAATGCACACCTTGAGAAGCAGTGTTTTACTCTAAGTGTGAGGGGTTTGGGTTGAGGAAACAGCGGTGATGAGCTGGTGTCGATTTAACCTTCATAAATTTCAGTGATGATACATCATTTCACCTGCTTTTTTTTTCCTGCCCCAGGCTGTTGTGGTCACCGACGGAGAGAGGATATTGGGTCTGGGAGACCTGGGAGTGTACGGGATGGGAATCCCGGTGGGAAAGCTGTGTCTGTACACGGCCTGCGCGGGAATACATCCGGATAAATGCCTGCCCGTGTGCATCGACGTTGGGACTGATAACACGGTGAGTGGGCTGGACTTCTCCTGCCTTAACCTGTCAGTTTGCCTGCAGAAGGGAGCCTTTGGAAGCAGCTGGGGTGCTGGGAATAGGCTGGGGAAACAGGCAGCCGGCTTTGGCCTGGCTTTAAGGAGCTGGAGACGCGAGGCAGGTTTATTAAAGCGCCCTGCTGTCCGCGGTGTTGGTGTGTTCCACCCTAAAAGCAGCCACTGCCAGCCCCAGGTGCCAGCTGGGATCAGAGGACACGGGCTGGGGGCACTTAGAAGGGCCATGTGCTGAGAAAGGGACTCATCCTGCTGCTCCCTGTGGTTCCCTCTCGTTCCAGACGCTCCTAAAAGACCCCTTCTACATGGGCCTGTACCAGAAGAGGGACCGCTCGCAGGTCTACGACGACCTGATCGACGAGTTCATGGAGGCCATCACGGACAGGTAGGACGCCAATTATCCTTCCAAAGATAATTGATGAGCTGAAGGATCTGTTTTAAATGGGTTGTTCTTCTTTCCTGTGTCCAGTGGTAAGAATAAGGTAAGAATATCTGCCATGTTCTGTAGGTATGGCCAGAACACACTTATCCAGTTCGAAGACTTCGGAAACCACAACGCTTTCCGTTTTTTAAGAAAATACAGAGAGAAATACTGTACCTTCAATGATGACATCCAAGGTATACCCTCTGTGTTCCTTTAATGTGTGTGTGCAGAAACTTTGCCTAAAAACCACACGGGTCTGTTCAGCTCACCTCAGGTTGGTACTGCTTCTGCAGGGACGGCGTCAGTGGCCTTGGCAGGACTGCTGGCAGCGCAGAAAGCCACTGGCAAACCACTGACAGAGCAGAAAGTGCTGTTCCTTGGGGCAGGAGAGGTGAGTTCTGAGGGCTCTAAAGCCACAAGGGATTTAGCTGTGTGGTTTGTGTTCCCTGAATTTCACTGCAGAACTTTTTATATAAGGCCAGCTGAAATACATTTTAACAGAAGGGACTACCTGCTTAAAACAGGACTGTGTGAGAGGTGTTTTAACGCTTGCAAGGGCTCAGGTTTTTCATTTTCTTGCGTGGACTGGAGAAAAAAGTATCAGGGTCCGGTGTGTAGTTAAAGGGAAAATGACCATAAAGTTATAATTCATTAAGAACACCTTGTCAGCTTTAATAGCAGGGGAGAGAAGCTCACGGTGCTTTTCTCAGCGAGGTGAAATCAGTGTGTGTTTGCGGCAGGCGCCGGTTTCTGGTGCAGCACTCTCGGGAGAGAAGCACTGGCCGTGCCTCTTGGTGCATCAGCACAATTGCTCCCGTGGTGCTGACAAAATAACTTAATTAGCCGAGGGCCCTGATTGCAGTAATTGGCCGGCGCTGCGCTGAGCTCTGCCCGGTTCCTCCCGCCAGGCTCGGCGGCGCGTGGGTGAGCCAAGGGCAGGGATGCGGGGTGCCAGCCAGCTTCTCCTGCTCTCAGCCCTCAGCACCTCCTCCTCTCAGCCCTCAGCATCTCCTCTCTGCCCTCAGCACCTCCTCTCTGCCCTCTGCAAGGCCTTTACCTGGGGCAGCAGGAGCAGAGGGGAGCCTGGAGCTTTCGGGGCTGGGCACAGAACACCGCGCTGTGGTCTCTTGACGGGGTGGCTGCAGCACTAACCCCTTCCTGCTGCCTGGCTGTGGCTCCTGAGCTGGGAGAGGCACAGGAGCACAGCAGGAAAGCTTTGCCCTTCTGTTTTTTCCCTTGAGAACGTGTCACTGTTGCCCCAGGAGCCTGCCCCCCCCCATTTTGTCAAGCATCCACTGTGTCCCAGAGCTGAGGGATTCTCGCGGGGATCGCGAGCAGGGCGGTGTTTGTGATGACTCCCTAAAACCCCCAAGTCCTTCTGCCCACCAGGCTGCCCTGGGAATCGCCAACCTCATCGTGATGGCGATGGTGGAGGGCGGTGTTTCTGCCGAGGAGGCCTACGGGCGGATATGGATGTTCGACAAGTTTGGGTTGCTGGTTCAGGTAGGGCCATGAAACATCCACAGTGTGGGTGGCCAGCGGTGTCCCCGTGTCCTCCTCTCAAAACTAATCCCTTGTTTCACCCTCAGGGCCGAGAACAGAAGGTAGATTCCAACCAAGAGCCGTTCACCCACCGGCCTCCAGAGCAGATACCAAAGACGTTCGTGGAGGCGGTGAATGTGCTCCGGCCTTCAGCCATCATTGGTGAGTAATTACCAATTATTGCTGTTCCTGTAATTTTGGGTTATTTGCTGCCTTTTGTGGCTCCAGGGAGGTTGGTGACAGCAATCTGCATTTCTGCTGGTGCAAATAATGTGAAAATGTGAGGTCAATTTTCTGCTTGACACTATACTGAGCGAGCACTCCCCCTGCACCTTGGCAACAGAGAGCAGCCACAAACACCACGCTTGCTGCCTTACAGGGGTTCCCTAACTTGAGTTGTTTTGGGGGGGGGGTTTTCTGACCTTCCTTCCCCCAGTCAGCTCCTTCTGGCCAGACTCCACCAGCAGAAAGGCTCGGAGGAGCAGTTTCTTGCTGCAGATCGCCACCGCCCGTCGGGTCACGGGCACCTGCAGGCAGTTATTTATAACTGTGACCGCCCGCAGAAGGCAGATAAGATTACAGGTATTTCCTGGTATGACTGCAATTGCCTTTGCACAGAGTTTACTTGGAGGAAGGAAAGGTGTTTTTCAGCTCAGCAGCCGCCCTGGAGTTTGTAGCTGCTGTGCAGACACACTCAAACGGGGGTAACACGAGCCCCGTCTGCGGTCGCTGCCGCCCGCCCCGAGGTACTGACCCTGCTTTCTCTGTGCTCCTCCAGGCGTTGCCGGGGCTGGCAGGCTCTTCTCCCACGACGTGCTCAAAGCCATGGCTGCCATCAACGAGCGGCCCATCATATTTGCCCTGAGCAACCCCACGGCGAAGGCCGAGTGCACGGCGGAGGAGGCGTACACGCTAACGGAGGTGCGTGGTGCTCAGGAGTGCTGGGTGGCAGCACTGTTTGCTCGCTGAGAGGGGGCAGCAGCTAGCCTGCATCTTTTTGCTGCCTTTTGAGAGGATGACCAGTGTGTACCTGTAACCTGCCTAACGTCCTTGGAGCAGGTGGTGCCCTTGCATCGGTCCAGGGGTTCAGTCATGCAGCTCGGAGCTCGTGCCATGCACAGTGACCCCTGGGGACCTGAGCACTGGCTGCTGGTGCCTTTCCTTGACCTCACTCTGACCTCTCCTCAGTCCACAGGGCCTCCCTGCAGACTTCAGGGCTGGGGCTCTTGAAAAGGCTTCTCTTTTTTCTTCTTTCATACGCAATCCCAAATCGAGTGGCTCACACGTGAAAATCAGTGGGTGGAGCTCTCCCCTTGTGCCTCGATGCAGAACTGTGAGCTCCTTCCTTCCTCCCTCTGTTGGCGTGCCTCAGTTTCCAGCATTGCAGCCTCAGGGGTGTCAGTTTCACACCAGGAAGGGTAGGATTCCATGTCTCCATTTGACACCCAGGTTCTGTGCCATGTTCCTGGGCCTGTCAGTTCGGAGGGAACTCCGGCTATGGAGGTTTGGAAGTCAGAGCGAGCCCTGGAATAGCAGCCTCTGGACAAAACCTGCGTCCTCCAGCAGTAGAGTCACAGAATTTTCAGGTTGGAAAAGAACTCCAACACCACGGAGCTGGACCTCGAGGTGGCTGTCACTGTCAGATGCAGAAGCAGGACAGTGCTGGTTAGACTCGGGTGTGGTGATGTCCTGGCCGGACTAGCCGTGTGGGCACAGTGGTATTGACAAAGTCTGAGCCAAATGGAGAGGAGATCTTTGTTGTTTTGGGTGTTTTTGTCCTGTACTGGACCCATATGTTCTTTTATTCACAGTTTTCCTTAAGTTATTATTTATACACACGGGTTATTTTGACAGGCAGTTAAATGTTACTGGTCAGTGAATGAACAGGAGTGATTTGGTTCCTTATTCATGAAATTGGTGATGTTTCTGTCTCTCTAACCTTTTCTCCCCTTCTGCTGTTTCTTTTCATAGTTCTTTTTAGTCCCTCTGGAATGTACTCAGCATACCCACAGTTTGCCCTTCAAAATATGTTTTGTTGTATATTTTTATATTATTATACATGTGTGCCCTGCCCTTGGGGACAGCCCGACCCTGGCTGGTGTGAAACCTTGGGCTAAACAAGCCAGCCAGCAAGGATATGGACACACACCGTCGCTAAAACTTTTATTCCTTAGTTCTTTTCCTCCACTGGGTGGCCCCCGCGGGTGCTCTTGGAGCTGTAGGTGTGTGCCTTCAGGCCTCTCCTGACTGTGCTTGCCCCTCTGGCCGGCAGGGACGCTGCCTGTTCGCCAGCGGCAGCCCCTTCGACCTGGTGACGCTGAAAGACGGCAGGACCTTCAAGCCGGGCCAAGGGAACAACGCTTACATCTTCCCAGGTACTAAATTAAACCCCCCTGGTCTCTTGATCTCGTCAGACCGGGCTGTCTGCACTCTCCCTCCTGGCTGGCTGTTGGCAGCTTGAAGAGGTGCTGCCAGTGTTTAAAGCTGAGAGGTTGGAGGAGTGAAAGAAAAGCAGTCCAGGGGGGATGTCAGGCACGTGTGACACAGCGAGCTCACCCAGCTGGGTATTTCTGAGAAAGCAAAAGAGTTGTCATTAAAGGCTTTGGAGCTGCTGCATTATGGGTTTTTCTGCTCATTTGGGTGGGTTTTTTTTTGGGGGGGGGAGGGGAGAATAAGTGTCAATACGCACGTGAAGTTACGTTAATAACTCTTGGAGTTACGTCTGTGCAAATGTTTTCACAAACAACATGCTGGAGGGCTCTCAGGTTCTCCCCAGCAGGCTGCCTGCTGTGAAAGGATGAGGCCCTGATGGCAGTGGTTTCATTTTAGGCGTGGCCCTGGCTGTGATCCTCAGCAGCGTCCGGCACATCAGTGACAAGGTGTTCCTGGAGGCTGCCAAGGTGAGCGTGGAGGCAGAGCGGGCTGCGTCTGACGGGACAGTCGATGACTTGATGGGCAGTTTTCTCAAGCCTTGATGAAACTCTGGTTTCCTGTTTGATTTCTCTTGTATTTGTCCCCCTACAATGGTTAAAACAATAGGCCCCAGGACCTCCAGCCTGGAGCAGGGGCACCTGGCACCCCCGAGTGCTGCCAAGCACGGGGTCAGTTCTGGCAGGCGTGTCAGGCTCTCGTAACTTCCACGGTTGTGGGGAACTCATCCTACAAAAAACAACCAGGATCTCATCCTGCTAGATGCTAACCATTTAGCTCACTGCTGCGGGCTCAGACTGAGAATTTGGGGGTTTTGCCTGCCTTACCCTGGTGCTTTGGGGCGGTGAGCACACCGCAGCTTGATTCCCCGGGGTGTTTCAGCGCGCTGCTGTCGCGTTTGGGGCGCAGCAAACAAAACCAGCGTGCTCTATCCCCCAGGCGCTGACAGAGCAGCTGACTGACGAGGAGCTGGCCCAGGGAAGGCTCTACCCTCCGCTGTCCAACATCAGGGAGGTGTCTATTTACATAGCTGTCAAGGTGAGTGGAGGCACAGCAGCGGGAGCGCCGTGTGTGTGTGTGTGCACTGCCCTGCCCTGTGGTGGCCGCAGCGGCGGGGCGGGCTCTGCCCCCTTTTGCAGGTGATGGAGTTCCTGTACGCCAACAACATGGCCTTCCACTACCCCGAGCCCGCCGACAAGAACCGCTACATCCGCTCCAAGGTGTGGACCTACGAGTACGAGTCCTTCATGCCGGACGTGTACGACTGGCCCGAGTCCAAGGTGCACTGAGGGCACCCCCGCCACGCCCCTCGGGGGCGGCCTCTACTCTGCAGGGATCCCCCTTGTCCTCCAGACCAATTCAAATCGTGATCTTTGAGCCCCTGGTAATTTATTTTCGCTCGTTTTGATGTCTTTTTTTCTCCTCCTCCACCACCACCTTTCCCCTCTTTACTCTGGGTTTGTTTTGTTTTTTCACTTGATGTTGATTTCTCCCCACTCCCCCCGCCCCCAGTTTACCTGTCAGACTGTCTGTGTGACCTGCCACAGGGATGAGAGAGCCCTCCAAAAGGGATTTTAACGGTGGCACTGCGTTTCTAGCTTAGAGCCAGCACCACACTGGAGAAATTCCACTAATGATGTTTTAGCCAAACGCCTTCGTTCGACGGCGAGCCGTGGCTCTCTCATCGCTGCTGATCTCCTGAGTGGTTTATTTCTGCCTTTAATAATCAGTCTTCTGATTGTCCTGGTGTTATCACACTGTGATACCAACAGAGAAAACAAAGAAACCCCCCCCCCGGATGCTTCAAGGTAAATTTAACAGTCCAGTGGGCTTTGTTTGGTGTTTAGAGATGCATTGTGTGCTCAGTTTCCTTGAGCAGCAGCGTGTGGGGTATCTGGGCATCTGGAAACTGCAGCAGAGTTTGCTTTTTGTTTTCATCACTGTGTGTAATCTGTTCTCAGGAAAAAAAATGTGAACTGCTTAAAACTGTCCTCGGAAAGCCCGAAAACAATACTAATCACTTAACAGTTTTTAAAAACAAAGCCGCGCTGTCACGTAACAAATTTTATCAGGTAAAAACAGGATCTGAAGGGATAACCAGAGGTCTTTTAGAGGTTTTATGCACTGGACTGCAAGGTGAGGTACCAAAGGATTTTTCTTAGTTTTTTGTTGGTTTTTTTTTTTTAATTTTTTTAAGGTTCTGTTTCCCCTAAGCCAAATTGTTTTTCTCCCTTGTGTCCCCCTGGTTCTCACAGAAAGACTCGTGCATGACGTTTTTATGAATTGCTGACTCCAAAACTCCCAAGTGGACTTGCCCACCACTTTGAACAAGCACTCCACAGGCAGCTGGTGCAGCTGAAGCAGAAGGTGTTGGCAGGCAGCTCTTTGCACACCCGTTTACACGGGTTTGGCAGAGTGTTTCCCGTGGTCTCAGTCCCGCCTGCTCAGGTCGGCTGGAGTGCTGGACTCTAAAAGAGGCAGTGCCCACAGGCTCTGTGTTGGTCACTCCACCTCTCCCCGCTCCATTTACGGGCTCAGGCTGTCAGAGTTCTCCTGTGAAAGCAAAAAATGCAAGCTGAGGGGTTTGTTTTTATCCCCCTTGAAGCGGGTGGTACTGCAAGGTTTGTTACAGATGCCACGGCAGGCTGAATTGCCCTCTGTTACTTTGTACGAGGACACGCCGTGATAGCTGGGCTCTGTGGCCTCCCCGAGCCTGTTCTTTGTAGCAGGAACAGCGGCACAGAAACAAAGATAACTCGCTGTGCCACAGCCGGCCGCATCCAGGCACAAGAAGGACGAAAGTGAATAAGTAGATATATGTAGCGAGGCTGCGCTGGCAGACAGGAATGCAGAGACACGAAGTACAGCTTGCAGGGGACTTAACCAGGGGCAAGCAGCTCTCTCATACCCTCTTTTGTGTGGGAAAATGCAGTCTCCACAGAACAGGCACAAAATGGAACAGGGGAAAGCAGCCTCAGCACCCCCTTTGGAGGCGATCTCTGGCGCTTGCAGCCTGACCTCCAGCTTCAAAAGTCACATCCATGTACTAAACACAGAGAACAGTAAGCTTTGGGAAGGCTTTACCCAGGTGGGGACAGAAGACTGATTATATGAGGGCAGAAAGCAGTGGTGTGGGGAGGAAACTGTGGTATTCAAGCTGTGGTAGAGGGCTGTGTGTGTGGTGGGGCTCGGAGTGCTTTCGGAGACGCGCGTGGTTTGGAACTTGCACATGTAACATAAAGACCAACACACCCCATATTAGGATGTTTTTACAAAAGAATGCCTTTTTTTTCATCTATTTTTGCTATGCCTGGTTTTTACTGTATTTAAATTTTGTGATCCTGACCGAAGGAGATTATTTATTTAGCGTACGGATTATTTTTTGCCTTCTGAAGGTCGGGCTCTTACCTGAGGCCTGTTGTGGTGTGTCAGTGGGGTTCTGCATCGCTGGGTTCCAGTGCTCTGGGAACACACACTCCCTCCCTCCTGCCAGGAGTCTAATTAGACAGATGAGCAGCAAAAAACACCCGATGCACTGATCTCATGTCCCGGCTGAGAACGATCCCAGAGGCAGAGCAATCAGTCCCTAAACCCAG
>JAWWES010000094.1:70227460-70282649 GCA_035583135.1 Lophotriccus pileatus
CGGGCGCGGGTTCGGCGGGGCGGGCGGAGCGGCGGGCGCGGGCCGGGCCGGGCGGGAGGCGGCGAGGGGAGAGCAGATGGGCCCCTTCCACATGAGCGGCGCGATCAATCACAGCTGAAGGGCCCAGGTGCGGCGCAGCCGCGCGGCGACGCCCCATTTCACAGTCTGTCACACTCGCACACACACGGCCCGCAGCGCCCGCCCCCGGCCCGCCGCGACCCGCGCAACCCGCGCCCGGCCCGCGCGGCGCGGCCGAGGTCGGCAGCGGGGCACGGGGGTCCGCCCGGGGGGGCACGGAACGGCGGGCTGCGGAGGGAGGTTGAGGGTCGGCGCCTGACACCCCCTGCCGCGGGCAGGGATACCTTCCATAGACCGGGTTATTCCAACCTCGGACGCTCCCAGGGATCCAGGGGCAGCCACAGCTTCTCTGGGAATGCCACATCCCAGCCCCTCACCACACTCACAGTCAGGAATTCCTGCCCAACATCCCATCGAAACCAGAGAGAAGCCACTCCCTGTGTCCTGTCCCTGCACCCCTTGTCCCAAGTCCCTCTCCTTCAGCCTCCTTTAACCCTTCTTTAGCCACTGGAAGGGGCTCTAAATCTCCCTGGAGCCTTCCCTTCTCCAGGTGAACACCCCCAAAAGGGTGCGCACGGACCTCGTGGTGCACGTGGATACCATGACACCCCTAATTCCCACTCCAAGATATTCCCATAGGGCTCCAGCACCCCGGAGCCTCCCAACAACCACGGATGCCAAGCAGGGACCACATTCCAAGCACTGCAGCCCTGCTCCTGAGCCCCAGGAAAGGGGAATGCTGCAGGAAGGAGGGATTTGCACCTATTCATGGTGGGGCAGCAGTGGGTGACATTGGCACAACACTGTCCCTCGTCTCCTTCCACCTGGATGGAACAGGGATGAATCCGGGGCACGGCACCCACCTCAACCTGAGCGTGACCTGCCCACTTCCCAACAAAGCCTGGGAAGATCCACAGAAATGTCAGCCAGCTGTGGCTGCATCATCTGGACAACCAGAGAGGGGAGAGAGACAACTCGTCTTTGGAAAACCTACCAGGAAAAAGTCCTTTGGAAGCTTAAGGAATAAAGGGATGAAGGATTAAACCCCCTGTAGTGACCTGGGGGATGCACCCACATCCCAATGGAATTTGGGGATACCTGCTTCCCATCCAGAAACCGAAGGAAGCAAACCTAAAGCTCCCAAAATGGAAACAAGCTCCCTTTTCCCCCCAGAATTTCTTTGAAAGTTGCCTGAGCTGCAACAGCTGCTGCATTAATAATATAAGGAAAAATGGGATTTCTGAGAGGAATCGAGGAAGACACAAAGGCGCTGAGCTGAAAATGCCCCTTTCTCCAAACCAACCAATTATTAATCCCCTGCTTTTCCCGGAGAGGGCCAGAAGGGGTTTGTGTCACTCACCCTCCAGAATGCCCCCACTGGCATGGATAAATCCCCCTTTTTTTGGCTCCAGCCCAAAAAGCAGATGTGAAGGGCTCCTTTCAAATGAAATTTCCCAAAGCTGAGCTGGTGCAGCTCCACATCAAAGGCACCCAAACCCCATCTCCTCCCCCTTCCCAGATAATTGCAGGGATCTATCTGGTGTCCTTTGGAAAAGGTAGAGCTCCAAGCCGGGTAAATAATGATGGTGGGTTCCCTCTGCCCCAGCCCCTGCTGCCTCCACTTCCCAGGGCTGGGAATTCCTCCTGTATTCCTGCAGATCCCTTTCCTGGCAGAGAGGAGCAGTCCAGGAGGGATGGAGGGACAGGACATAGGGAATGGCTTCCCACTGGTTTAGACGGGATACTGGGAAGGAATTCCCGGCTGGGAGAGTGGGGAGGCCCTGGCACAGGCTGTGCAGAGGGGCTGTGGATTCCCCATCCCTGTAAATTGTTCCAGGTCATGCTGGAGAAACCCGGTCTATGGAAAGTGTCCCTGCCCATGGCAGGGGGTTGGAATGAGATGATCCTTAAAATCTCTTCTATCCCAAACCATTCCATGATTCTATGATGGAGCTCTCCAGGTCCATATTCCCATGCGATTCCTATGCCACGTCCAAACCTCTCCAAGTTCATAATCCATCCATGAATCATCGCTGCAGAAGGACCCAAATCCTGCAATCTCCCGCTCCACCTTCCCAGTGCAGCCAGAGGAGATGGATAATTACCCCTGACAAACCCCAGCACAGACTGGACTCTGTCCACCCACCCTGCACCTCCCACTGGGATTTGTTCCTTGGATTCCCCTGCTGACCTTGGGAAGTCACAGCTCTATGGCCTCTTATTGAGGAAAATTCGCTCCTCCCGCCCCAGCAGGACCTTCCCATGGCCAAGAGGGCCTGGAATTTCTGTAATTCATCTAAATGAGCAACAATGGAGATGGAAATGGAAAATTAGGGATCTGGAAGGAAGGAGCAAGCGGAAAAGCAGGAATGTGCTCCACATTCCTTTGTCCTTTTTGCCTTCCACTCAGCTCTCTCCCTTCCTGACTTCTCTGTCCTTCATTATCCCCTTTCCTGTGGTGATGCTCCAAACTGGCAAAAATTCCTGACTGCACAGGCGTGGAAACTGGCCCGAATTCCAAATATAATCCCAAATCTAGGCCAGGGGTATATTTGGCAAACACAAATCCCTGCCAGATTTACACAGCTCTAATAATAAGGTGACGAGGACCATGGCAGGATTAGGGACGCGGCTCCCTCGGCCCTCCCAAAGTGCCAAAAGAGTTTCCTCTGACTTCTATTCACCCTTCCCAACGGATCTCATACCACCAACTCCGGGGGGCGGCGACTGGGAGGGAAACGAAACCCCCAAAAGACCAACCAACCCTATTTTGGGATTGGGGGGCGGGGGGGATGTGCTGTTTCCCATCAGCTCTAGGATGTGTTGCTCCCCATTAAGCTGGGACACAAGTCCACGCAGAGCACGGAAAACACAAGGAGATTCCCAGCATTCCTGATGGATTTCCAGAGCTCAGGTTGCCCTTCCCTTTGGAGTCCATGTTCTGTTCCATGCACCAGGGAAGCTGCAGGTTCCTACCACCTTTTTTTCCTTCCTTATCCATCACTAAAGTCCTTTTCACATGTTTAAACCTCCTAAAATCCCTCATCACCCTCATTCCCATCCCAGACTATCTCCAGTCAGGAGGAGAGGGACATCCCCCTGTGCCACATCCCCATCCACAACTGTGCATGTCCAATCCCTGGAATGTCCAAGGCCAGGTTGGACAGGACTTGGAGCAACCTGGGCTACGGAATGCAGTTGAAATGAGATGATCCTTAAAGCCTCTTCCAACCCAACCCATTCCAGGATCCAATAAAAAATAAACTATATTAGGAACAACTTTTTAGGGTTTTTATAACTAGAGGAGCTCTGTGCTAATGCCCACAGTCAAGCCATGTCCAAGCACTGACATTCATTCCAATGTCAAGGGCTCGTCCCTGTGGCAGGACTCTCCCCCTGGATCCGCTGGATTTTCTCTTCCCCCCCCTTTCAAGTGCAGCTTGTTCCCTTGAGCCCTGTCTCCTCAGCAAATCCCATTACAGGATGGAACAAATATGTGGAAGGAACAAGCCGAGCTTCAAAGCCCAGGCCCTTCCCAACATTTTCCAGGTGTGCACCACATGAGCGGGGCCCAGGATCACGACTGCTGGGGGGGTGATGACAGCTCCGGAGAATGGGATCAAAACCAGCCCACATGGAAAAAGAATATCAAAGCCAGGCAAAGACTCGCTCTGCCAGGCAAAGAGGGAGGGCTGACTCCAAGAAATCCTCCTGGGATTGCCAGGGTGGGGAAACGGGGGAGGCAAACAGGACACACTGGGTCGGCCACACTCCGACAGCGTTTATGGGGTTACAAACCAGATCCCGACCAATGCGGCTTCCCACCGGGATGGGGGCAGGAAGGCAACTCCCCAGGTGGATCTGAAAACAGGGATATGCAGCCAGTGGCAGCCAAGTGTTCCCAAGGGGATCGCACTGTTCCCCATTTTGAGGGAGGTCCCCACTGCCCCCCGTTGTGAGACGGGGCTGCACTGCCCTCAGCAGACCCCGTGAGGGGTTTCACAACCCCCCAACCCTCAGCAGACCCTTTTAGGGGTTTTGTGCCCCTCAGCAGATCCCGTGAGAGGTTTCAGACCCCTCAGCCCTCGGCAGACCCTTGGAGGGGCTTCAGGCCCCTCACCCCTCCTGCCATGATCAGATGCCATTTTGTGCCCCCCCCCCAGCCCTCAGCAGACCCTTGAGGGCTTTCCGACCCCTCAGGCCCCTGCCCTCAGCGGACCCTTTCAGGGGTTTCACACCTCACCATTTCTCACAGACCCTCAAAGGATATTGCACCTCTCAGCCCCCCCAAGCCCTCACACCCCATGAGGGGTTTCCCGCCCTTGTCGAGCCCTCAGACCCCATGAGGGGTTTGCTGCCATTTTGAGCCCTCAGACCCCATGAGGGGTTTGCCGCCATTTTGAGCCCTCAGACCCTGTGAGGGGTTTCAAACCCCTCAGCCCCCCACCAAACACTGGAGGATTTCAATCCCTCCAACCCTCAGCAGACCTCTGAAGAGTTTTGTGCCCCTCAGACCAAACAGACCTCGGCAGACTCCACGAGGGGTTTCATGCCCCTCAGAACCCCTCAGCAGACCCTGTGAAGGGTTTCAGCTCCCCATCCCTCAGCAGACCCTTTTCTGGCTTTCACACCTTACCATTTCTCTGCAGACCCTTGAAGTGTTTCGTGCCTCTCAGCCTCCACGGTCCTCACCAGCCCTGTGAGGTCTCCGTGCTCCTCAGCCTCCCAGTCCTCAGCAGATCCCGTGAGGGGTTTGCCGCCATTTCGAGCCCTCAGACCCATGAGGGGTTTGCCGCCATTTCGAGCCCTCAGACCCATGAGGGGTTTGCCGCCCTTTCTGCGCCCTCAGCACCCGTGAGGCGTTTCCCGCCCTTTCCAAGCCCTCAGACCCATGAGGGGTTTCCCGCCCTTTCCGAGCCCTCAGACCCATGAGGGGTTTGCTGCCATTTTGAGCCCTCAGGGACAACCTTTCACTGTCCCAGGTTATTCCAACCTGGCCTTGGACACTTCCAGGGATGGGGAATCCACAACATCTCCAGGCAACCTGTGCCAGGGCCTCCTCACCCTCCCAGCTAGGAATTCCTTCCCAAAATCCCATCTAGCCCTGTCCTGTGGATGCTGAGGGCACTAAGGATGGCCAGGAAGTGTTTGGCTGGATAAACATGGAATAGTCCTTTTTCTGCTCTTATTTAAGGATTCTGGGATGGCTCCTCTCTAGTTTAATCCCTCCACTGATGTTCTCACCCACCGTGTGATCCCCCAGTCTGGAATAATCCCTATTTCCTTCAATATTTCTCGCCTCTCTCCTGGGAAATTTAGAGCCGATTCTGGCATCTGTTCCCCGTCCTCTTTTGTGAACACTGAGGCGAAAAATCCATTTATTTTTCAGCAGTGTCTACATCATCTGTCAATAAATTCCCCTTTCCAGCTCTGAGAGGTCCTAAAAATTCCCTGTTCCAGCCTCATGCTCCTTCCACGTCGCGATAATCCGTCGGGATTGTTTATCTTCACCCCCTGCCTCTTCCCTCACTCTCAGCTCCTCTTTTAACACTAAACCTCATCCCACACCTTCCCTGAACTTGGAATTTTACACCTTTTATTCCTGATTTCCTTTACTTCCATTCTTTTTTAATCCAACCTGCTTTTCAAGGATAATTTCCCAAAATATAAACATAAATATAAACGCCCACAAAGCCAAACATTGGAATATTTGATACTTGGCCTAATTCCTTTTTTCCCACATCTAATCGCCGGGTTTGCTTCTCAGAATATCCCTCCCCATCCCTCCTTTTTGGAATATTAAGGCAGTAAAAGTCTGTGGGATAAAGGGATAAATGGGAATATTCTGATTTTGGTTAGCAAGGAATATAATGGAATTAAAGTGCTGCTGGTTCCCGTTAAATCCGTGCTCTGGAGCTTTTCCCTTTGCGTGTCCCGGGATCAAAGTGTCCCCCCAGCTTTGTGTGGTGGGAGAACTGGTGCTGCCCCTAATTCCAACCATATGGCAGAGGGATCTACTGGCATGAGGCTGCAGAGAATTCCTGGACCCTCCTGTCATCCCTCAGGCTGGCCTGACCTATTCCGTGCCTCCATCCCAACGCAGATGGAGAGCCGAGGGAAAAGCCATTCCCGGAACAATCCCGAGGACGGGAATTCACATTTTAACTACAAAAATCAAAGGATTTTTTGCTTCCAGAGCGGCACATTTTCCCACAGAAAGGGAAGATCACTCTGTCCTGCATGGAGACAGAAAATCCCAGCAGGAATTCAGGGAACCCTTCGTTTTAAGCACCACAGCGCAAAGCTCGGCCTAAACCTAAACCGGCAGCACAGCTCAGCCCCCCCAGCCCCGGCAGATCCATCCTTTTCCAGCAGAATCCACCAAACCTCCCCAAAACAAGTTGCTTTTCTGTCTGCAGCTCCTCCTTTAATTCCCCACCTCTGCAGGCTGGGAAGTTCAGACTGCAGGGCCGGGCTCCGAGCGCTTATTAATTAAACCGGGCTTTGTTGGCCACTCCGGGCTTTAACCAGGAGCATAACAAACCCATTGTTTTTCCCTGCCCAACGGACCGTGACCGCCTATGGAAATGACCCACTAATTCACCAAATTGGTTTTGTTTCCCAGATTTTCCCACATGTCCATTTTCCAGCTGTAATGCAAATCCCAGCCCGGCGTGTCCCCCCGAACAGCCCTGGGACCCCTGGGTGAGGCTTGGGGAGAAACACTCCAGCCACAGAAACTTCATCCAGGAAACTCCAGGAAACTGGAATTCACTCAGAAACCTTTTGTTTGTTTTTTTTGGTTGGTTGGTTTTTTGTGCTGGGTTCTTATTTTGTTTAGATTTTTTGTCATTTGTTAATTATTGGGTGTTTTATTCCTTTTCAAATTATTATTTTTTAAATTAGTATTTTTCAAATTAGTATTTTTCAAATTATTATTTTTTCATTATTGTTTTTACATTATTATTATTTTAATTACGGTTATTTGAATTATTTTTTAAAAAAATTTTTTTTTTTTCATTTACAGAATCCTGGAATGGGTTGGGTTGGAAGGGACCTTAAATCCCACCTCCTTCCCACCCCTCCCATCGCAGGCAGGGACATGTCTCACTTCCTCTCCATGAATATTTTAAGGAAGTCACTTCCAGGTTTCTCTTAATGCCCAGACAAGTGGGAGCTCAAAATTCCCTCTGCCACCAACACCAGCAACAAAAGCTTGGAAAGCCAAGCTCCAACAATCCCTGGGAAGGGCAGGAGCTCCTTAACCACTAAAGCACCTCTGCATGTCACTGGAGAAGCTGTTTCCCTATCCAGGGAATAGCTCCACGTCTCATCACAAAGGGAGCGCTGGGCAGGGGGCTGGAATTATGGGCAGGAGACTGGGATTATGGGTAGGAGTTCGGGATAACGGACAGGAGATCAGGATTCTGGGCAGGAGGCCACTCCTGTTGCTTCCAGAGAGAGGACAACTCCAGGCTGCCCCACAAAACAACGTGGCTTGTTTGAGTCCCAAATCCCAAGGAACGGAAACTTCCCGGCAAACTCCGCAGGCCAACCTCACGTTTCAATTGCCAGAGCCGACAGTTCTATTTACACAGCTCTGCTCTTCCCAAGGAAATGGAGACGTCCTTGTCATCTCCTTTCTCCGGGACTGTCGAGAGGCTGGAGTTGGATGCCGGGCCCGGAATCCTGACTGGCAGCACTGACAAATCTATTAACTCCTGCTTGGGAGAGGGAATGTGTTTCTCTTTCCAGCTTCGTGGCTCCCACAAAGCGTTTTAAAGCACCTTTCCAGGTTCCACTTGGCATTAAATCATGGCTTTGGAATGTCTCCAAGGATGGAGGGTCCCTGGAGTGTCCAAGGCTGGGTAGGACGGGGCTTGGAGCAAACTGGGATAGTGGGAGGTGTCCCTGCCCATGGCAGGGGGTGGGATAAACTGGGCTTTAAGGTCCCTTCAAAATCCAAACCATTCCCTGATTCCACGATTCTCATAAAACTGGTGCTGGGCTGGATCAGCTCCATAAGTGGAAAACCCTTTGAAGGAACAATGCCGACACAACCGGAGCACGGAACAGTCCCAGACCCCATCCTGGATATCTGTAACTGCAGCGTCTGTCCTGCTGCTTGTGGGTTCCCATTCCCACTCAAAGCTCTCCCAGCCCATTCCCTGGGAATGCTGGAGCAGGAGGGACACTTGCACCCATCCCACTCCCACAGCCGGGAAAACCCCTCCAAGAGAATTAAGCAGGACCTTCTAGAAACACCAGGATGCTCCCAAAATTCCTTATCAGGAACTCTGGAATCCTGAATCCTTCTTCATTCCTTCCCTGGGTGCCCCCAACTGCATTTTTATAAACAAAACATTTGTTACACCAAAGGAAAACACTGTTTTCCTTAAAACTGGGAAAGGCAGGGCTGAGATTTTCCCAGAAGCCCCAGGCAGGAGAGGGAAAGGTGCTTCAGGCTCTCCGCTCTGCAGGTAAAGGTTAAAGTGGGAAGCAGCAGCAGGGGCTCTCCCTGGCTCTCCGTGCTCTCCCTCAGCCCCGTGGCGTGAGTGCAGGGAGGGAGTGGTGAAATTTCCCTGCTTTTCTTGGCTTCTCCCGAGCCTTTCCCAAAGTGTCGTAACCGTGCCTTGGCCGGGAATCCGCACGAACCGCTCCAAGCTCCAGCACCGCTCAACAACTCCCAGCTCTTTCCCAATCCCGCGGGCCGAGGGCCGGCTGGGAGGGCTGTGGAATGATCTATGGCAGCCCCAGCTCCGTGTTTGCCTTGGAGCAGGCTCAGGGCTGTAAAGCGGAGCCGGGTGAGTTCCCTGACGGAACTGGGGCGGGATCTTGGCCGAGCCGGAGCGTTACGGACACTCTGACATCATCTATTTACTTTAATCAACCTCATTTATCAGCCTTCATTAAATGCAGGAGCCAGCAGCGACTCCTGAACAATCCCAGCCTCTCCTCGGGCCCCACTGGGATGACCAAAGCTTTATCCCAGGAGTACCGAGGCTGCAAAAGCCTTCCAGGATCCATGGAGTCCAGGCTGGGACTGATCCCTGAGTGCCACCTCCAGGGATGGGGATCCACCACCACCCTGGGCAGCCCCTGCCAAGGCCTGACTGCCCTTTCCAGGAGGAAATTCCTCCTGATGTCTAACCTGAGCCTCCTCTGGAGCAACCTGAGGCAATTCCCTCTCCTCCTGTCCCTTGTTCCCTGGGAGCAGAGCCCAATTTCCCCCTGGATCCATCAGGGAGTTGCAGAGCCAGAAGGTCCCCCCTGAGCCTCCTTCTCTCCGGGATGAACCCCCCCAGCTCCCTCAGCCCCTCCTGCTGCTCCAGCCCCTTCCCAGCTCCGTTCCCTTCCCTGCACACGCTCCAGCCCCTCAATGTCCTGTACCTGAAGAGCCCGGAACTGATCCCAGGAGTTGGAGTCCAGATCCCAGCAGGCAGCAATCCATCCCCCTCCAAACAACAGTCCCAGTGTCCCTCAGGAGCTGTTTGTTCCCTTTAGTTACTATTCATTTACTGCACTTTCAAAAAGCATTTTCTGCTTTAAAACTCCCGTTCCCAAACTGTCCAAACTGGGCAAGGAAAAGCTGAGCTTCAGGAAAGCACCATTTACCTCTCCAGGCAAGTTTTGCATCCCAAGTCCAGCAAGAAAACACAATTCCATATATATATAACATATAGAAATAATATGCATCACCACAGCACATTTTTATACCTTAAAACAGGAAAAATCAGGAATATCCCATGTTCCCACCCTTCTAAGGAAGGGTGAGAGATTTAAACCCTCTGGATTTTGTTTCTGCTTCATTTATCCCACTTTCAGCCCCCGATTAAGGTAGGAAATTCCATGTCCTTACTTTGTATCCTGGAATTGACAAAGGGAGGAGAGAGATTGTCGTGGGAGCCGAGGTCTCTGCTGGCCATGTGATCGTAGTGAGTCCCATCTCCATAGTTCTGCCGGGAAACCGGGAGAAAACACACGTTGGAGCAGCGTTTCCCCGAGCCCCAAGCCCATCATTCCCTGCTAAATGTTAAGCCTGCTCTAAGAAGCATCATTCCCAGATTTTTTTCCCCTGGAATGTCAGGTTCCAGAGAGCTTTTAATGTGTTTCAAAGTTTCGGTTCACCCCAAATTGACTTTGCCGTGGGGAGAACCCCAAATGAAGGACTGGGACGATGCTCCTGGAATCCTGTGCCGGGCAATAAACCCTCTCAGAAGCGTCTTCCTGCTCACAATATGGAAGCAAGAGTCAGGAGAAGCCGAGTCTCTCGCTGTGGGAACGCCATTCCAGCAGGGAAAAGCGAGGTCAGGCTGTTTGTGGAATAATTCTGGCAGTTAATGCCCGGCCCTGATTCAAATTCCCGAATTCCTCCCAGGCTCGTGCTCCCTTTCTTTCTATCTCCCAACTTCATTCAGGGGTTTGGAGGCAGAAATAATCAGTGTGTGCCAATTCCCAACTTCCTTTTCAAAACATTTTTCCCTGGGAAGCAATACAAGTGTCAAGGGGGAAAAAAGGGGAGAGAAATCAACGTGCCGGGCGGGAATGACGTCAGGGATGCAAAGCAGGATGGAGAAGAAAAGGTGCTGGGATTCCTCCCCTCCGAGGGATGTGGAAATCAGGGATCGCCCTGGGCCGCCCCGAGGGAAAGGGAAAGGCTCTGGACTGGGGATGAGGAGGGGATGGAGAGGGGATGGAGGGGCCAATCCCACTGCTCCTCCCCACTCCAGGGCACGGAGCTGCCGGAGCCTGAGCCTTCAAATTAATGGGAAAACAATTAAACAGGAATTGAAAGCAATTTAAATTGGGGCACGAGGAAGAGAGAAGCCACTTTTTGCCCACCCTGAGTGTTCTCCATGTGTTTGGAAAGAATAAAGGGGGATAAACAGGGAAGGAGCAGCGCAGAGCTGAGGCACCAGCCGTGCCCAGCCTGGAGAAAGGGAAAAGCTGGAATGCTCCATTGGGAACAGGGGCAGAAAGGACAGAGCTGGGATGCTCCAGCTGGGAACAGGGGCAGGAAGGGCAGAGCTGGGATGCTCCAGCTGGGAACAGGGGCAGGAAGGTCAGTGGTCATGGAATGCCCAGGGGCGGCCATGGAATGGCCAGGGAAGGCCATGGAATGTAAGCCCTGGCACAGGGATGGGGGCTGGCCCTCCCCTCAGGCTTGGGGACACTCCCAATCCCTAAAAATCCCGGTGCAGAGGGTGAAACCCTGGAAAACAGCCTGTGCTCCAGCTGCGCTCAGGTGGGGCTGGGAACGAGGGAGCCCAGCAGTAAAGGGTTAATTTAACATCCCTAAAAATCATGGGATGGCTGTGGGTGGAAGGGACCTTCCAGATCACCCCACGGGTGGGCAGGGACACCTTCCCAGAGCCCAGGATGCTCCAGTTGTCACGGAGCAGGTTCCAAACCCGAGCCCAGGCTCAGGTTTGAATATTAAAAGCCTCACGAAAAGGCCTTTTAATGAGCAGCCAAGCGGCCGGGCCGTTTCTCCCGGAGATTGCACGTTTCCATGCTGAGGGAGGGAGATTAGATGTACTTACCCGGGATGGACTCGGATGTCCTGCATTCCCCCAGGACCCTGAGCTGGTTCTGTCTTCTACATCTGGGGACAAGGAAGTTCTTTAGTGGCAATAATTCCTTCCTTTTGTGCCGGCACTTTTAAATTAACGCTTCAAATTAATCTCCCGGTGCCTTTAATTAAGAACCGGGGGCCGGGAAGCGGCTCCTGACCCGCAGCTCCAATTAACTCATTGAAATGCGCGGCGGGAACGAGCCGGACCCTCAGGAACGGGGGCTGGAGCGGCGCAATTCCAGCACTGGATTGAGCTCCTGACACTCGGGAGCGGCTTCGCTGACACGGCTCCAACCCGACCCAAATCTCCGGCACAAAACAGGGATGGACAAACAGGCAACATCCAGCTGTGGACAGGGAGAGCTGGAGGGGAAAGGGCAGGATGTGTTTTACGCTCCAGGGTCACCCAGGGAAGGGCAGGTGGGATGTGCCAGATCCGTGGATGCAGCGGGGCATTCCCAGTATTCCTGCTCTGCTTTTCACAGATGGGGTTGGGGTGGAAGGCATTCAAAGGATCATCTGGTTCCCACCCAGACACTTTCCACTATCCCAGGTTGCTCCAACCTGGCCTGGGACACTTCCAGGGATGAGGAATATACAACCTCCCTGGAAAAACACATGGAAACACTGGAAGCGATCAAATGCCTTCCTTTTTATGTAAACCTCAGGAAATGGGATTGACATGGATCTCAAACAGTCTTATTGCCCATTCCAGTGCTGTTTCCCAGCTCACTCCCATGTCCCCACACCATCCCTGTGGAATATTAGCATCCCTTGCCTTTTCCACACACAAACAGAGCTTTAATGGAATTCAAAACCCACATTTTGGCTGTTTCTGGCTGGAAAAACTTTCTCCAAGTGCTGCCAAAACCCACCAGCAGCTCCCTTCCCACCTGTCCCTCCAGCTTCTGGGAGCATTGGGAATTTGAGGAACACTCAAAATCCAGGTGCTTGGACCGAATCCAGGGGATTTCCAAGACCCAAACCCTGACACATTCATAGAGTTTCCTACTTCCCCCCCAATTAGGAATTCCATTATCTCCAGAACAGATGAAGGTGTTCACAGCATGAGACACTCAGAAGTAAATATTTAATTAAACTCCAGGAAAAAAAAAAAAAAGGGGAAAGAAACTGTGGATCATTTCCCTGACAGACCCACTCAACCATTTCAGAGGGTTAATTAGGAGGATCCTTAAAAATCACCCGCGTTGTGGAACAGCCAATTCGCTCTGCAGAGCTAAAAACCACTGGATGCTATCCCAGGGATTGGGATGGGCAGAGCCTCCACCACCAGCACCTGGAGGGCTCTGGGCAGGTTGGGTTATTTTGGAAGCGACCAATCACGGAATGGGGTGGGATGGGAAGGTTTTAAGGATTGTCCACTCCGGTGCTGGCCTCTCCCAGTGTTCCCTGTGTCTGTGCTCCAGAGGTGCCGAGAGCTCCCGACTCCCTGCAAGCCATCAATGAGGGGCCCTAATGAAGTAACTGTGACGGACAAATCCATTTCTCCGGCCCTAATCGAATCGGGGCAGGTTGACACAACACAGGGGCCTAATCCGGTTACTGCCCGTAATTGGAAAAAGGCCCTTTAGTTCTCATTAGGACAATCTGCGGGATCGGCTCCCGCCCCGGTGCTTCCCGAGAAAAGCCCCAAATCCAAGCCCCGATTCCTGGAGCAGAGAGGAACACGGAGCTCGCGGTTTAAGCCTGAGGCTTTACCTCAGCTCCAGGGAAAAGAAGGGGGAGACATGGATCTTTGAGCCCTACAACAAGCTCCAGCTGTGGAAAAAGCTGCATTTGGGAAATATCCTACATTTCCCAAGCTTTTCAAACTCATGGAATCGTCACACAGTTGGAAGAGATCTCCAGGATGACCTGGTCAGGGGGAAGGTGTCCCTGCCCACGGCACGGGGTGGCACTGGATGGTCCTGAAAGTTTGTAGGCTCCTAAACCAAATTCCAGGTTTATTGTGGTTCCTCCAAGTCCTGCCAGGGGGTCAATGGGAATGGGAAACTTCAGTGGCTCCAAAGGCACGGCAAAAATCCTCCAGGCACTTATTGGAGCTTGGATTTATCCCAGAGTTATAAACAGGGACACTGATGTCATTTGCGCAGAATTCCAGAATTTGGAAAAGCAACTTCATTTAACTACACAGACAACAGGACATTCCAAAAAGGAAATCATCATGGGCAGATTTGAGATTTTTTTTCAGGAAATATCTGATCAAAAAGGTGGGATTTAAAGAATTGTGGAATCATGGATGGTTTGGCTGGAAGGGATTTCAAGGATCATCCAGTGCCACGGGCAGAGACACCTCACGCTATCCCAGGCTGCTCCAACCTGGCCTTGGGCAATTCCAAGGATGGGGCAGCCACAGCTTCTCTGGGACACCTGGAACAAGATGATCCTTAAAATGTCATTTCTGCTTGTAGGAATTATGTCAAAACCAGAGCAAACCTGGAGATTGGATCAGCTCAGGGATTGGGAAGTTTAAACTGCACATCCCCCAGGTCCTTCTCTTCTGGAAGCTTCTGGCTCCAAATATCAGCAGGACTTGAGAAAACAAACCCCAAACAACAGGGGAGGGAGGGGAGAAAGTCGTTCCTGGGATCAGAGGGGCCCTTTACTTGGTGCCTGAAATTCCCAAAGCCCGCACAGATATCCACGGAGACACCGCTGTGAAACACCATCAGGGTAAACAAACTCAACTGTTCCCAGTCTGGATATTCCCGACAAAGATCCCATTGTCCCGCCCTGGGGTGAGCTCACAAACCCCCACATTGTTGGGCAGCCCTACTTGGATATTTTCTGCTCCATCTGCACCATTCCAGCTTTTCCAGAGCTCCGGAGGGACCTGCTGGCTCTCACAAGGGGGTGGCAGCTCCATCCCTGGAATGTCCCAGGCTGGGTTGGACGGGGCTTGGAGCAACCTGGGATAGGGGAAGGTGTCCCTGCCCGTGGCAGGGGGTGGGACGGGGTGATCCTTAAGCCAACCCAAGCCGTGCCGTGGTTCCCAAGGCTGTGGAACAGTGGGATGCTCAGCCCAGCCCCGCTCAGCTCCGAGAAGGGCTCGTGACACCAGGGCTCAGAGGGGACCTTGTTCCAGCCTTTGCTTTTGTTCCCTGTCTGGGATAAAAAGCTGTACTGAGCTCCTAAAGAAATAAATTCCCAGAGTTTTGGACAACTTGCAGAGGGAGAAATCCCAGATCACCCCAAAGTGCAGGGCATGAAGGATCCCGGTCTGACCTCGGACGGGATGCGAGGGAAACCAGGACAAGCCATGCAGCGGAATGCCAGGACATTCTGTGCTGAGTTTGGGGGGCTCGGGGAGGGAATTTTAATTTCAGTTTAATTTCAGCGGCCTGCTCTGTCTGCCAACGATATCAAAGGGCATTTGCATATAAAGTGTGTGGTTTGCCCTCGGCAAACACCGGGAGCCACTGGCAGGAGCAGATCCGTAACTTCCCAGGCGAGGAAGAGCAACCCAAAGGGACAAATCCCCCCCAAACCGATTCCATAGGAATTGTGAGGCGCTGATTACCTGGATTTTTACAGCAAAGCCAGGGAACTGGGGAAACCCTAAGGACAGGCTGGGATTTCCCTGCTCTAATCCAGCCTTTGGTAGGGAAGATAAACCACTGGGAAAAGGTCAGGGAGAGAGGAGGGGTCCATGCCCACAGCAAGGGCTTGGAACCAGAATTCTGGGATGGTCTGGCTTGGAAGGGACCTTGGAAATGCTCTAATTGCAACCCCCTGCCATGGATTTCATTCCCTTCCTCATGGATTTCTGTCCCTCCTGCAGGATAATAACAGACACCAAATGGAATCCTCCGATCCCACGATGGTTTGGGTTGGGAGGGATTATAAGGATCATCCTGTCCCATGCCCTGCCATGGGCAGGGACACCTCCCACTAGACCAGTTTGCTGCCAGCACCATCCAACCTGGTCACTTCCAGGGCTTGTGGGACATCCACAACTTCTCCGGACAGCCTGTTCCAAAGTTATATCCACAAACATCTGCCAAACCTCCTCCAGCTCCAGCACCTGCCCTGCACAGCTTCTCCTCGCCTTTCCCTGCATCCAGCTTTCCTGGGCCTTTTCCCAGGACTCTTTGGAGGCACCACAACTCAAACTAACATGGAAGCCTGAGAAATCCTTTGGCACCTCTGGAAAACTTGCCCCCTTCCCTGCCCAGCTGAGCCCCGAGCGCAGCCCTTGAAGTCTCTGCCAGGAATCACTTCCGTGACGCCGGATGGGATTCGGAAGGGAAAGCTCCCGGAGCGAGGGGCCCTCGAAGGCTCCTTCATCTCTGCCCTCTGCTCCTGCAGCAGCTGCTCCCTTTTAACCTGCCCATATGCTCAGGAGAAGCTTCCAGAGCTCCCGTTCCGAGGGGGCCACGATTCCCTCAGGAGGGAACGCGTTAAAAGTGAAGGAATTAACAGGCACGTGGGAGGGGAGGGTGGGAAATGCCCAAAGGAGAGGTTCCAGCACATCCTCTGCCTTTACTCTTTTTCCTGCCCCCACAGGGTGAAATGTGGAGTGTTCTAGCAGTAAAGATACCATGGACAAACAGAGGCATGCTGATAACAGGCTCCGTGGCTGAAAACAAGAGAAATCGGTGCAAAAATAAAGAAGGAGAAAAACAGTGCCCTCATAGCTCACGTACACCTGGGAAAGTCCAACAGAAAGTGTACCAGCGATGCACCTTTAGCTCGTGGTCAGTTATCTGCAACCAGCAGTATCAGAAGTGTCACACACCAAGGGGCAGAGAATGTGTATAAAAGGCCAGGTCATGTAAATAAAAGTGGAACATTGCTGAATTACACTAATTCGTGTGCAAGTTTGCTCCCAGAAGTCTCCTCCGCCGACAGTGAAACCAGCCCTGAGCTCCAGAGGTGGCAGCTCTCAGGGCTCCTGAGGGGTTATAAAAGGGCTTTTCCAGCAACTCCTAATTCCCCCGTAAGCAGTTTATCCCAGTAAGATCCCAGGATGGTTTGGGGTGGGATCATCCAGACCTTCCATAGCCCAGGTTATTCCAACTGCTCCTCTCCAGCAGCTCCACATCCCTCCACGTTGATCTCAGCCTCACAAGGTGACAAAAGCTCTGAGGGGCCCAGTTTTGGCCCCTCACCTGAGGATACATCCATTTAAACAATCAGAGACCCTATAAAGTGCCATCCAGACCCTACAGATAAAGAAAGCACAGATAAAGAAAGCACAGAAAGCACAGATAAAGCTCCAAAGGCCGGGAGTTTTGCTGCTCTCCCTGAGAACAAGCAATTAGGGAGGTGCAGAAAGGTAATGGCTTCCCAACGACCCGCTAATCCCAACATTAGTGCCTTGCAAAGGGAAGCTGCCAGGAATTTGGAGGAACGCCCGGCGACCTGTCTTCCCTTCAGCAGTAAAATGTGCTATAAACGCGGGCGAGGGGCTCGGATGCACTTCACCCTTCCCGCCGCTTTCTTCCAGGCTGGGCTTTACCCCCAGGATAATCCAGGGGCTTTAAAGCAGCCCGGAGATATCCATCAAGGTGCCAGCCACAGCCTTTTGTTTGGGAGAAGGATCTTTGAACTCTGCTTTATGTCAGCCCATGAAAGGCTGGTTAATCCTGGGATCACCTCAGCTACCGAAACACAAAATCCCTGCCAGGACACCCAAAAACCAGCGGGATGACAAGAGCTGACTCGCTATTCCGGGACCACGGGAGTCCAGGCAGCAGGATGGAACTGGAGGGGATTAATCCCGATTTCCATAAACCAGGTTTGGGGCAGGGTTGTCCTGGCTGTCTGGTTGGAAGCAGCACATGATACTTGATCTCCAGATCCCTGGCAGTGTCCAAGGCCAGGCTGGAGCAAGCTGGGCCAGCGGAAGGGGTTGGAGCAGCTGAGCTTTAAGGTCCTTCCAACCCAGCCCATTCTACGAGGACATCAGACCTGCATCAACAAGAATTCCCTGGTTTTCCCTCCCAGACCTATCACTGGAGGCTGCAAATCCCATTAGGTCAGGGAGTGTTTACAGGGAGCAGCGACAGCCACAAAGCCACCAAAATAAACCATGAGTCAGGTCCCTGCGTGCCAGACAAGGCCACGAGCACAATGAGGGCAGGACGTGGCTCATTTCCTCCGGCCGCCGATCCCAGGGCTTGGAAACTTCCTTCCCGCCGGCATCGGCTGCGGCAGCTCCGGGCCCAACAGCATCCTGTTGATGTGTGCAGGGCAGCACTTGGGATGTCACTTGTCCTGGGCCCTGGGCAGGGACACCTCCCACTAGCACAGGTTGCTCCAAGCCCCGTCCACCCCAGCCTGGAATTCCAGTCCAGAGCTGCTCCGAAGTAAATCATGGCCATCCAAACTCAATCCAAGGGCATCACCCGCGGGGTGCTCAGAAAACAGCAGTTCCTTCCATCAGCACCTTGAGGAGCTCGGGAGGCGCAGTGCCAGAAGAATTCCTCTGGGATAGGAGAAGGAGCTCCCAATAAGCTCCAGTTCCCCAAAGGCAGTGTGAGGTTTCCCAGCTCCAGCTGAATATGAGCCTGGAACGGGAGCTGGGAAGGAAGTTGACACAGCCCAGGCCTGGGAGCCCAACAAAAGCTATTGTGTGGAGAGGAGTATTAACGAGGATTAATCTGGTTCAGATTAATTGTTCAAACACAACGAGAAGAAACTTGAAGGATTTGGATTAAAAAAAAAGCAACCAAATTTACTGGAAAATGGAATTGACGGCATCAGCTGAGCCCTCAGTTTTGGGGAATTACGAGCTCCTCCAGCCCCAGCATCGGGAATGATCTTTGTGATTAACTCCTGTGTAAACAAAACCAGGATCAGCCCCGACTCCCCCAGGGGAGGAGAATCAAAACAATGCGGCCCCACTTGCTCAATCACTCCGCAAACTCCATATTTCAGCATTCCCTCCTGGAATTGGGCATCCCCAGAAATGTCAGCATCTCTGTGCTAAATGGCTTGTCTGCAACCACCTCATAAATCCGTGTCCGCGCCGGGATCCGACCTGAGGCACTCCAGGGCTCCCATTCCCAGTGTCAACACACGCTTAAGGCCCTAAATCACCCGGCTCTGAGCAACTCCGCACTCCCATGGATGTGAGCGGCTCGTTAGGGATCATGTGGGGCCTGGGGGAAGCTCAGGGAGCCCCCAGGATTCCCAGCAAAGCCTGCAGGCCACCCCAAGGGAGACCCCGAGACACCAAAAGGCTGCTCTGCCCCAGACTCTGTAAGGTCCTCGCTCTGCAGCCTGGGAGGGATTCCCAGAGAGGGGCTGGTCAGGGAAAATGGGATGAGGGCTCTAAAAACACCCTGGAGCGAGTCCAGAGGAACCCACAGAGATGCTCCAAGGGCTGGAGCCCCTCTAGAGCCACGCTGGGAGAGCTGGTTCACCTGGCAAAGGGTAGGATCCAGGGAGACCTGAGAGCCCCTTCCAGGGCCTAAAGGGGCTCCAGGAGAGCTGGAGAGGGACTGGGGACGAGGGATGGAGGGACAGGACACAGGGAATGGCTTCCCAGTGGTTTGGATGGGATACTGGGAGGGTGGGGAGGCCCTGGCACAGGTTGCCCAGTGTGACCCCAAATCTGTGTACAAGGGTTTGAGGTCGGTGCTGGTTTGGGGTTTTCCCTCATTTAAATAATTCACTGACGCTCCTTTCTCTTAAATCCTCTGAATTCCTGATTCCCATTGATTTCTCCTATTTTATATCCTACAGAAAAACCTGAGAGGGGCAAATAAACGGAGGATTGAGCCAGGATTTAAGCCCAGCCTGACCCAAGGCAGTTGTGCTGCAGGGAGCAGCGAGCGCAGCCACGGCTTCGCTGTGCCGAGGGGTATGCATTTTTTATGGGAAATCTGGGTAATGAAAACACACCCAGCCCCTTGGATTTTCCCTATAAATATCTAAGCAGTCCCAACTCTCCGAGCATGAGGCGGATCCGCTCGGCTCTGAGTCCTTTCAGGAAATTCTCCCCGACTTCCTGTCACAAAAGTCCAAGAATCACTGTCTCTTCCCAAGGGGCTTGAACTGCTTTGCCTCTGTGTGTCCCAACCTTCCCTCCAGGACTAAGGAAAGTCTGCAGCATTCCCGAGGGATTCCCTGGTATCCCATTTTGTCACTGGCACTGGAGGAATTTTAACCAGGAATTGGGTACCACTCTCTGAAAATTCCTTCCTCAGCTCCAGTGTGGAGACACTTTCCCAGTCCTCACTCTAAACGCACCCCAAAATTTGCTTCCATTGCCATAAATCCACAGACAGGTGGTGAACTCGCAGGCATTTTGGAGTGTTCCAGGTGGATGGTGAATTCCAAAGCTTGCCTAAAAAAGCTGTGGATTCCTCATCCCTGGAAGTGTCCAAGGCCAGGCTGGAGCAACCTGGAACAGTGGAAGGTGTCCCTGTCCCAGTTTGTGCCACTGGAAAACCAGAGGCTGCACTGCTGGAAACTGACAGCGTTGGGGATTCACTGAAAGGCTCCTGCCCCGGGTTCCCTACGTGTCTGTGTCCATAAATCCACCCATTCCCACTTCCACAGAGACAACACGGCACTGAATCCCACGCACAGCAGGGCAGGGATGCACCGGGACACAAACTGCCTCCAGGGAGCCGCTCCCCCCCGTTAATTACCCCTGGAAAATAATTGGGAGCCGGGTCTGGGCACACGGCTCCCGTTGGCAGCTCATGACAGGTTTGCCTCCAAAGGGCTCGGGAAATAAAGACAATTTCGGAGCCAAGTGATCAGAGCACAGATATTGATCCCCTTGGCCCCTGCCTGCTTCCAGAGGTTTCCTGGGAGTTCCTTAATTAGGGAGCCTACCCCTGCTCTGAAGGAAAACTTCCCAGCTCCCTCTGATCCGGCATTAAAACCCTGTTGGTGATAACTCCTTTAATCCCAATTAACTGAGTTCCTCTGGAATGACAGGCCCTACATCGGGGGTTTCCTTGGAACAGAGATGGTGTCACTCCCTGGAATGTGACTTCAGCACAGGAAAAATCTGGAAAACTGGGCTGGGACTGGAGGGGCTGTGGCTGCCCCTGGATCCCTGGGAGTGTCCAAGGCCAGCTTGGAATAACCTGGGCTCTGGAAGATGTCCCTGCCCACGGCAGGGGGTGGAACACGATGATCCTTAAAATCCCTTCCAACCCAAACCATCCCAGGATCCCACAAAGCCAGGGAAGCCAAAAGTCCAGCAAATCATCTGGAGTGTGCAAAATAACCCCTTTGGACACCTGCAATCCCTTTCTCTGTGACCTCTGTCTGTGAGGGTTTGGGATCAAACTCCCAACAAAAGAGTTGGCAAACAATTCCGGAGGCAGCTTTTCCCGGGCACAGTGGGAAGTTTCTAGCCTGGCTCCTGTTCCAATGGCTGTGCATGGCATTAGCATATCTAAATAGGCTGCTTCCCAAATTAAAGTGGAAGTAGATATAAAATGATGTTGGCTGTGCTCAGGGGCTCCTTGGGAATCAAAGCCCAGCCTTCCCTGAGATGGTTTTTCCTTAAATTTCAACAAAGAGGGAAGTCTTTGCCGAGAAAATAACTGAGGGAAAAAGGGCGCAGGAAATACCCCAAGATCCATCCTGCCTGACCTTGGATATTCCCAGGAATCCAGGGGCAGTCACAGCTTCACTAGGAAATTCATTCCAGGGACTCATAAGCCATTCCCTGTGTCCTGTCCCTCCATCCCTTGTCCCCACTCCCTCTCCAGCTCTCCTGGAGCCCCTTTAGGCCCTGCAAGGGGCTCTCAGGTCTCCTGGGATCCTGCCCTTCTCCAGGTGAACATTCCCAGCTCTCCCAGCCTGGCTCCAGAGCAGAGGGGCTCCAGCCCTTGGAGCATCTCCGTGGCCAGGTTGGATGAGGTTTGGAGCCCCCTGGTCTATGGAAGGTGTCCCTGTCCAGGGCAGGGAATGGAACAAGATGATCCTTAAAATCCCTTCCAACACAAACCTTTCCATGGTTCCCTAAGGGTGCTGGAAAACCTGGCACCTTGTTCTGCCTTAAACTCAGGGTGCTTCCACTGCCCAAATACTTGGATATCCTTCAATTCCAGCCTTGGATATCCACTCTGCAGCCCTTATTGGACTCGGAGACTGCAGCCTGGAGCCCATTCCAGCATTCCCAGTGATCCCAGCCAGCTCTGGGATACAGAGCAGGAGGGAACTGCTCCTCTTTTCCTGCTGAGCAGTGACACAAAAGCCAGAGGAAACATTCCCCTGGTCCAGAAGAAACCTTCAAGGGGTGAGTCAGGAGTTCCAAAAATACCTTCCTGGAGCTGCAAACAGAGCTGGATGTTGCCATGGCACTGGGGAGAATTCCCAAGGCTCCAGCTTGGCTCGGGGATGAATCCAACCCCAGGAGCAGAGTTTACTCCGCTGCCTTCGCTCACTTTAGCCACTGAGTTCATGTGTTGGTTTTTCCTGGGATTTGAGGTTTAAAGCCAAATTTCTACAGGGGATTTAAAGGGGCAGGATTTCCACAAGTGCCTGGACACGTGATCCTCAGGGATCACAGAATCCTGGAATGCTCTGGGTTGGAAGGGAACTCAAAGCTCCTCCAGTCCCACGGGCAGGGACACCTCCCGCTATCCCAGGTTATTCCAACCTGGGCTGGAACACTTCCAGGGATGGGGCAGCCACAAACAAGCTGTGTGCTTCCCAAAATCCCAGCAGACCCCTATGTGCAAATCCAGGCCCCGCTGCCTGTCCAAGTCCTGCTGCTGGAGCAGGATCCTGCGGCGCTAACGGGATCTGCTCCACCCCTGGAGCCAGCCAGGAACGCCGCCTCGGTTAACTCAGCTCCCGCACACACAGAGCAAGACGCACTCGGGTGGGTGTTCCCAAAAAAAGGAGGAAAAATCCAAACCCACACTACTATTCCAGGCTCTCTTTCACATCTGTTTCAGTCTGGAATGTCTCCAGCAAGTCTTGCATTCCCTGGGGACGCGGAGCGGGACTGGAGCACAAAGGGAGCCGGGGCCAAGCGGAGCGTGGCTGTGCCAGGGCTGTGGATGCCCCGGCACAGGGAATTCTGGGCTGCCCTCGGTGACTCCCCGGGACGGGGACAGCGCTGTCACCTCGCCCGACCCCAGCCCAGAAACCCTGGAGCTCTCCAGCTCCAGAGGCATCCGCGGCACGGAACGAGGGCACCTTCGCGCTGCCCTTCCCTCCCCCTTCCCAAGCGCTCTGCATTCCAGCCAGGAGCGCTGGGCAATTCCCTTGGACGCTCCCAGGGATCCAGGGGCAGCCACAGCTTCGCTGGGAACGCCATCCCAGCCCCTCACCACACTCACAGCCAGGAACTCCTGCCCACCATCCCATCTAAACCAGTGGGAAGCCATTCCCTGTGTCCTGTCTGTCCATCCCGTGTCCCCAGTCCCTCTCCAGCTCTCCTTTAGGCCCTGGAAGGGGCTCTGAGGTCTCCTGGGATCCTGCCCTTCCCCAGCTCTCCCAGCCTGGCTCCAGAGCAGGAGCAGACCTTGGAGCGCTTCCATCAGTCAAAGGGGGGAAGGAGGAAGGGAAAGGAGCAGCAATCCCCATCCCTGGAAGTGTCCAAGGCCAGCCCATGGAGGGGGGGATCCTTAAAATCCCTGCCATCCCAAGCCATTCCACGATTCCTGACACAAACACGGCTCTATCCAAATACGGAAATGTTAATAAATCTTATCAAATCCCCCAGAACTTGACTCCATTTCCCCATCCGAGGTGCTGGAGGTGCATTCCCGCTTCCCTGGGAGGCCAGGCCTGTTCCACAGGGTCCCACGAGCTCCTTCCCTACAAAGATGCCTTCCCTGTTGGATTCATTTGCTCCCCCTCCAAGCCCAGCACCACATCTGGTGCTCCCAGTGACCAAAACATTCCCAGTAAATCAATTCCTTTCTCCGGCACCGGGGAGGAAAACGGGGCGGGAAAGAAGCGCAGGAGCACTTGGAGTGTTTTTTTGGAGCGCTGTGAATTCCAGGCTCGGCTCCATTCCAGCTCCAGTGGCAGCTGCAGAATCCGAGCCCCACTCACAGAGGCTCATTTGATCCATTGTCCCTGCAAGAGGAGCCCGGGAACATTTGCAGGGATCCATAGAAATGCCGGCTGATGAGCCATTAAGGATTCAATGGGAAGGATGAGTCGGGAATAGAGAGGCAATCACAGCCCTCCCAGCGCTCTGCACTCCAGTGCCACCAAAATTCCTGCCGGATGGCGCCCGGGCTGACGTCAGTCCCTGCCGCACTTACGCTTTTTCCCGAGCAAAACTGGGTTTGCAGGAGCCAAGGATAAAATGGAAACACCAGGGACAAGCATCTCCCTTCCCTTTCAAAGCCTTCCCACTGAAATCCCAGCATCCTGGAATGCTTTGGGGTGCCAGGGATCCTAAGGATCATTTTGTTCCAAGCCCTGCCACGGGCAGGAACAGCTTCCACTATCCCAGGTTATTATAACCTGGCCTTGGACACTCCAGGGATCCAAAGGCAGCCACAGCTTCTCTGGGAAACCTGTGCCAGGGCCTCCCCGCCCTCCCAGACAGGAATTCCTTCCCAACATCCCATCTAGACCAGTGGGAAGCCACCCCCTGTGTCCTGTCCCTCCATCCTCCATCCCAAGTCCCTCTCCAGCTCTGCTGGAGCCCCTTTAGCCACTGGAATTTGCTCCAAGGTCTCCCTGAATCCCTCCCTTCTCCCTGCCAAGCAATCCCAGCTCTCCCATGGGAGATGAAGCCACGACTCCCTCCCTGTTGTCCCCTCTCCCTCCTACATTCCCTTCCTCCCGGTTGTCTCCCAATCCCACCCCTTTTCCCGGCGATCCCACGCATTCCCTCATCTCCCACCTCTGCCCCCGAAGCTGTGCCGCGTTCCTCCCGGCCCCAAATCCGTGTGGGATGCCCGTTCCCTGCCCTCCCCGCACCCTCGGCCCGGTGTTCCGAGGCGTTCCCGCGGTGTTCCCGGCCCTCCCTCAGCCCGGCCTGGTGGAGCTGCCGGGCTCCGAGTGCCGAACAATGCGGGCTCTTTGTTCTCCCTGCTCCCCAATCTGTCCTTCCATCTGTTCTCCCTTGTCTCCCACTCCCGGTTTAAGCTCCTGGGGAAGGATCCTCCTCTTTGTTCCCGCTCCGCTCACTCGCAGGGAGCTTGTGGTTCCGACCCAGCCCACCTCAGCGCCAAGATTTTCCAAACCACCACGTGAAATCCTACGTTTTACTGGGATCCAACTGGTTTGCCCGGGAAGCTTTCCCTCCACATGTTAAAAAAGATTCCTGGGAAATCCTGTTACTGAAGGGTCGAAGGGAAACAAACAAAACCACTTGTCCTTGGCAAAGATGGAAAAACAATAATATTTGCCTTCCTGCCTTCGATGTTTTGGACTCCCAAACTTTGGAATTAAACGGAGCAAAGAGAAAATGATGGTTTTCAGCACTTTTTTGTTCAAAACAAGCACTTCCTACTTGTTCCTTATCCCACTTCTCCGTGTGACTGGAGCAGAGTTCGGGGCAAGAAAAGACAGTCCCCCATCCAAACCTTTAACCCACAGTGGCTCCAGGTTTACTCTTTGCCTACTGAACACTGGGAATTTCCTAAATGAATCCAGATTATCAGGCAAAAGTGCAGGAATAGGGCAGGAAGGAGCCACCTGACCCTTGAGGTAAAAGGATTTAAAAATAAACCAATTCCTTGTTTTCCGCTCAGGAGAACTGCTTGGGAGCAAATCTCTTTGGAGATCTGTGAGCTTTGCAGGTTTTGGGGTGATTTGTTGGATTTTTCCCATTTTACAGCCATCCCAGTTTGCTTTCCTGCCTTTCCTCATCACCCAACATTACACCACAAACCCAGCATGCCCTGGAGGTGGTAAAGCCATCAAACATTGCAAGAATGGGGAAGAATTAATTAATAGATCATTGATTCTCAAAATGCGCTTCATTCTGATTCAACAAAAGAGTTTTCCGTGGACATGGAAGTCTCCAGCATCCCCCTGGATGGGAAAACCAAGAAGATTAAAGCAAACTGACCCTGAAAACCAACTCCTCAATCCCTTCTGAATCCCCCCATCTCCCACCATTTTCCCCTGTGAATCATCCTGCTGATTGTTTCATCTCAGGACGTTCAGAGCAGGGAAAATGAAGGCAAATCCTGCCTGATTCATTATTTCCATGGCAGGAATTGCATGGAAGAGGCAGAAAAGCAGCAGGATGATGTCGTGGAGGTTGGGTTAAGTCCTGCTCTCAGTTTCCCGGTCTTTTAAGGAAGCCTTTCTTTGATAGGATCTCATTAAATATTGCTGGAGCAGAAAAACATCCCATTTACAGGATAACATCTCCTCCTGACTGAGGCCCTTCCAGGCTTGAAACACAAGGCACTATCCAAGAAAAGAGGGATATTGATCTCCTTCCTGCCATAAAAAAGCCCTGCCAGACTCCAAACACTGAATAGAAAACTTCCACGGAATGGGGGCTGCAGCCCTGGGATAATCCACAGGATCACTGAGAGTGGCAAAGGCCTCCGAGGTCCTCGAGTCCAACCTTTGTCCAGTCACCACCTTGTCACCCAGACCAAGAGCTCAGCAATCCTTGCTCATCCCTGAGAGTTCCAGCAACAAATCCCGTGGATAAATACTGGGAAAGCTTAAAAATGTTCTCAATTCCAACCAGAATAAAGCCCTGGAGACCACAACACACCTGGAACACAGACTTGGTTCTCCAACCCTGCTCATGTTTTCCAGCTGATGATGGAGCAGCTCCAAGGGGCTGGAACAAACTGGGAGGATGATCCCAAGTGGTTGAGACCTTCTCACTCTTCAGAATTCCCTGAAAGAATGTTGGGGAGGGTCGGCCTCTGCTCCCAGGGAACAAGGGACAGCTCTGGGATCATTCTCACCTTGGACTCCATGACCTTGGAGGCTCCTTCCAACCTCCCTGGGATTCTGGGATTCTCCAGACCAGGTCCCACAGCGTTAAATGAAAATGGGATTTAATCTCCTCCATTGATATGAAAAAAGGAGCAGTGGGAAAAAAAACCCAACCCTCCTGGTGCTTTTAGTCCCTTTTCCAGAAGTTCTATCAAATCACGGCCTGGGCCAACTGCATTAGGGAGCAATTAGGCCTTAATGGCCGTCCAAAGCCATTATCAGGGGACAGTTCACCTCGCAATAGTTAAAGATAATATTTAATTGGAGCAAATTAATGGACTGCCTGGGAGACCAAAGAGATCTATTTAGGCTCTCTGCTTTTCCAACATGCACCACTTCATATCACTGTTTGGGTTCCAGTGACCAAAACCCCGCGTTATTTACCAAATTTAAGCGATTTAAGGGGAGTTTCCCATACCTTGGCTGGGAACAGGTTTCCAGAACTGAGTGTTTTCCTCCTGCTCATGGATAACCTGACATGAAATTCCACTCACTCTCTTAAATGACTAATCAGAAAATCATGGAATGGTTTGGGTTACAAGGGATTTTAAGGATCATTCCCTTCCAGCCCCTGCCACGGGCAGGGACACCTTCCATAGCCCAGGATGCTCTGAGCCTCGTCCAACCCGGCCTGGAATTACGTAGCAAGGAAAGCGTACGTTCATCTGTAAATATTAACCCTGATACAGAAATTCCAGTGTAAGGAAGAAATTTTGCCCTTCATTCCAAGGATCTTGGCTTTCAATTCCTTAAAAAAAGACAGGAGGAGAAGCAGGGAAGCCCATAATCCCCTTAAATCCGTGCCTCCGACCGTATTCATGCGTGATGCTCCGTGACATCACCGCCGGAGTCTCTTTGCTCCTACAAGAGTGGGAACGTTCAAGGTTTGCCCTCTTCGAATCCCCCAAGAATTCCCAGCTGGAAGCAAGTGCACGCTCCTGGAAAGCCCTGGGGGAGCTGCAGAAGTAGGTCACTGCCCTGCCCGCTGGAAGGGTCAAGGTGTTCCCCTGTCAGGGCAGCGGCTGGAGCAGCGCCCGCCTTTGCACCTCGGGCGCCCTCGCCGGCACGCGGAGAGGCCCCGGAGCTGCCACAACGCCCGGGAACTTCGGACAATGTGTGTGGGAATACATCCCTGCTTTTTTAGGGATATATTCCTTGGGTTTAGAACCCAAGCAGTAGGACAAAGAAATGTGGAGTGTATGCTGGTTAGAGGAAAGATGGCAGGGAATTCTTTTTAGAGGGAAGCTTTCCTTACAAGCTGATGTAAAAAAAAAAAAAACATTTTAAAATCACTTCAAAACGCTGGAAGGAAACAATTTCTCAATCCCTGTAAATACGGTCTCCCAGCAAGACCCCAAAAGGAATAGGAGAGGAAATGAATCTTTTGGGCAAACTCACGAGGATACATAAATAAAAGCTCACCTATTCCCAGGATCACTCAGGTTGGAAAAGGCCTCCGAGTAATGGAGTCTGACCTGTGACCAACCCCTACCTTTCCCACAGACTGTGGCACAAAGTGTCACGTCCAGTCATTCCATGAACACCTCCAGGGGTGAGGACTCCACACCTCCCTGGGAAGCCCATTCCAATACCTGACCACCCTTTCCATGAAGCAATTCCTCACAGGGAAGTCAGCAGGAAAATTCCCATAGCTTCTGATGTGCAGGTTCCAGCTCCGGGGGAAGAGCACATGAAGTGCCCTTGCTGATCCCAAACATGCCAGTTTTCCCTGGGAGCTGACAAAGGGAAGGGGAGAAGCTCTAAAAATCACTTGTGTTCATGAGTCATCCCTATTCATCCCTCCCCTCTCCCCGAATCCCTGCTGGAGGTGAATGGAACACAACCACCGACCTGAATAAACCAAATTATGGGATGTGAGCTTGGAGGAGGCTTCAAACGAAACAACCAGGAAACAGAGGATTTGATTTTCCATTGATGGGTAAAAGGGCAGGATACAAGGAGCTAGCACAAGTACCTATGGAGCTGTAGCACCTCTGATTCCCACAAAACAACCTGGGTGAGGGAAAGTTCCCTGCCCCTGGCAGGGGCTTGGAATGAGCTGAGCTTTAAGGTCCCTCCCAACCCAAAGCATTCCGTGATTCCATGGAAAGAAATCCAGGTTGCCAAGTTGCAGTGCCCAGATCACTTTTTCCATGTTATCTTTCCCATATTTATTAATTGGCTGCCTCTAATGACACAGAGAAGTGGTTCTTTGTGGATTGACACAAGCAGTGTGAACACCCGCCCAAAAATTCCTAAATGCAGGATTCGGCAGCGAGCAGCTGGAATTTTTGATGATGATATGGAATGATCCCTAAATGAGATGCCCTTCCTCAAAGTCCTCTCAGGAAGCTCTGATTAAATCAGAAAAGAGATCAAACCCCTGTTCAAGGGGGAAAAAGAAGTGGCCACAATGAATCTGGGAGAGCCAAACGGCTCGTGGATGGGAGCAAAGCCACTGGAAGGCACGTCTCGGAATAACGAGTTGGACTCTGTTGCCATTAGCTGGAAGCACAGCCAAAGTAACGCTGGAGATGCTGGGGAGCGCAGAGCCTCCCCGCCGCTCCGGAGGAGGAATTTTCAGGGATGAGAAGAAGCGGCACGGCAGAGAAAATTCCCTGTAAAGGCACAAAGGATGCTTGTGCCTCCCGGGAACGGGAGAGGAGGTGTGCGCCTCTCCCGGGAAGTGTCGCCCTCGGAGGAGACTCCATTTCACGTCTCCTCCTTGGGAGCCAAGTGAAATCAATTAACTCTGCAACTGGAACCAATTAACCCTCGGAAAAGCACAACACCAACACAGTGGCAGCCTTTAATAAACGGGATCAATGTAATAAATCCATAAATAAGAACGGAAAACGCCACGGGGGGGGGGGGGTTGCCAGGCTCTGTCCTGTGGGCTCCTGGTTCTTCAGGGACATCAGAAGGATTTGGGGGTCTAGAACCAACCAAAACCCTCCAAAAACTCGGGATTTCAGCAGCCCCAGGGGACGATTAAGATGGGATTCATCCCGGGTAACCCCAAGCGGGGCTGGAGTGGCTGAGCCGGCTTTCCAAGCGGGATGAGGACTGATACCTTGAAAGAGGCACCTTCAACCCTCATGCTGGAGCGGGATAAACCTCCCTCTCTCCGGGGAGGCCCCGCGCTGCTTCCGCTCCATTAAGATGCCAGTCTGTGATCCAGGGCACAGTGGGAAGATGGTGCCATCTGTGACACGGAGCGAGCGGCCCCGGCCTCTCCCGGCTCCAGGAACAATGCTGTTCCTCAGATCCCTGCTTTTCTGCCCTATCCGCCCTTTCCCGCCTCACTCCCGGCTTTACTCAGCTCTCTGCTGCCCTTTTTCAATCGAACTCACAGCAAATCAGAGGCTATTCCACAGATTATCCATTTTTGCTGGGAATTTCCTCATGAATGAGGTCTTTCTGACAGCAATGGGCGGGGAAGAGGCTTAAGCAGCAAAATATGATTGGAAATATTAAAAATAAAATCACAAGTGACCCTGGTGAACTCAGGGCCCTTCAAACCCCCGGCGAGGCCACGCTCCGTGCGACGGCTCCATCCCACCCTCCGGACACCACCACCACCACCTGATTTTTCCAGGGCTGTTTTCCAGAACAACTTTCTCTGAAACCAAAATGAAAAAGAATAAATCTGCTTCTTTTATAATCCTGCACTTTCTATTTAAGCTCTTGCTCTTTTGGATTAAGGGAAGAACAACTCACCATTAGGCCCTGCCCTGGTTATCGACATCACCCGAGAGCCACAGGATTTATTTTACACTTCAAAAGATGGCCAAAACCGGTTGTACATGTATTTTTTGAAGGTTTAAATATCATATTTAATACCATAAAGCTCCCCCTTGCCTGGCAGTCCGGCACTGTGCTTCGGTGGCCACAAGCATTTACACGGAGGGGGATTCCGGCAGGGCAAAAATGCAAATAGGAATCACTTGATCTGCTCACTTTCGGCTTTCAGGGGTTTCACTTCCTCCCTCCCTTCCTAAATTTGAGGTAAATAACCTCCTCTTCATAACCTTGAACAGGGCAATGCTGGAATTACAGGGGCTAACTGGAATCAAGCAGCTGCCACACTGGTCACATCCAGGCAGCCCCGCGGTCCGGACGCAGGAGAATCCCGATTTTCCAAAGGTGTTTCACCACTGCCCCACATCACACTCACAAGGCCATGGCAGAGCTTTCTACTCTGGCTTTGCTTGGCAAAAGGATTCCATTTTGCCAAAAAATGGCTCAAATTTGCCCCAAAAACACTCAGTTTTACCCCCAAAAGACTCAGTCTTGCCCTGCAGTGTTCAGATAACGAAGAGCTTTTCCTGTCTAAACAAATCACTTCATATACATATTATATATACATTTATTTTTTAATTTGACAATGTGCTTGTTCTTCAGCTAAACTGAGTCTGTGGTTACAAGGAAAACGATGCTTTAATCCCAATAATTTCATGGCTAAGGATTTATCCCACACCCAGGGACGCAGCACTGGGCACCTGAGCGAGCGAACCGAGCCGGCGAGCTGAGAAAAGCCACCCCAAACTCTGGGTTTGCATCCTGATCCCAGATGTTTTTCCAGGCTAACTTCCTAGTTGAATCCCAACACATTCCCAGGGTTTGCTGTGCACCCCAGCCCTGGGAAGCATCGGTTTTCCACACTGCCCAAACCTCTTAATCAGAGCTCGGCACGAGCGGGGTGCGGACCCGGCACTGCCACCAATCAACCACATCAGCTCTAAAGGCAGACACTGAGGGAGGAAACCAAACACACAGGGAATCAAAATGAGGGAAAAATACATGGAATATAAAGAAGGAAAAAATATACGGAATATAAAAGGAGAGAAAAATACATGGAATATAAAGGAGAACAGTAAGAGAGGGCAAAAACTCAATGCCCATTAGTGACCGTGCTGGTTCCTGAATTAGTGCTCTAATTTGTGGTGTTTACAAGACAGCTAATTTTAGGAATGTGAATTTTCCTCTGTTTATCCAACAAGCCCCAGTATTTCCTAAGTAAGTGGATCTTTCCAAGGAGGATAAAATCAACAAAGGGATTAGAGGCAGAAACCCAAAGTTAAGCGACGCGTCTGCTGCCGGCTCTGACCCTGCAGGATGAGGAATGTGCTCGGGATTTAACACTGCATTTTATGTTTTCCAAGGAAACAGTTCATCCTGGACAAGCAGGCAGGGCAAAGACCCTGGACACAAGGTCTCAGGTAACACTTATGCTCTCAGGCCACTTCCTCCCACCTCTGCTGGTGGATGTGCCTGATCAGGAAAGCAAATCATCCTCACTCCTCTCCCAAAATCCCTGCTGTCACTTGTCCCTTAAACAAATGAGGAAAACTGGGCTGTGCCCTGTGGAAGTGCAGCTCACAGGTGCTCCCAAATCCCACCCAAACAGTCTTGTGGCGCTGGAATTACAGTGACTCTTGTCCCAGACTCATCCCTGTCTGTCTTTGTTTCCAAAATCCTGCAGAAACAAGTCTCTTTTGTGTAATGGCATTAGATCCCGATATTCCAGCCTGTCGTCTGTCACATCCCACGGTCACCACAACCAGGAGCAGCCTCGGGTCATCAGCAAGGGCAGAGGAGTTGGGGCAGCTCCTTTGGCTTTGCCACCTTTGCTCCCACCCCGGAGCTTTTATCCAGCACCAAAGTTGCCGGCAGGAAAGCGCTGCCGGACCCTCCAGCCCGGCGGCCCTGGCAGGTGCTCCCACAATCCCGGGCCGTAATTCAATCACGCTCTGGGCTGACGTCAGGAAACACAAAACAACTCCAAGGCTGTGTCTGAACGGGCCCAGAACCCCCGAGATTCAATTAGAGCCTTGATATTCCATCGGGAATCTTATTTAGCTGGATTTAATATCACCAAAGCCTCGGATCAGTTGTTTCTCAAATAGGTCGAGCGTATTTAAATGTACAGGCGGGGGGAAGAGCACGTCAGCCCCACGATCCCAAATTTCCACGAGCAAGCCTGGGTTTTACTCAGGAAAAACAGAGTCTGGTTTGCAGATGCTACAGAACAAAAAGAGCTGCATCCCTGTTTTCCTGGGGATTACATCCATGCCTAAGAATTAATTCAGTGATTTCAATGCTTTCCTGGATTTGGACCCCTAAATGATCCTGGCAGAAATCCTTGGATTGCCACACACATGATATTCCTCAGGGATTTGGGCTGGGTTTTTAATGGACACTTTTCCAGGACCCACAGGCCTGAGGTGGTGCAAGGGGAAGGATCAAAGGGGAAATCTCCTTGGGAAGCCTTCCTGGATCTGGGAAGGAAGCACTGACCAAGGAAGGAGCACTGGGGTGTCAGGACAGAGATCCCATGTGGACAAAGCAAAGCAGGAACACGCACACGTGTGACAACACAGGGACACACACACGTGTGACAAAGCAGGGACACGTACACGTGTGACAAAGCAGGGACACACACACGTGTGACAATGCAGGGACACACACACATACATGACAAAGCAGGGACACACACACACACATGACAAAGCAGGGACACACACACACACATGACAGAGCTGGACAAAGGGCAGGAAGGGCCAGAGCCTCCGGGAAGGTAACAAGAAAACCTCTGCAGTCGCCAAGTCCAGCCAAATTCCACACGGGCACCCGGCAAAGCCAGCAGCAGTTTCCACAGTGCATCCCCAGCAGGGAGCAGCTACTCCAGCATTACTACCGGGTGCAGTCCAAAGATGCAGTTAAGGAGCGACTGCCACGATGGTTCTCGCACCGACCGTGCTGTGACTGCCCCAAAATCCACCCAAACAACCCCAAAGTTCCATCCACCTGCTCGGTGGAGGCACAGTTCAACCACACCTTGGCAGAAGGAATAAACCCTCCCAAGCTCTCTCTTCCAGGCTTTTCCTAATTCCTGGAGTTTGCTGGGAAAAGAAATTCCAGAGCAGTGTTCAAAAAGATTAAAAAATTAATTAAGCATTTGGCCATTCCAATCCAAGAAGCACCAGGCAGGAAGTTTTCCCTGCAAACAGCACTGAAGATGAAAATTCAGCAGGTTGGTGTTCCCAATCCAGGGATTTGGGCCCAAATTCCCAGGTTGGAAACCTTTGAGCGGTACAGGGGTGGATTTTGGGGACACTGGACCTCCCAGATGCCCAAAAATCAATCGTTTCAGGCAGTTCTTTTCCAAAGAACTAAGAGCAAACTGCATTATTCCAGGGGCTGGGATGAGCTGTTCTCATCCCTCCTGGCTGCCCAGCAACTCTGTGGACTGGCCACTGGCAAATGGCACATCCTCTTACATGTGTATTAATCCTACATGCTACATCCTAGGAAACATTCCCAGGTTATTCCTCCTCTTCTCTCCAATGTCCACCCCCCTGGAATCCAGGAAAACATTGGGAAAAGCACTGTAAAGCGTAACTGCTCCTTATGGAACAACTGCAGGGCTTTGTTGGCTGATGGGAGCCGAGTTAAATCCCAGCAGGATTTAAAGCCCTGAAAACCACAGGCCACCCGGACTCTCCCCTTTTCCTGGGATTGCAGAGCCCCAGATTTCCAGCTACAGCAAGTTTACCATGAGGAGTAAATGTTTGATCTGTAAAGCTTCCAAAACAACTTTGTTTATCAGAGCAGATGAAGGGGGGAAAAAAAGGGAAAGGAGCTCAAAGCAAAATTGTTTATAGGACAGCTTTTAGTGCTCCAGGATTCCAGGCATTTAAGGAAGATTCCAGCAATTAACAGCATAAACTTCCACAACCGAATTCCACTCTATATGTTCCTGTGGCTTAGTTGTTCCTCTTATTTCAGTTATTCCTCCTTACAACACAAATCAGGAAAGACATTTGCTGATCCCATCCAAAAAAACGTCAAGCAGCTTCTCCACAACATTCCCGGCATCCCAAAGCAGGGATGACTCTGACTTCCTAAGTAAAGGAAAATATCCAGGTCATTCCCAAATTCTGTTTAAATTATGGAGGAGGGGGTGATAAAAGCATTATCTTTTAGTGGTGAAAGACAAAAATTCAGGGTTCTTTGTTGCTCCTGCGAGTAAGGGCCGGGCCCTGGAGCAACCTCCGTGCTTTGGGGCTCAGTGTCCCACTCCAGGGGGCTCAGGCCACTTCCAAACAGCAGAGCCCGGGGCTCTGGCTGCCCCCAGCCAGGACAGGGCTGGGAGGAGAGGAGGATCCCGGGTAAACACAGCCGGAAGGATGGGAGGCAACAGCATTCCTGCTCTCCTTAATCAGAATTGCGAAACCTCGGGGATGGAAGGGAGGGAAGGAGCTGCTTTTGTGGAGCCCCCCGAGTTTTCAGCAGGGAGAACAAGGGGGACACAGCACCGGGAGCCGGGGGGGGATCCAGGGGGTCCTGCAGCCCCCCGGAGACCTGGAATTCCGAGGCAGGAACGCGGAGTGATGGAGCCGACACCCAAAGGCCATCATCATGTCCATCTTCCCTGGCCTAGCCCACGGCAAACCTGGGCTCCCTGCCCTGGAACCGCCGCACCACTTCCCTCCTGCAGCACCTTTGGGGCAAAAGGCTGAAAATGTCTCTTTTTGGGATTTTCACCCCTCTTTTTTTTATCTCTTGAAGGGCTATTCTGCATCATAACCCCTTTCTTCCCAAATCCTCCCTGCTATGGTGTGTTTCTTCCCTATCACACAGGCTATTCCTGCTGGGAATACTGGGGTCCATGCAGGCATCCCCAGGTGTGCCTCACCTGAGCAGCTCCAAAACATCCTCTATTTAATTCCATTTTTTTTGGTGATCAACCAAAACCAGCAAAATTCTGCAGATTCCTCACACTCCAAAAGTAGGCTGTGCTTAAACCCCCCCCAATATTTGTCACAATTTCCTCACAGAACATCCCAAATCAAAAAAAAGAGGACTTTAGCCCGAGCTGGATTTGTGATTCCCTCGTTAGAGATGTATTAATTTGTTGCTCTAATGCAGGCCAAGCCCTAATCAAACTAATGGCAAAATGAAAAGCGAGGATTTAAATCCTTTAAACAGACTTTGCTTTATTGGGAGATGCAGAGATGGGAGATTTTTTCCCTTTTTTTCTGGGCCATGGGAATGGGCAATGAGAAAAATCCCGCTTTTCTCCGATTCTGCTGCCACCCACACGCTATTCAGAGACACTCAGAGTGGGCAATCCAGAGCAGATGCTCCCAAACAGAGGTAAAATTCCAGGCTTTAAATAGAAGGAGCAGAAATCGAAGGGAATCAGGAAGATGTGGGCTCTGATTAATGGATAAAAACCCGAAACACGCCAAATGTGACAGACCCAGGGAATTCTTGGGGGCAAAACTGCCCCCCAGTCCGTCTCCCCTTTATTTTACGGGGCGTCACACTCAAAGTAGGATAAATTTGTGATGAATTTGCTGGGGAAGGGGCTGGAAACTCCTCCCAGAATTTCAGGAGTTGTGGGCAAATTCATTTTGTTTTGGCCAGCGTCCTAAAAAAAGGGCAAACAAAGCAGGAAAACTCAAAAGCCCCCCCCAGATGCCTGCGATGAATGTGCATTGTTCAGGGGAAGGAGCAGCTCCTAAATCACTTCACAAACACGACCCAAAGTGGAGGGAACTCCAGGGGAGTTTGGCTGGCCGGTGCTTCGAGTGCCCCAGCTCTCCCAGCGCAGGTCAGAGGCTCCAGCCCCAACACCTGCAAACATCAAACACGGGCTGCTGGGCCTTCCCTGGGCTCACAAAAGCCTTTCATGTGAAAAATGCTCCCTGGGAATGTCAGGGCTGGAGCTCAGGTTACATTCCTTTCTCCCTGCAGCCCTCCCCGGTCTGGAACACGGGGGAGTAGCCATGTTTGTGGAATTCGAGACTCAAAGGCAACGGGCCTTTACTTTCTTTCCCCCCCACGCTGCAAATCACAACAGAGCGTCATGGATTAGCCCAGGGAAAAGCCCCCGGGATGACTCGGAGCAGGAATTATTCCCACACTTCCTCGAGTCCAGCTAGTTTCACTTCCCTGCCTGCTGTTACTTTTGGAGGCTGTTTTTCCCTCTTTTCCCTCCCTGCCCATAAGGAGTTGCAGGTTAGTGCAGAGCAATGACCTCTGTGGTTCCTCATCTCAGTAACGGTGTTTCTAAAGAGGAATATTAAAATCCAGCTCAAACTTCCCAGGGAGAACTTGCAGGAGGAAAAGCAGGATCCACCCCGCTCCCCAAACCCGCCGTTCTCGACGTGCATAATTAGAATAACAAACCCCGTTTGCTATCACTGCTGGAGCTGCCTTCGGTCCTGCCACGGGGCACAGGAACCCCTCTCGGAGCAGTTATCCCAGTGTTATCCACGCAATCCCGATTCCCCAAGCCCTGGCTCATGCCATCCCTGATGGGCTCCAAACAATAGCCACGCACCTCCGTCCTCAGGCCACGCATCTCCCTGGCACTGCCCCCAACTTTTTGGGAAGCGCTGAGCACTCCCTGCAAAATTCCCTGTCGAATAACTGAGCAACAGATATTCCAAGAGGAAAATTCCAGTTATTTTCCCTTCCAGAAGGCCCCTGCGCTGCCATTGTGCAAACGCCCCGCGCTTCCTCGAGCTTCTCCTTCCTCCTGCACCACCTGGCATCGGTGTGGACAAGGAATTCTGCGGGCATTCTATCCCTGGGACAGCTCAGGTGTTGTTTTAAGTGGGTTTTATCTCCCTATCCCTCACTTCCTGCAGCTCATTAAATCATCCTCCTCGGCTACAGGAGGTGTCAAAGTTCCTCGAATTCTTTTAGCTTCGGAGACAATAAAACACAATTTAATCACTCCCTGCTCCGGTTTGTGCTCCTGATCCAAGCGACTCCAGAGCTCAGGCTTGGGATGGAATTATTAAATATAACTCTGGGGTCACCCAGCCCAAGTGGTGGCTGTGCACGGCCCGGGCTCTGAGCGTGACAAATTGATTTGTCTGGCACAAACACTCCCCTGAAAACAAATAGAGTGGATATTCCACATCCGCCGAAATCGGCTTGGAAAATTACGGCGCAAAACGGCAAAAAATGGGATTAAAATCTACAGCTCGTGTTTGGAAAGTTGTTCGACCCCAGCAGCAAAATTCTCCGAGTCTCTGCAAGCACAACATAACCAAGTTTGGGGAGATAAAACAAACCCAAAGGCTACACAGAATAAAAGGCACAAAATGAGTGTTCAGGTGGCACCTGAGCTTAAAAAACATTCCACTGCAGACCAGCTGCCAATCCTGCTCTGGAAAGCCAAAGCTGACTGATGTCCCAGTGCATTTAATGCAATGCTGGATAAAGAGAAGGGGTGCCTTGCGCTGAGCAAAAGCTGGGAATATTGCACATGACACCCTACGGAACGAGGTGGGTATCCAGGGGCAGTTTGCAGGGAAGCCGTGCCCGAATTCCCCCCTGGCTTGCCCAGGATCCTGGTACAGCCCGACGGCCGGAGCGCTGGCACGTGGAGCTGAAAGCACTGCACCTCCCAGCCTGGAGATCGGGGCAGGAGAGCCAGCTGCATCCCAGGGCAAGGACACGGGCAGTAAGGATCCCTGGGAGTTTGCCTTCTCATCTGTCAGGCACAGAAAAGCCTCCCTAGAAAATTGGAGTTGCCAGACAATTATTGTCCACACATCTTCCACCGCCAAGAGCTCTGAGATCGCTTTGTCATCCCACTCCTGATTTCAGGGAATGCTGCCCTTGCCCGTCCAGCCCCGCCACAGCCAAATGACAAACAAATCCTGCTTCCGCAAGGCTCCAATATTTACAAACAAAATGCCCCAGCTCCAAAGTGACCAAGAGGGTTCAATTCACCACAAATATTCCATCCTCTCTAATCCTAAACACTCCCTTCCCTGCCGTTTATCCTCGGATACTTGTGATTTCTATATTTAATTGCAGCAGCCTCTGATTCGGCTTCAATTCTGCTTCAGTTCTGACTCACCAAATTCATTTGCACGCGAGAGGTTTCGACTCTCATCCCTCCCAGACAAAGAGAGTCTTTGGAATTGGAAATAAAAAAAATTCTCCAAGGCTCAAATTAAAAAAGGAGGAAGATAAACCTACTTCCACACCGGAACAATTTTCAGCAGCAGTTACACAGAGGGGAAGTTCAGGGGTTTTTCAAAAATCAGGACTGTGTGGCAGTGCTCTAAAAACCTCCCAGGCTTGTGGAAATAATAAAAATCAGAATAATCATAACCGGTGCTTAGGAATAATTCCACTCCAATCCGAACGGATCTGCTCCCCACGAGAGATTAAAGCACCACAACAAAGGTAAAGCCCATGGAGAAATAAATCACAGCGTTTGCACCACGAAGGGAACAAAAAACGGTACATACTTGAGCCAGTGAAATGTCCACTTGCCAAGGAAGTTGGTCCATTTTTCCCACTGCTCACGGGAGGTGAAAACATCTAAAAAAAAAACCAAAGAGGCATTACTAGTGGAAAACAAGCGAATCTGAGTCCACTGGCAGTCCGAAGTTCCTTCCACGGTCCTCAGGAGTTTCTCTCCCCGGAACCATCGTCCCCCAAACGAGTGCAGATTCCTGCCAGCCCCCACCAGCAGCCCGCTTTTTTTAGGCTTGCTAGCTTCCCAAACAATCTGCCCTTCCCGAAGACTTCGAGCCATGCCAGTGCCCAGCAGCTCTGCAGGCTGGGAAGCGGGGCTGGCTCCGCTCTCCCCACCGACAAAGGCGGAAAAAGTTGGGATTGGGTCGCAACCTTGGCCATCAACGTAGCAACATCCACTTCCATCCCGCTCCAGGATTTGCCTGGCATGTGGGAACCCAAATAATAATAATGCAAAGTGCCACCTGCCCTAAATTCTCATCCCGTCTCTCCCACCGAGCAATTGGAAGCCAGGCTCGCTCCTCGCCCCCTCTCCCTCCCTCTCTCGCGCTCCTCTCTCTCTCTTCCCAGCATTTATTCCGACCCTAATTGGTTTCTCCCTTCTCCGACGCGTCTGGTGGATAATACGCACCTTCCCTGAGTCAGAGCCTGCAAAAAGCCAGGGAACAAATGGGAAAAGTGCACCGACAAGCAGAGAGGGGGCTGCGGAGCTGCCGCGGGCTACGATTCCCGGCCAAACTTCCCGCAGCCATCCCTCGGAAGCCGAGGCTGGAGCAGCAGCACCAGCCTGGAGCACGCGGGGGAGAGGGGGGGGGCCTCGCCGGGCTTTAGGAGCGGCCCCGCATCTCCCAGCGAAAGCTCTGCCCTAAAATAAATAACTAAGTGGATAGAGAGATATTCCTGACATATTGGGGGGAAGGGAGGGGATGGGGAGAGGAAGGAAGGGGCTGGAGGGGGAGGGGGAGCCTGACAAAACTAGACAAGTGCACGCGTCCGGCAGAACGTTCGGCCTCCAAACCAGCCCGGGGGGACAAAAACCCCTTTTTTCTCCCCGCGAAAAGAACGCCCCAAACCCCTGGCCAGGGCCGCGCCGAGAAGGTCGGAGCAGCTTCAGCGCCAGCAGAAGCCAGAGGAGATTGCAGGGAAAACTTTAAACTGAGACAGTCGTGGATTTCTTTGCACTTTCCATGTGCCAAAAAACGAAACAAGGGAAGAACCGAAAGGAGAATATCAGCGACTCATTAGCAATTAATTAGTTCATGTGCCAGCCACGCTGGAAAATCTAAAGCACGGTAAAAGTGCAACACTGGTATGGAGGAATGATGAGAAACGGTCAGTTTTCGGGGCGTTTCTTTTGGCAGGAATTATTCGAGCCATCCGAGACACGAAACCAAGCTGCGAACGCGCCTGCATCTCCCATCACACACAATCAGAAAGACTCCAAATACTCAGCTTGGATTTTTCTCTTTTTTTAAGCCAAACCAGATATTTACCGTGCTTCTAGCTGCTGATTAAAAATTGCCCAATGTACTTAGAGCACAGTTTGGGGTTGGTTTTGTCGCTTTAGGGGTTTTTTTTTGCGGGGAGGTTGGATTTTTTTTTGTTAACAGAGCAGCTAGAAGATTATTTTTTTTTACAGCTGTTGCTAATTTCCACCGTTGTTTCTTACCGCACTGAAATCCAGTAAATCACTCAGTTCTTTGTCCGTCCCTAAGGCAGCCATTCGCTGTTGGTGATGCATTTTAGCAAAATCACACAAACCTAGAAACATGGAAATAACCGCAATCAGAAATCCCGAGCCTTGCAGGAAACACAGTCGGATTTTGCTCTTTTTTCAAGGGGGGTCGGGGGGTGGGTGGTTGAGAAGAAGAAGGGAGGGAAAAAAAAGATGGAGGGGCAGCAAAAAAAAAAAAAAAAAAAAAAGGCAACAACAACAAGAGGAAAAAAAAAAAAAAAGGCGATATTGTATTTCCAAAGAGGCGAAACCCGCGAACATCCACTCTTAAACCCAAATCCGGAGGAGAAAAAAACAGGCAAAGCCTCGCTCCCGGAGCATCATTTATGCAACAGGAGGTTCAGCGAGGAATGAATGAGGATCCCAGAGAAGAAACTACAGCCATCCGCTCCCAACTTTTTCCCTTCTCCTTCTTCCACGCAAAGGAGCGTTTGGAGGCAGAAACGGCAAAGAGCGAGAGGAGGAAAAAAAAAAGGCACGGCGAGCTGCGAAGTGCAGGTTCCGGGGGCGGGGGGGGTGGGGGGGGCAGCGGGGGACAATTAGCCCCGATTCCTAATTTGCGGAGAGGAGGGGGGGGAATAAGGCCGACAACAAGCCGGGAGCGGCTGGGCCTGTGCTGAGGCAGCGCCCGGGGGGAGGGGAGCCGAGCCGCGGGAAGGGAAGGAAGGCAGGAGGGAAAGGAAGGGAAGGGGCGCGGAGCCCAGCCCAGCCCCGCGGCCCCGACCCCGGCGAGCCCCGGCGCCGCCTCCGTACCCGCCGCCGCCGCTCATGGAGCTCCGAGCGCGGCTGCCGCCCGCTCCCGCCGCACTTTGCCAAGGATTCCACTTTGGATTCGGCCGGCTCGCGCACACACATGGCGAGCGCGTTTATACGGGGCCGCGGCGCACGTGACGCGGCCGCTTGGCCGGCAGGAACAAGGTTTTTTCCCCCCTTTGGATCGCCCGCTCCCCGTTCGCATTTTGGGGGGTTTTTCTATTTCTCTCTCTAACCTCGCGTTGTCGGGGTCGGTTTATTCCCGCCCTCCCGCTCGCTCCCAGCCCCGAGCTTCCCCGTTCTCCCGGAGCATCGCTGCAAAGTTTGCAAAGCAGCCGCTTGGATTTCCGCGCAAGTTTTTGGGGACGCTGCCAGCAACCCCGCGCCCTTCCCCTTCCTGCTTCTCTCATCCCCGCTGCCACTTTTATTCCGTATTGTCCTCTCGCAGGCCCGACAGCGCTAAAGAACAACTCCTTGGGTTTCATTTTCCGGTAGGAAATAAAGCAGCGAGTGCCCGCGCTCGGCGTTTGCACCTTGGTGTATCTCTCACACGTGTAGGTACACCGTGTCTATACAATGTATACACAATGTATATCTATTTAAACAGCCCGGAACTTGCACTTTCTTTCTTTTCCTTTTTTTTTTTTTTTTTTTTTTTAAATAACACAGCGGGATCGAAAATTTCAATCAAAAAATAAAAATGAAAGCAAAAAAAAATACACAGACAAGTTAGTCTAACAGCAAATCGGAACTTTACCTTAAATGGCCACAAATATGTTCACAATATTCCAAGGGGGGGTAAAAAAGACAAAAAAAAAAAAGGAATCAAACGAATCAAAATAAAAAGAGAGGAATCTTCTGCCAAAGTGCTTTATTGTCTCACACGTGTGTGACCCTCCGAAACCACCAAAAAGTAGGGAAAGTGTCAGTCCCGCTCCGGGTTATTCCACAGCTTTTACAGGCACCCTACACCTGGCTTTGTTGGGATTTGGGGGGCCAAAAAAAAAAAATAAATTAAAAAAATACATATAAAAAAATAAAAAAGCAATAAAAAAAAGAAAAAAGAAGGTCCGACAACTTTTGCCCTATTGTTTTTTACAGACACATGGTGAGGGGCTCGCGGCGCCGCGGCTCTCGGGGACTTGTCCTTCCTTTGGAAAAAAAATAATTAAAAAATTTTTAAAAAATAAAAATAATAAAAAAAAAAGAAAACCTCCCAGAAGCGGGGGGGGGCGCGGGGCCGGCGGTTCCCAGAGTTGGTCCGAGTTTAGGGCAGCGCGGGGCGGGCGGTCCGGGTGAGCAGCGCGGCCTCCCCCGCCGAGCCGCGGCCGCTCGCAGCCCGCCCGGGCATCGCCGCAGCGCCCGCCGCTCACATCCGGGCAATGCCCGCGCCTTATAAACCCGCGCCGTGACGGGCGGCGGCGGCGGCAGGGGGAGGAGGAGGGCGGGAGGAAGCGGGCGGGACGGCGCGCCGGGGCTGCACAAGATGGAGGGACCGCGCAGTCCCCCGAGCGCGCAGCGGCCGCTGCCCCCGCCATGGGGCCGCTGCCCCCGCCATGGGGCCGCCTTGGCTCCGTTAAGGATGGAGGTCCGCAATGCCCCCCGGAGTGATGGGGGGCCGTATTGCCACCCTAATGAAGGGCGCGGCATTGTCCCCGTTAATGAGGGGGCTCCGCGGTGCCCCCCATCGCGAGACGGGTCCACGTTGTGCCCCCCCATGAGGGAGGCCCACACTGCCCCCGGCCGTGAGGGAGGTTCGCATTGTCCCCCACCATGAGGAGAGCCCACGCTGGTCCCCACGCACATCGTGAGGGGGGTCTGCATTGCCCCCCATAATGAAAAGGGTCCACTCTGCCCCCCAGCATGAGCGGGGTTCGCATTGCCAACATTTTGAGGGAGGTCCCCACTGCCCCCCGTTGTGAGACGGGGCCGCACTGCCCTCAGCAGACCCCGTGAGGGGTTTCACAACCCCCCCAACCCTCAGCAGACCCTTTTAGGGGTTTTGTGCCCCCTGAGCAGATCCCATGAGAGGTTTCAGACCCCTCAACCCTCAGCAGACCCTTGGAGGGGCTTCAGATCCCTCACCCCTCAACAGAACCCATGAGGGGTTTTGCGCCCTCCCGGCCTTCAGTAAAACCCCATGAGAGGTTTCAGACCCCTCAACCCCCCATCCCTCAGCAGACCCTTTTCTGGCTTTCACACCTTACCATTTCTCCGCAGACCCTTGAAGTGTTTCGTGCCTCTCAGCCTCCACGGTCCTCACCAGCCCCGTGAGGTCTCCGTGCTCCTCAGCCCCCCAGCCCTCAGCAGCCCCCGTGAGGGGTTTGTCGCCATTTTGAGCCCTCAGACCCCATGAGGCGTCTCCCGCCCTTCAGACCCCCCAGCCCTCACCGGGGAAGCAACCGGGAAGCTGAAGTGCTCCGAGAACATTGGAAGTGGTGTCAAAAGTACAGGAATTGGCCAAAAAGTCTCACCTCGATGTTCCAGAACTCCAAAAGGAACTTTTACGCTGCCTGTAGACTGTGATACCAGGATGGCCAAGTACCAGACTCCAGTTCGCTCCAGCCTGGGGTTGTGCCCGTTGTTATTCCTATAAAAAGACATCCAAATGGGGCTTTTTATAAATCCATGAACAAGTTTAGAAACCCCCCAAAATTCATCATTTCCACACAACCTTTTTGCTTCATGGGGTCAACATGAAGATGGGTTGGGTTGGAGGGGGCCTTAAACTCACTCATTTCAGTGCAGCTTAACTAAGATAAAGTTTCACCCAAAAATCCCTCCAATTTCCATGGAAGATAATCTCGGAGGGAGGAAAATATTCTTCTGCACTTGTATGAATTCCGATTAAAATTTGGTTTGTTTTCTAATTCCCTAATAGAATGGGATGTTTGATTTCAATTAAAACGAAATGTCATCATTTGAGGATCTACTAATGGGGACGGAATAACAGAGTCCATTAGGGAGAAAACAGTGGATTTGGGAAAACGCCAAGAGGTGCCAAGGCTGCAAAGAGATTTTCCATGTATTTCCAGTTTTTGGAAATGGGCAGATGTAGGTCAGTATGGAAATGCACAGGTTGTGATGACAGCAGTACAAAAAACACAATAAAGCAATTTCTTATCAAGATTTCAGCAGGAATCTTTCCTATTTCCTAAAGAACCAGCATCTGGAAATATGTTTTTCCCTGAAAACATTTATATATCTGTTTCATTAAATCAGAGAGGGATGTGTCCAAGCAGATTAAACAGTGAAAAGCAATTAAAAACTACAATTATTGTTATTATTTCCCTACTGATTGGAATCTAGTTGGTGACTAAAGTATAGCCCAGAAAACCTGTGGATTCCCATTCCAACCTGGCCTTGAACACTTCCAGGGACGGGGCAGCCACAACTTCTCTGGAAATATCATCTGGAGGGAGTTTATGAGGTTTAACAGTTTATTCACCCACATGGTATTATTTAAATTACTGAGTGGTCTTTGAAGTCCCTCCGTGGATGGCGAAAAAATGGTTGTTGTTATTATTATATATTATTTTTATATATTATTTGTCTTATTAATAGTTATTATTGATCCCAGACTCCCAGAAGTTCACCAGACACCCTTGATTTGAGCACTGTGTGCTGCCATCCCTCGCTTGTCCTTTTAATGGAATTACAAGCTCCTGGAAAAAATACATGGGAATAAGAATAGGAAAGGAATGAAGAAGGGAATAATTGGGGGAATACATGGTGGCTGGATTAGTTATTGTCCCAATTAGCTGCCTGAATTAGCTCCTTGACAAGGAACACAGAAGGAAGAATAAAGGGCTATCTGGGACAAGGACAGTTTTTAGGAAAGCTGCTGCTCTAAGTGTATTATGATTTAAATATAAAGAGCTGCAGGTTTCAGTTAAATGGATTTTGATTCTGCTTATTTTTCTAACAGTAGATTTGTTTCATTTCCATATTAATCTCCTTTTATTAAACCACAGAAATTCCAACCCTTGCTTTATGGGGAGAGCCTAGGACATAATCTAACCTGAAAAAGATACACGTACTCATGCTTAACAAAGAGATTGAGGTTGGATTTAAATCCTGTGAACTGGACACACAATTATATCATTTCCAGGTCTGGGAGAAGTTGTTTATTTGGGATGAACATCAGGAAGGAAATTTTACTTGAATTAATTTTCATGCCAATTTTCACTCAGTGCTCTGGGATCAGCCCCAGCTTGGACTCTGCGACCTTGGAGGGCTTTTCCAACCTCAGTGATCCTGGGATTCTATACATTTGGAAATAGATCTTTCTTAGTGCACCCAGAAAGAGGAAAGATGTCATTGCATTAAGGGCCATCAGATTTTTGTGTGTCAGGCCCCCAGACTTCTGTGCTATTCCCTTTGTTGTCAAATAAAGCCCAACCAGAGCCACGTTTGTGCCAATATTTCTCATTCTTTTGGATAATCCATGTGTGGGATGAAACCTGTATTCCTGTGAATGTTTTAAGGATTAGAAATTCAGCCAGCACCGGGTCTCTAAAGCAGCTCTGCTGAACAAGAGGGAGGACACGAGCAAGCTCAAAGTGTGGCTGCTGCTGAGAGGAGAAGTTGGGGCTGTCCCACCCCTGGAAGTGTCCCAGGCCAGGTTGGACAGGGCTTGGAGCAACCTGGGCTGGTGGAAGCCTCCAGCAGAGCTCTGGCTGGAGCCTCCAGACACTCCAGTTGGAGCCTCAGAGACACAGACGTGTCTCTGCACTGTCTCTGGGCCACCTCCCACACACGAGACGGGAACATGGGCACTGATCTCCCTCCGGCTGGAGCTCCTTGGGAAGAGCTGCGAGTTGCCACCCCAGAACCTCCCGACTGCAACGTTCTGTCGCTCCTTAATATGCGCTAAATGTGGATAAATAGAGAAGAGTGGGTCTGAAGGGGTCCTGGAAGTGCGGGGAGTTCTCCCTAAGAAATAACAACTCCCCGTTCCCCAGCAGGAATTCCAGGGCCTTGCTCAGATACACTGGCTGTGTTGTCTGTAGAGAGGGAGCTTAAAAAGAAATGGGGGACCAAGGGGAAAAAAAAGCAGGAGGGGGAAAGAACACAAAGCCACAGTACATCTGATTGCTCCAAGTGCCATCCAACCTGGCCTTGGACGCTTCCAGGGATAAAGGAGTTGAGGAGCAGGCTGGTGTGGCTGGTGTCAGGGATTTACAGCAGCTGAGTACCCAACTCTATAATAAACAAGGATCATTTATAACATATCTCAACTGACCTGGAGCTTCCCTTTTGTCCTGCCCATGCTCAGCCACGGGAGCGCTGCTTCGTGTCTGCACTGAGGAAGGTACAGCCCTGATAGGGTGTGGCTTTTCAAGTCTAGCCTGAACCTCTGAATGAAACAGGTGATGCTCCTAAACCTAATTCAAGCTAAAACACCTCCAGCTGGCACCTCCCTGTACCCAAAGTTCTTGCTCTCAGGCACCCACCTCGGGAAAGGCCCTCCCTGCTGAGTACACCCTGATCCTGCAGCTCAGCAGGGCTGCCTGCCACGAGCCAAGGTCCTTCCCAAATGTCACAGCTCCTGCAGCCAGGAATGGAGACAGCCTGGAAGGGCAGATGCCTGGAGCCCTGGGATGGGTGGGTGAAGTCTGAGGGAGGGAGCACAGCCCAGAGCAGCCCCGCTGGCTCTGCCAAGCACCTGGGACAGAACGCAGCTGCAGGGCCCGGGAAAACGACGGGAGCTGGGACAGCCCGTTCATACCGAGCGGCCCCAGAGCGGGGCAGGCACCGAGACACCGCTCCACCGGAGGACACGGTGGCATTGCCGAGGTGTGGGACTGGGGGGTGTACACCACCTCACCCGAGGGGTTATTGCCATGTCAGACAGCCAAACAAACGCAGCAGGAGCACTGATTCCCTCGGCGTTCCCTTTCCTTACTTTTTATTCCGTATCCATTCGATGTGTTGGGCTTTTTCCTTGTTTTCTGTGTTTTGTAGTTTGCTCTGGCTATTTTTTTTCTGGAGAGGCAGGAGTTTGGAAAGTGCAGGCGGCGTTTCCAACTGTGATCTGCACAGATGGGAGCGAGGGAACATTCTCCAGGCGAAAATTGTTCTCGGAGACATTTGGATCCAAAAGGATCTGTCTCCGTACGAGGTGGAACATCCTGATTCTCGACAAGAGGAGCTCAGGCAGGGACATCACAGAGGAGGGAGACAGGGGCACGAGGAGCTTGGTTTTCCTGCTCATGGGCCCCTGTTGCTGCACTGTCAGGAGCTCAGCTCATGGAATTCTGAAGCACAGGAAGCTCCAGAGGGTCTGTGAGCCCTGGAAAAGCTGGTGGCGTCAGTCAAAGGCAGCTCTTGAGGAGTCACCAGTTCTCTGTTCATCACATCTTTCCCTTCCATATCTGCGTTCCTTTTGTTCCTCCCAACCCTAAATTTCCGTGGTTTTCTTTCCCTCCCCTCCTGGAATGGCTTTGCAAATGCTCAGCCTTAAGTAATAGTCGGTAAAGGCGAATTACCTTAAATCAAGGCAGGGTTATCTAATTTAGAGAATAGGAAATAGAGAGAAAATCAAAGTAAATGAAAAGCAAACGGAATAATTCATCTTCAACCCATGGTCTGGCTCAGCAGCCACACTTAGCACAAGTTACAGGTCCCTGATCCCGAACCAACAACCTCCTGGGGCCCTGCAGTCCCAGATCCTAAGGCAGTTTTGCTTTCATCGCTGACACCTCCAGCTGAGCCTCCCTGTGCTCAGCTTCCCCTCCTGCCCTGGCTGGGGCACACTCACTTCCCTGTGCTGGTTATAAGTGCCAGGTCACACCTTCCTACCACGTCTAGACAAGACAGTCCATGGAATTCCAGACTGGATTTGATTGGGAGGGACCTTAAAGCTCATTCCATTCTAACCAGAGTCACCTTTCACTAGACCAGGTTATTCCAGCCTGGGCTTGGACACTTCTAGGGATGCAGCAGCCGCAGCTTCTCTGGGCAACCTGTGCCAGGGCCTCACTGCCCTTGCAGCCAGGAATTCCTTCCCAATATCCCATGTAACCCTCCTTTAGCTCTCCCCAGCCCTTTATTAACATGCAGTACGGCGCCGTCCCCAGGGAATGAATCCCATTACAGGATCCTGCCGAAGGCTTCCCAGCTTCCTTCCGATTCACACAGGGTGCTTCAGAGGAATCCTGGGAACACAGGGGAGGTGTTTGGCAATTGCACAGCACCTTTTTTTCAGGCAACTTCACTGAAGATGCCCTTGTTAGATGAAAGACTCCTCAGAAGCTGATTACCCCCTCCAGTCGGGATCCTCATTGTTCTCCAGACAGAGGAGCTGCTTTGATATCTTTTATTTATAAAATTGTCACCTTGGTTTATTATGGAATCATGGAATGGTTTGTTGGGAAGGGATCTGGAGGATCATCTTGTTCCTACCCTTTGTCATGGGCAGGGACACCTGCCATTGTCCCAGGTTGCTCCAAGCCCCATCCAACCTGGCCTTGGACACTTCCAGGGATGGGGAATCCTCTGAGACAAGGGAGATTTAGATTGGCACCAGAGAACATGGACTGGAAGCTCCCCCTGCTCTCCTGCAGGATGGATCCATATGGCAGCTGAGGAGAGCATTCCCATCAGTGGGGCTGCAGTTCTCCCCTCCTGCTGAGCTGCCTCTGCAGGGCTCCAAAAGCTTTCCCAGGAGATGGAGTAAGAAACGAGGAAAGGCATTGCTGCGACCACGTGGGGCTGAGGGATCTGCTCCAGGAATGGTGTTTCCTGAGCCTAATTCCTGGTTAAGTGCTCCAGGCCAGGCTTGGAGCAACCTTGGATAGTGGAAGGTGTCCCTGCCCACGGCAGGGGCTGGAACTGGATGAGCATTAAGGTCCCTTCCCACCCAAACCAGTCTGGGATTCATTCCGGGATTCCATAACCCTCTCTGCACCAAACCCCACAGCCAAGACCTTTGGTGTTTCACACTGACCCCAATCCCAAAGCTTTTGCTCCTGCTTCCATCCCAGTGACTCCCAAGCCACACTTTGTACCTGCTGCTCAACTGAGGACGTTCCCAGGTTACCCTGTCCATGGATGGAGGCACTGACCTCCATCCCTGAGCTCACAAAGGCGGGAGCACAGCCCAGCTCCTGGGCAGCCGGAATGTCCAACCCAGGTGTGGTTCCCCTTCCCCCTTCCTAAAGAATTCCCAGCGATTCCCGTGCCACGAACCCTCAGGGTTGGCAGCACAGTTTGGGCAAACGAGGCATCTCCTGGGGAGGCTTTGTTCCGCTGTGGGAATTCGGGAGGCTGATCACCAGCAGGTCACATCTCGCTTCCATTGGATCCAGAGTCATTTTCCCGTGGAGTCTGGAAGGGGCAGGATTGGATTCGCACTCGGCGTTTAAAACAAACCTATATATTAAATTAGCCCGCAGAATGCGCAGGGAAGTAAAACCCACACCGTTAAATTACAGATAAAGGGGGAAGAGTCCAAATTCTCCCAAATGTTCTTGTTTTCCTGGGGTTTTTCCCCCCCTAACGACCGTGGCTCTATTTTGCCGTGGTTTAATAATACAGCAGAGGTTAAATGAAACATGAAAAGGGGCTGTACATTAAAATTGAGATAACTCTTCCTCCAGTGAAGTGGAACCCAGCAGATGTAGCTGCACACTGTAATTGCTGCCTGTTTCCTGTCACTCTGATTAAGTTGCATTGTCCCTGCTCCAAGTGTAGGAATCAGTGGCTTCCCATAGGGCACAGCATGGGACAACTGGCTCCGGCAGGCAAATGGCTCTGCGCACCTCCTGCCTGTCCTGGAATGGTGTAGGCACACGGCACACACGGAGCACTCCTGGAATCAGTAGGCCCTGCAGAGGGGGTTCCGCGGGAGAGGCACTGCAGGCGAGGGCCGGGATCTGGGAATGCTGAGATCCTCCCGGTTCAGAGGCCAGATCAGCCCCGTTCCTGCCTGCTGGGCTAATTCTGCATCTCAGGGGTTACTCTGCACCTTCTAGTGCTGCTCTTCTTCTCCTTCCAAAGCCACAGAACCACGGAATCACGGAATGGTTCCTGTTGGAAGGGAAATGCAGGACCATCCAATTCCATCCCTCTGCAGGGATGCCTTCCACTAGACATTGCTCCAAACTGACCTTGGACTCTTCTGGGGGTGGGGAGTCCACAGCCTCTCCTGGCTGAAAATCCCACTCTGCTCCCAGTTATCCATGGTTTTGGTAACAACCCCCTACTTTTGGGATTAAACTTGGGATGGTAAAAGCCAGGAGCCGTCTGGGATAGCAGGGCTGGATTCCTAGCTGGGAGGAGCCGCAGGAGATCCACTGGAGCCAGCAGCCTTTCCGTGACTCACTGCAGCTCTTGCACTCGCCTGAGAGGTCCAGAAAGGGCTATTCCATGGGATTCCATTGAGAAGGAACAGGCTTGGAGCAACCTGGGCTAGTGGAAAGTGTCCCAGTCCATGGCAGGGGGTGGAATGGGATGATCCTTGAAATTCCTCCCAACCCAAACCATTCTGGCATTCCAGGATTCTGTAAAATCCTGTTTTGTCTCCTTAATCCCCAGCTGGATCTGGGACCTTGCTTTCTAAAAATGGAAATTAATATTAAAGCTCATTCCTTAACACATGTTTATTTTCTAATTTATAGAATGCACCTATTACAGCCCCCAGACACATGTGCTTGATTATAATGATTATCATATGTATTTTCCAAGGCATCATCACCATAATATCAAATGTCATTAGAGAAATTAGGGAAGAGCAGCAGCATTCCTTCCAGGGAAAAGCCAGTTTCCTCTTTTCCCAGCGCAGCAGTGAAATCCCAGAAAACTCAGCTGATTTTTTGCCACTTTTGTTTTAGGTCGACACAAAACAACCTGATCCCTGGGGGAAAGTGCAACATGCACCTGAAGCCAAGGCCTGTGTGAAAATTCCACGTGAAAAGGCCCAGGGCTGTGCAGGGAAGCTCCAAAATCCGAGTCCTGCTTTCCCCCTGCTCCCCCCAGCTAGGGCAGGAACCCCCAGCTCATCCCAGAATGAGGAAAACACAAGGACCACGAGATCCTGAGCTCAGGGTTAGGGGGACAAACCCTGCCTTGAATGCTGGGTGCCTCTCCCAGAAGCATTTTCTTTCCCCTAATATAAATATTTCCCGAGGGAAATTCTAATTTCTGGAGCAAAATCCCACTTCAAAACTTGGAAGGAAGAAAACAAGGTGCCAGGGGATTTGCTGGATGCTCTGTGTGTCTTCCCAGGGGTGGCAGACACGGATCTGGATTGTTTCAGGAGAGCCAAGGGGTTTTTTAATTTCAATATTTACTTATTTAAGCTCCAGCAGAGGAGGGAAACAGCTGTGGATGACATGGATATCCCGCCATTCCCGACTGGATGGTCTGTCTGGAACACACGTGCTGGATTTCAAGCCTGTGTGTGTCCAAGAGTGGGAAGAGGGGGGAGCTGCTCCGGCGGGAGCACGGGGGGACCCTCCAGGTCCTTCCAGGGAAGGGGCCAGGAAGAGCCGGGGATGCTGGGAATGGAATGACCCCTGGGAGGGGGACATGGCAAGGTACCGTTGGCAGTGCCAGTGCCCTCAGCGCCCAACATCTCCTGGTTTTGGTTCTAATTAATTAAAAACGAGCATTGCCTGCTTTGCTCTACCTGATTTAGCACCACTTTGCCAACCCTCGAGGTTTTCCACCCAGCCTCCCGCAGTCCCCGGAGATTTGAGGTCCTGGCTTTGGCCACACCGAGCAGAAGAGCCCCTTAAATCCCGTGCCACGGGGGTGAAGCAGCAGGGAGCGCGGAGCTGCCTTTGGATTGCTGACTCCGGCTAAATCCCGGGCTTTTTTTCCTCCTCTGCGTCATTTATGTGATTATTTTTGTGCTTCGTGTGCTCAAAAATCCCTGGGGAACGGGGAAAGAAAAAATCTCTTTTTATCATTTTTGCTTTGCAAGTCACTTTGTAAGGGAGCCCTTTGGTGTCTTCAGAGGGATTGAAGCCCACCTGTTCCCTCTGAGGAAAGGCGGGAGCAGCCTTTGGATTCGGGAGCTTTCAGTGAGACTAAACCTGTTGGTCCCACACCTGGGAAGGGGGTTCTGAGCCTCAAAGAAAAGGTTTATTTTGCTGGTGGAACCAGGGCTCGGAGAACGGAGCGCTCCCCTGCTCTGGCAGGGATTCCGGAGCACTCCCTGCATCCCAGCCATGCCAGCAGCGCTCCAGGGAAGGAAAACAGGGACCAAACCGGGGCAATGGACTGGCGGGGCTGCACGTCCCGCCCGCTCCCACCTGGGAGGACACTTGAAACGTCAAAGGTCACTTGGATAATCTAATCCCGCCCAGGATGATATCTGGCTCCGGCAGGAACTCTTGGAAGGCTTTGAACAACATCCATCTTCATTACTCCCCACCCTCGTGTCTGTATGATTGATTCCTGCTAAATTCGGTTTAATTGCTCAGAAGGTCTCGGGGAATGACATTTGGAGGGAGCCAAGTGGGATGTCTGAGCTCCCCCTGCTGCTCCACCGCACGCACCACCCCGCGCCCACCCCGCGCTGCGGGAGCGCACCCGGAGCTGCTTCCTCGGGGCCCGCTAAGGCTGGCTGGGTGGACACAGGGAGCATCCCGAGTCCTGGATCCTACGGGATCGACCTTTTAGCTCACCTGTGCGGGGCTGCTTGGGAAGGGCTGGGCTGGCGGTGCCCCCGGGGTGGATCCATCGGCCATCCTGGTGGCTCTGAGCTCCCGTGGATGCAGCCAGGGCAGGGTCTCACATCTCCCAGCTCCCAGGTCACGACCGCGGCTTCCCCTCCTCAGCAACGTGCTCAGCTCTCCGTGCTCACAAAAGTCAGCACATCAGGGCAGAGCCTCAGGGAATTAATCCTGGAATCCCAGAGTGGTTTGGGTTGGAAGGGACCTTAAAGTTCACCCAGTTCCTCTCCCTGCCATGGGCTGGGACACCTTCCACTATCCCAGGTTATTCCAACCTGGCCTTTGACACTCCTAGGGATGGGGCAGCCCCAGTTTCTCCGGGCAGTCTGTGCCAGGGCCTCACCACCCTCACAGCCAGGAATTCCTTCTCAATATCCCCTCTGGCAGTGGGAAGCCATTCCCTCTTGTCCTGTCCCTCCAAAGTCCCCCTCCAGGTGGGAGGTATCCTGAAACATCCATGCAGCACCCACCAAGCACTTCTCCATCCTTTGGGAATACTGGCTGAGGAGTTTCTCAGCCTGTGCCTCTCTCAGCCTGTTTTCTGGCTGCGGAGAGAGGCTGATGATCCGACAGCTCCAACCCCTCCATGCAGGAGCTCAGGCAGCCTCAGCCCTGCTTTTTGGAGGTGTAAGTAGGACAGCCCAGGGAGGCCTGGTCTGGCACTACTGCAGCCATGGAAATGATTGGCAAACACCCTGAGGAGAAAGAGAGAAGGGTCTGGAGGAGGAGGAGGACAGAACCTCGCAAGGGTTTATCTGCTTTGGCTTCAGGGTCTGGAACAACACTCAGCTGCCCTGGATGGAGGTGAGGGCAAAGGGGGAAAGAAATACGTATTTGTGCCCAAAAGATCCCTAAATGGAGAGAAAGCCCCCAGGGCAAACCCCAGCGTGAACTCCTCGTCCTTTGCACCCCCCCAGCCCCAGGAGCCACGGCAAGATCTCCATTTGCAAACGGAGTTTTAATTACTCGCAAAAGCCGTCAATTGTTCACCAGATAATGCCAGGGATTGGTCCTCCCAGTGTGAAGTGCAACCGTCCAGAACCCCCACAGTATTATAAATAGGCTTCGGAGCCGGGATTGATTGATGTTTGGCAGAAAATCTATTCCTCGGAGCATGTGTATTCCTTCTGTTCACCAGCTCCATACAAATATACTCGGGCTGATTTTTTATTCAAATCTCCAATTTATGTCGGGTTTAAACTGTTAAATATTTAAAGCCTTTTTCATCTTTCCCCCCCCCCCTCCCCGTTTCCCGTTCGAGGTAACCAAACCTCGCACGGAACGCAAACAGGGCTCGGAGATTTAGCGCGTTCCTGGGGGGGAGAGAAAAGGTTTATTAATTATAGTGAGACTCAAATAATATGCTTCCTTGACACTAATGTTCCATCAGTTGCAAGCACAGGGATCCTGTGGGATAGCTTTAAAGCATTTCTCAGGATCCAGATTACGGCGTTTATGGCTCCAGAGAAGGAGGAATTTAATGAACGGCACTCGGCGTTTGAACAGAGGGTCGGGGATAGCGAGGTGTAAAAACTACAGCCACGAGGAGCTATTCCAGGGCAGTCCCTGGGACTCCAAAGGAAACATCAAATGGAGAGCAGTCTGATGTGCTTTCTCAAGAATCTCCACAGACATCTAGGGCTCCTTCGGCCTCGTTCCACTCTGACAGCCAACCCCTCCCAGGAGCCATGTCTTCTGGCAAACCTGCCTTCCCAAGTCTTACTGAAGTTTTCATTTATCAAGTCAATACTCGGAAAGAACTCTATTCTGAAATTTTTGTGACACCAGGGCTTTGATTCCACGCCGCCCTTGTTCTCCCTGTGCATTTCCCTCCCATCGCCCTCGTGGCCGTGATTAATTCATTTATTCCGGGCTCTGGGAGAGCCGCAGTCGAGAGGCAAGGCCCCATTATGTCTTACTTATTACTGTGAGTTGTGGTAAAACCTGCAGACACAGATGAACTCATGGGTGTCTTCACAGAATTAGGGAATCACTGAGGCTGGAAAAACCCTCCCAGTCCAAGCTGGGACTGATCCCAGCCCAGGGCACTGAGTGCCATGTCCAGGCATTCCTTGGACACCTCCAGGGTGAGGTCTCAAACCATGGATTTTGGAGCTTTTGTTATGGAAGCACAGAACGGTTTGGGCTGGAAGGGATTTTAAGGATCATCTCATTCCCACCCCCTGC
>JAWWES010000094.1:70282749-70316896 GCA_035583135.1 Lophotriccus pileatus
AGCCTGGAGAAAAGGAGGCTCAGGGGGGACCTTCTGGCTCTGCAACTCCCTGACAGGAGGGGGGAGCCGGGGGGAGGTCGGGCTCTGCTCCAGGGAACAGGGACAGGAGGAGAGGGAACGGCCTCAGGCTGTGCCAGGGGAGGTTTAGTTTGGATATTGGGGAAAATATCGTCACCCAAAGGGTGCCCAGGGCAGTGGTGGATCCCCATCCCTGTAGGGATTTAAAATCCCTGTGGATGTGGCCCTTGGGGACATGGGTCAGTGGTGGCCTTGGCAGTGCTGGGGGAATGCTTCGACTTGATGATCTGAAAGGTCTTTTCCTACCTTAACAATTCTCAATGTCTCTAAGTTTGTACCAAGCTCTCCTGGCCACTCCTGCATTGTTCCAGTCATGGTGTTCCCTTTAGGGAAGTTATTTTATCCCTTTCTCATTTAATTAAGTGACAAGACAGGTGTCCCTGCCCTTGTCAGGGAGGTTGGAACGAGATAACCGTTAAGGTTCCTTCCAACCCAAACCATTCCACGATTCCAGGTTATTCAGACCAGCAGCGTTCAGCCCTCACAAGCAGCGGTGAGGGAGGCCCGAGTTGTGCTCAGACAGTCCGAGTAGATTATTTATATCTCAGAAGGAGAAACAACAAAAGCAAATGCATTTGTGTGGCAAACAGGGCTGGATTCTGCTCTTCATCCCACCGTGGGATTCCCGTGCAAGGACAGCTCTGCCGCACCTGATAACGCGGTCGGGAACGGGCCCTTCCAGCGCCGTTTTCACAACACAGATTAACAGCAACAACCACCAGCTGCTGCCAAAGGAAGGGTTTGTGCTGAGAGGGGCAGCGTTGAGCGGTGAGGAGACCTTGACATCCCAGGGTGTTTCTGTGGGATAACGGGTGTTTTTACGGGGAAGCTCCGCTGTGTCCTTGGGTCACGCAGCTCTGGGGGAGGGATGCAGAGCAGCTTGGCAGTGGGTGGGATGGTTCAGGATCAAGCTCAAAGGTGATTTGGTGTCAGCAGGAGCTTCCTTTGGGAGAACAGTCAATGGCATCTTTTTAAGCTGGGAGTGATATCGTTTATGGGGCTGAGGGACAGGATGGGTGTCACCACCGTGGCGCTTTGTCCCCCCCAAGAGGGAGAGGATCATGGGGTCCCTTCCATGGGACTGTGTGCCCCGATGATAGGTGTCACCACCATGGAGCTGTGTCCCCCCAAGAGGGAGGGGATCATGGGGTCCCTTCCATGGGACTGTGTGCCCCGATGATAGGTGTCACCACCATGGAGCTGTGTCCCCCCCAAGAAGCTGTGTCCCCCCCAAGAGGGAGGGGATCATGGGGTCCCTTCCATGAGGCTGTGTGCCCCGATGATGGGTGTCATGACCATGAGGCCACATCCCCCCAAGAGGGAGGGGATCATGGCATCCCTTCCATGGGACTGTGTGCCCCGATGATGGTTATCACCACCATGGGGCTGCGTCCCCCCAAGAGGGAGGGGATCATGGGGTGCCTTCCATGGGGCTGCGTGCCCCGATGATGGGTGTCATGACCATAGGGCTTTGTCCCCCCCAGGAGGGAGGGGATCATGGAGTCCCTTCCACGGGACTGTGTGCCCCGATCATGGGTGTCACCGCGGTGGGGCTGTGACCCATCACGGGGCGATCGGACACTGGTACCACCACCGTGCCCCTTCCCGCCGCCTCCCGCCCCTCGCGGGCGCTTCCCCCTCCTCTGGATGCTCCCTCCCTCCTCCTCCTCCTCCTCCTCCCGCTGCTCCCGGGTGCCCCGCAGCGCCGGCGCGGCCCGGCCCCGCTGCCCCGCACTACATTTCCCGGCGTGCCGGGCGCGGCGGGGCCGGAGCGGGGCTGGAGCGGCCCCGGCGCTGCCGCCGCCCGGAGCGGGGAGGGCCGGGCCGGGCAGGGCCGGGCAGGTGAAGGAGCGGCCCCCCGATGGAGCGGGGGAAGATGGCGGAGCCGGAGAGCCTGGAGACGGCGGCGGAGCACGAGCGGATCCTGCGGGAGATCGAGAGCACGGACACGGCCTGCATCGGCCCCACGCTCAGGTGCGCGACCCCGCGGGGGCTCCGCGGCCGCGGTGGTTCCCCCCTCCACACCCCCACACCACCCCCGAGCCCCTCCGGTGCGCGTCCCCTCCCCTGCTCCCCTCGGGCTCGGCTCCGAGCATCTCTGTCAAGGTTGTCCCCCGTGGGTTTCATCCCCCCTCTTTGTCGGGTCCCGTGGCTGGCGGTGGCGCCGCGGGGACGGGGCGCGATCACCGTCCCGACCGAGATAGGAGTTCGTGCCTCCCGTGTGTGCTTAATGGATCCTTTGTTCTCCCGTTAAGCATCTTCTCCGCGGCGGTTCTTGCAGAGCCCGTGGCTTGGTCCGCGGTGGGTGCGGAGCTCTCCCGCTGCCCCAGGAGCGCAGATGGATGTGGGGATGTGGCTCCTGCCCGTTCCCTTTGCCAGCAGCTCCTTCCCATCGCTCCGGCTCTGGCGTTTCCCCCCCCTTTAGAAAGTGTCTGTTTGTGGTGCAGGGTCGGTTTTGTGCCAGCGGCTTCTGCTGTGTTGTTAATCTGAAAGATGTGGTAGCTGGTTTTGTGACCCATCACTCGATTTCTTTAAAAATATGATATTTTAGGTGAATTATTCACATGTAAGAGCTATTCCTTTTATCTGGACCACATTAACACGGCTGTCCTGAGATGCTGAGATAACTCATCCCTCCTTCCCCCTCTTGAAATTGACACCGAAGTTCTCAGGAGAACTTTGTATCAACCCAAAACGCTTGCTGAGCGCAGCTGTGTGCGTTTTATCCTCTGGAATATCGGTGGTACACACTGGGGGAGGGTATTTCTGGCTCGTTGTAACCCCATGGCTCAGGTGGAGGAAGGTGGAAGGGTGTTACCAGGATTGCTCAGCTGCAAAATCTGAGCAATTGTGTTGTCGCCCAGTTAAATTCGGTGCTAAAAGTGTGGCGTTTGTCGTGAGAGGAACAAGGTGCTGCCCCGGGTTTCACCTTCCAGCCTCTCTGCACCTACACAGGTGCTTCCAAAGTTGAAATCACAGCACCAGGTGGGAGTTTTTTGGGGATAATCAGGACTGGAGCCTCCCGTCCCACCCCCTCTGCGACAGCCCTTTGTGCTTAAGTTTTACAAAGTCACGGTTTTAAATGACTTGAGTGGCTGCCTTTAGAAAGAGATGGGTTGAAGGCTGAGTGACTCGCAGTGACACTGCAGTGCTGGCACAGGATGGAAATGGGAAAGCTTTTAATTTGAGGAGCGATGGAGCGCCGGATTTACCTCAGACTTGCCCACTTCGTCATTTCTGTGACTTCTTGCAGTTTTCTTCCCGAAGTTCTCCGTGAAACCTTTCAAGGTAAACTGAGCAGTAGGAGATGCTGAGAGTTAGATTTATTAACAAAACTGAAAGAACTGGTTTGAATGTGTGGGAACTGCCAGAATGAAGAGTGTGGGTGTTTTTTTTTTCCATTTAAGAGGACTAAGTGCAGTTGATCTTGTTTCTCAGTATTAAGGTTAGATGATGAGTTGGGTTTAATGTTGATCTTTGCATACCCACAGGAGAAACATTAATAAGTGTCTGGGCAGAGAAAGGTTTGGGCTTTGCTTGCATTAACTTCTGGAGTGTGGTGATATTTCATTAAGAATGTTATTAATGATATAATCAAAAGCTATACCTGCTCCAAGGACTTTTAGAGTTGAAACTCTACCAGCTCAGGGTAAACACGGTGTGCTGGAGAGTCTGGAAAAGAGGATGGTGGAAACTTTGTGGGGGGGTGGAAAAAGGTGACTCACTTCTTGTAGGCATCATGGAAGAAATGTGTCTCCAGGAGCCAGGCTGGCTTCCCTTCTAGGAACAGCATTCGAGCGGGTTAAGAGATGGAGGGGGGAAGGTCCAACTAATTCATCTGTCTGGGTGGGTTTGTGTCCCACCCAGCGGGGAGAAGAGTTTTGTGTTTAGAAAAATAGCAAGTGTAGTAACTCTTGCCCTGGGGCGGGGGAAGGATGAGATTCCTCCTTCCTTGAAGTCCCTTCCAGCCCTGTTTTTGTGCTCAGTTCTGGCCGGGATTCTGGGATTCTGGGCCGGATCTCCATTGTGCCTGTGCTGTGCAGATGTGGGGCCGAGCTGCCCCTCCTGGGGACAGACACTGCTTCCTAAATAGCAGCTGCCCCGGCCCTGGTGTGTGTGATGAGCTGTGCCAGTCCCAGCTCTCATCCAGGTCTCTTCTCCCATTTTTTTCCTGGCAGGGACTGTTGAAGGACACTGAGTGCCTTCAGGGAGTCTGTGGGGATCCCCTTGAGCCCATGATGCTCCTGGAATCAAAATAATCCACTTCAGGATGTCTTTCCTGCTATTCAGCCTCTACTAATTATACCCATTGCTCCCAATTCCACTTCCTTCTGCTGTTCTAATTCCTCCTTTTTCTTCCTTGCTGGTGTTACACTTGATTTTACCGAGTATTTTTGGATCTCCTCTCTGTGTGGGTTTTGAAGAATCACTTAATTCTGCAGGATCAGAAAGGGGAAGAGAAACCCTTTCTAAATTAGAGCCACCTCTTGGCTAAGCTGTGACACCTGAGTGCTCTAATTTATGCTACACTTAGTTGAAGTTTGTTGCTCTTTAGTGAATTTTGTGTCCATTTCGGCTGTGTTTGGTTTTTTTTAGGTGATGGGAAACTAGTGGTGGCCTGTCATATTCCAGGTCTGGTCACTGGGAGAGAGGGTGGATAACAGGGAGGTTTTCTGGTCTCACACCCCACAAATGGGGACTGTATAACTTCACCCCCTTTCCCTGTGCTCAGCCAAGGGTGAGTCCTTGTGATTATCTGAATTGCAAATCGTTTTCCAGCAGTTCTGGGTCCCAGCCTGAGGATGTCTTGCTGTCCTTTCCTTCCCTGTGCTCCTCTGCAGTGTCCTTTAACACCTGGTGTCACCTCATGCTTCACATGCAGCCTGGGTATTAAATCACTGCTTAATCTTCCTTTTGGTTAAACAGCTTGAGCTCTGCAAGTCTGTCACTCTTGAAAACCCTCTTCCTGCTCTCGAGCTGCATTTGCAGCCTTGTGAAGTCGGGGAAGGATTTTTAAACAGCGCTTGATAAATTCAAGGCATTTTTAAACAGCACTTGATAAATTAAAGCAGCCCTGGCTGCCCACACAGGTGTAGCTACAGTGTTCTTGCTGTCTCCTCGCCACTTTAGATGCACATAAAATGATATCACCGCTGTAATAATCTCCCACTTGTACCCTGGGGGGTTGGAGCAGGTCTTTTCCTCAGTGTTCCAACAGGAATTGTTCCTGCATGCAGAGTTATTTCCTTGGGAGCTCCTGTGGCTGAAGTTCCTCATCACTACATCTGCCCCTCCACTCTCGGTTCTCCTGCCCTGCAGGTTGCTGGGGAGGATCAAGATTTCCAAGGGATTGTTTCTCTGCTTGATTTCATGGCTTGTCACTCTGCCAGCTTTTGTGTCACCTGCAAGTTGTATCATCAGTCTTTTTGTTTCCTTCTGGATGTGTGTTTGCTTTCTAGGTTGTTCCTCAGTGCCTGAGGTTTTTGTCAGGCGTGTTGGGACTGGTGCTTAGCAGTGCCCTGCTGGAAACCTGAGAAATGTTCTGTCTCAGACAGCAATTAATCATCCAGTCTGGCCTTTTATGTAGAACTAGAGCAGATATGAAACTCCTATTAAATATAATCATGTGTGTTCAGAGAGATTACAGGGCTGTTTAACCCAAGGATGGAGCGAAGCGCTAGATTGGGTCGTGTTTCTACTAAGCAGCTCCTGGCTGGGATTAAAGTAGGACTGTAATTAAGATGTGTTCCCTAAATCCTTGATCAAGTCTTCCATGTCAGTGTGTGGGATTAGTGTTGCTCTGGCTGTCCTGGATGTACCTGCCTGATCCATTTACTGACTGGCACCGTGCCGTGGCCATTCCCTGCCGTAACCTCCCCGTGCCCAGGTTTGTCTGGAACAGTGGAGCCAAAGGTCCTCACTGCCTGGTTTTTTTTAGGGTTATGAATCTTGTATCTTGAATGCTTGCAGACCATGGAATCATGGAATGGTTGAGTTGGAAGGGAACTTAAAGTTGGAACCATCTCGTTCCAACCCTCTGCCACGGACAGGGAAACCTTCACTAGCCCAGGTTGCTCCAGCCTGGCCTTGGATACTTCCAGGGATCCAGGGGCAGCCACAGCTTCTCTGGGCAACCTGTGCCAGGGCCTCCTCACCCTCCCAGTCAGGAATTCCTTCCCAGCATCCCATCTAAACCAGTCAGAAGCCATTCCCTATGTCCTGTCACTCCAGGCCCTTGTGAAAATAACAGAATTCCAACTTCTTGTTTCTTAAACTTACTGAGATATGCTCTGTAGAGCAGAATTGCCAGTCTGGGCCAAGCTCCTGGGCATTCCTGAGCGCAGGGGCTGTACTTTAGGCAGAGGAGATCCCACTAAGATCCCAAAGCCCGTCTCTCCTGCAGGATTGCTGACTGGGGTTGAAATGAGTCGGAGCAAGGCTCACAGAACAACTTTTCCATGGCAGAAAACAAAGCAGGAAAACAAAGCCCATTTGCCAAGGCAGCGAGTGCCTCGGTGGAGCGCTCGAATCCCTCGGCTGCCGCTCCAACACTGCCGGCTGGATGAGACTAATGACGGGAGCGTCTCCGAGGAGCCGGGCTGGCGAGCGGGAACGGGGCTTCCCAAACCCTCGGCAGGAACCTAACTCTGCTCCACTGAAGTAAAACCCCCCTGGAACTCGGCGGGAGCTGCGCAGCCCCATCCCTGCAGGGAGAGCCGAGATTCCCTGCGAGCTGCCTCCCAGGAACAGCCTCCGGAGCAGCAGCGTGTGCATATACCCCAAAAAACAGGGATGTTTGGGATCCAGCTGTTGGGGATGTTACAGTGGCACTTCAAGGATATGTAGGACTCAGGATAACTGACTTTTCCCAAGCACACATATCTATATCCCATTCCACCCCTCTCCATCCCTGGAAGTGTTCAAGGCCAGGTTGGATGGGGCTTGGAAAAGCCTGGGATAGTGGCACAGGATTTGAATGAGATGACCTTTAAGGTCCCTTCCAACCCAAACCATTCCATGACTCCATGATTTTCCAAAGGCATGATGCACTCAGGAACAGGCTGGAAGACTTGTCCTGGCCGAAGTTTCACCCAAGTTTGGGGGTCAGGCCAGCCCGTGGTGCTCTCCTCGCATGAGAGGCACTAGCACTGCCCCCTCCCTTTCCTTGTTCCCTGCTTTCCCTGTTCCCAGTGCCCGTGTGACACCAATCCCCGGGCTGAGGGAGCTCTGCAGCGAGTCGGTGCCTCCCAGGATGTGGGATAACCTGGCTGGCTGCAGGCCCTGGCTGGAGCTCTGAAGGGAGACAGGACTTTCCCTGGGAGCCACGGGCAAGGGAAGCAGATTTTCTGGTCTGGTACTTTCCTCTCGGAAGATGCGCTCTAATGCCTATTTTGGGAAGCAGATCGGAGCGGCTCCGCTCACATCCCTGCCTGCCAGGCACCACCTTGCCTCCAGAGCCTCAGAGCCTGCGTTCTCCACCCGGGAATCTCATCCAACTTCAGCGCTCGGCTTCGGATTCCCGGGGCTGGGCTTTGGCTGCCTCCTCCTCCTGCCGTTCTATCCTTAGCAGGATTCACAGGCTTTCAGCTCCCTCACACTTCCCGCTCCCCAATCCTGGCGCCGCCGCCAACGACGGAGCGGCTCCGAGCTCGGGGTCTCTCACTTGTGCTCAGGCTCTGGCTGGGCCACGGCCAAGTAGGTGAAAGACTCGGGAAGGGGGAAGGGGAGAGCTGGGTCAGCTCTCAGATGGTGCGGGCTGGAGCTAAACCCGCCTTGGGATCCATCACAAGTTTGTGGGGCGTTTTCCTGGGATGTTCAGGAGGGTTTGGTCAGGGGGTGTCAACTCCTGCCCTGGTGACTGAACACCCAGACACCGTGTCCGTGCTAGCACTGTTCCCTGTTCCCTGGGAATTCTCCCAGACACAGACGCTCTCGAGCACATTCCCTGTGTGTTCCAGGGCTGGCTCATCACTCCAGCTTGGCTGATTCCATGAGCCACAAGCTGCTCCTCTGTCAGTGTCTCCTGCTTTGTCTCTCTTTGTACCCAAGGGTGTCTGTGCAGGTTGGATTAACCTTCCCAAGGGAAGCAGCTCCTCCTCAGACAAAGGTTCCCAGTGTGGCTGCTCCTCCACCTGTTTCCCACAGGGACTGAGGGGGAAACATTAACCAAGCCATCTTGTTTCCCGGGGAAGCTGCTGCTGCCCCCTCCCCAAGGCCAGGTTGGAGCAACCTGGGCTGTGGAAGCTGCCCCTGCCCATGGAATGGGATGATCCTCAAGGTCCCTTCCAGCCCAAACCGTTCTGAGCAGCTCAGCCCGGCTGCTGGACTCCTCTCTGATTGCAGGCACCAGGGATCCCAGCTGGAGAAGCAGCAGAGCACAGTGTCAGCTGTCACAAGTGCCACCGTGGCTCCTGACATCCCCAAAGGCCAAGGAAAGCTTCCCTGGATTTGGCAGAGCCGGCATTCCTCCCTCAGCTCCGTCACAGAGTTAATTGCTGCCTCTCCAACTTCCACACATCCCTGCTCCAGTGACTGGGATGACGTTGGCAGAGTGATTCATGCTGCCAGTTCCTGGCTGGAGCTGCATCCAGGAGTTTATTTTGGGAGCAGCGGGCGCACACCTACCATGGAGGGGCAGGAGAAACCAGGGCTCTGCCAACTGCAGAGGCAGGGAAAGTTTGGGCTTCACCTCAGCACAGAGCCAAGGGGGGGTCAGGCACGGAACAGGTGGAATTTCTACTCCAGGCTGAAGAGTCTGCTGAAATATCCCCGGTTTTTACAGGCAGAGGACGCTGGAAGTTGCAATACTGACCAAAGAAATGCTGTCTTTCCAAAATAAACTGATCCCATAATTTCCCTGGTAGATGGCTATGGAGAACCCTCAGAAAGTTCCTCTAGTGCAGGCAAATGAGTGTTCTCCTGCTTTTCCAGAGAAGGAAACTAAGACAGTGCTCACTGGTTTCCAAATGTAGCTCCTAAATCCATGTCCTGCCATTTAAAGCTTTGATTGGAATGCCCAGAGATGAGATGATCCCTTGGGGTAGAGGCTGAAATTAATGATAGGGAGTTGCCTGACTGCAGACACTAAACACGGAGCAGCACACAGCGTATTTTATCCCCATATTCCAACGGATCAAGCCGAGCAAACACGGCACACCATCACAAAATATTTCCTTGCTCATTTTTCCCTTTCAGTAAACGGTGGGAAACTCCCATTAAAATAATCATAACATTAACTTTGCTCGCTTGCTCAGGAGCTCAGCTGCTGCTGAACTCCACGGGCTGGGAGGCAGTGCCTCGTTCAGCCGCATTTTCGGCTCCTGAAAACTCCGTCTAACCTTTATTTTACACAGCCAAATCCCCCCGGAATATTTATTAATGTGAAATGTGCAGCTCCACGTTTGATGAAAGAGCCTTTGTGCTGCACAGAACAGTTCAGGCTCTTCAGGCAGAGCTGGAGCAAGTGGAATATTTGCCTGGATTTGGCAAAGGAGGAATGTTGTCAATAATTCAGGGAGTGGGATTTGATTCCTGGTTTTTCCGGGCTCTGTGGCCCTCCTGGGTTTGGTTTGTTTAGGTTTGCTGCCTCCCTGATGTTACAGAGCTTTCTGGCCCCTAATTAAACATCAAGGACAAGCAGGAATTAGCAGAGAGGAAGCTGGGGGAATGGACAGGAGGGAGGCTGGACTCTCCTGAGTTACATCATTCCTTTCTCCTAAAAAATTCATCTCTGGTGAGGGCAGGAAAGGGAAACAGGGTATTTTGGATGTTGATCCTCTTGCACAACCCATTCCTTTCGATAAAGTACCTGGGATCACAGAATCCCAGAACGGTTTGGGCTGGAAGGGATTTTAAGGATCATCTCATTCCCACCCCCTGCCATGGGCAGGGACACCTCCCACTATCCCAGGGTATTCCAGCCTGGCCTTGGGCACTTCCAGGGATCCAGGGGCAGCCACAGCTTCTCTGGGCAACCTGTGCCAGGGCCCCTCCTCCCTCACAAAAATCCTGTTCCCTAAATCTAATCCAAATCCACCTTCCTTTCGTTTCAAACCATCGCCCCTTGTCCTGTCACAGCCTCCTGGTTGCTCCCAAAGCCGGGCTTCAGGGAGAGGACAGATCCAGAGCAGGGAAGGAGCAGGTCCTGCCTGTACCTGCGGAGCTGCTCAGGTGAGCGGTGCCGTGTGAGAGCGGAGTGTTATTATTTATTAGGCACACATATTCCCTAATTACTTGGCAAATACGATCATTATATTTGAAGTTACGGAGCACTTCAAGCATTAATTGCCACATAACTTGCAGATTTCAGATCTGATACACAAACCTAATCATCACTCATTAAGTATTAAAGAAGAGAGCACTGGAAATATATTAAATTACTGCAGATCACTGATTAAACCTAATCCTGGGGAATTCCTAAAAGCCTAGTGAGGCACTGGGACTCACTTCCAAGTGACCGCTGGGAATTCAGGCCTGAAACACAACCAAGTGGCTTAATCAAATCATGGAATCCCAGGATGGTTTGCATGGAAGGGACCTTAAGGATCATCCCATTCCACCCTCTGCCATGGACAGGGACACCTTCCATAGCCCAGGTTGCTCCAACCCGGCCTTGGACACTTCCAGGGATCCAGGGGCAGCCACAGCTACTGTTTCACCACAGGTGAGATGTTTCCGGGCGGGAGCTCCAGGATTTCCACCAGATGTTACGAAAACAGCAGTGTGTGTGTGCTCATCCCCGGATTTCAAGGGATTCAACACGGGAGAAGGGAGGGAGGAAGTGTGGGAATGTAGGAGACGCTGCTCAAGTCCTTCTGTGGCTCTGCTGGGACCATTCATGGGGGACATGACTCGGTTTGTGTGACTCCCACCGCTCAGCCCCAGCTCCTGCACAGCGTTCATCCTGGATCACAGAGCCATGGAACGGTGTGGGTTGGAAGGCACCTTAAAGCCCACCTCGTTCCACCCCCTGCCACGGGCAGGGACACCTCCCAGCAGCACGGGGTGCTCCAAGCCCCTCTCCCAGAGCTGAGCCGTGTCAGCTCCCGAGCAGAGCCAGTCTGAGCGAGCGCCGGGTCAAAGCCAGGCCGGGGTCATCCCTTTCCCGCGCGCATCCAGCAGCGTTTTCCCTGCCGCCCCGCGCTCGGAGGCAACCTTCCCGTTCCGAAGGCAGCAGGCTGGCACAGAGCGGGTCTGGCTGCTAGAGGAAATGCCAGAGAGGGAGACAAGCTGACACCCACAGGCCAGCGCCGGGAGAACTTGGCACGTGTGCCCCGCAGCTGCCGCAGCCCCCTCGCAGTGGCCGCAATCAGCGCCGGCGCCGGGGCCGAGCGGGGAGGGGGCGCTGGCCGAGGGCGTGTGGTGCACAATCAGCGCCGCAATCAGAGGGGAGAGGCCGTGCCAGCTGCTCCCCGCGCTGCCAGCGCGCTGCCAAGAGCACGACAGCCAGGCAAACGGCCACAAAAGGCCGGCAGCTTGCGTGGCCCGGCGCGGGGCGAGGAGGGGGATCATGTCGGGGGGGTCAGGGGGGCTCCGGGGCCCCTTCCAGCTCCTGTCAGCCTCGGAGCTTCCCGAAGCGCGGGCCGTGCCAGGAAAACGCCGGGCTGAGCGCGGCTGCACGGCTGGAGCGTGGGCACGGCGGGGCCATAAGGAGGGTTATGGGGGACAGATGTCACGAGGCACCGGCTGCTCCGGGCACGGCCACCGTTGGAACGGGGCAGAACGGGGGCAGTCCCAGCAGCCACCAGGGGAACGGCTCTGCCGTGCCGCCCGCACTCCGGGCCTGCTCGGGAACGTGTGTCGGGATGGGCAAGGCAGCAGGGAAATGGGTGGAAGGAAACGTGTCACTGCAACACCCACCTACCCTGGCGCTCCGCAGCACCTTCCCAAACTGTCTGCCTGCCGTGGTCACACACTAAAACAGCCTGGAAGGACCTGGAGAGCTCCCAAGCCCACCCTCAGCCCCAGCACGGCATTGGTCCGTGTCCAAGTTGTACTGCAACACAGGGAGAACGAGCACCATTCCATGGGGCAGAGCTGATCCTTTTCTGGTTTAACTCGGAGTATTTCTAATACTCAGAGGAAATCCTAGGATTCAACCTGATTTTCCACTCCCAAGTCTTTGTCACCCTTTTTTCAAGCCTGAACACTTCCAGGGGTGGGGCAGCCACAGCCTCTCTGGGTAACCTGTGCCAGAGCCTCAAAAATCCCCGTCTGGGGTTTGCATCCCCATTTGGGGTTTGACTTGGAGTTTTCAATTGACACTTCCCAACATTTTGCTCCCCAAAAATGTTCCTACAGACCCCGCCATCAGCCGATTTCTTTGGAGTAACTCACTCCAGCTGCTTCAGCTGATGCTTTGGGAGATGCTGCCTCGTTGCAACTCCGTTAAGACATTCCCAGCCCTGACAAACAGCCCAAACTGGCAGCGGATTTTAGGTTCTCCCCCTTTTATGTTTCCAGTGTCGCTTGTAACAGGCGAATATTCTGTGACAAACAACTCCAACCGCTACACAGCTCCTCTCCATCATATGACCCTTATCTTTTATGGCCTGGGCTCCATTTGCACCGTTCCCTGTGCCGGGAATGTGGAGTGGGAGCCGGAAGAGAGCAAACCCACCTGTCCAAGTGTTTCTGTCGCTGTTCCAGGGGCTTTACGGCCTGGCGGTGAGTGGAGCTGCCGTGCAGATGGCTGTGTCCCTGCAAACGCTGTTCCAGAGGGGCAGGAGCTGCATCCATCTTCCCAATCACCCGCTCCTGCGTCAGGAAAAGCCCCCAGTGAGGCAGCACTGTCTGGGAGAAAACAGCATCAGAAAGAATTAACAGGATTCTTCTCAGAGTCAGAGAATCGTGGAATATGTTGAGTTGGAAGGGACACATATTGAGGCCAGCTCTGGGCCCTGCACGGGAGCAGAGTCTTGGAGAGGCTTCTCCCCGCTCTGGACCACAGTAATATCCTCCTTATAGTGAGATGGGGAGTGGGAACAAGCAACAGGCCTCAAGCTGCACCAGGGGAGGTTTAGGTTGGATACTGGGAAAATTCCTTCCTGGACTGGGAAAATTCCTTCCCGGAAAGGGCTGTCCAGCCCTGGCCCAGCTGCCCAGGGTGGGGGTGCAGTCACAGCCCTGCAGGGGTTTAACGGCCATGTGGATGTGGCGCTGGGGGACACAGGTTGGTGGTGGCCTTGGCAGCTGGGAGAAGGCTGGAGCTGTGCTGCAGAGCCTCTGCCATCCCTGCCGGAGCTGCTGCTGCCACAGCCACCTGTGAGGCCCGAGAGGAAGAGCTCGGGAAGAGTGTGGGAGCTGAGGAGCCTCCCATCACCCCAGGCACCCGGCACCTCACGCAGCTCTGGCTGTGAGGATGGGGGTGTTCATCCAGCCCCAGCCCGTGCCATAAACCACGAGCCCCACGCAGCCCGTCCCACCTCCTGAATATTTCATGGAGCAGATCCGCAGTCCTCCGGTCTCCGCAGCTCCTTCCCGAAGCCTCTCCTCTCCCCGCAGCACTGCTTTTCATTTGTCAGGAGCGATTATCGCTGCTTCCAGTTAATAACAGAGCTGGAAGGCCCAGACCAGTGCTTGGCTTTATGAGCATCCTCGGCACCGTCGTCGCCGATGTCGGCTCCGAGCATCCTAATTAATTATGGTCCCTCTTCCGGCTGTTTCTGTGGGAGCAGAGCAGAAATCACTTTGGGTTATGGAGCAAGGCTGCCTAGGGGGTATTTTTATTGAGTTTCTCTCTGTTTGGTGTAATTTCAATCTAAGAGTTTGATTCGGGGTCGGGGCTGGACTCCAGCGTGGGGAGGGAGAGACGTCGGGTGGTCCCAGGGTTGGGATGCTGAGGGTGTGATGGGATGTGGCACTCAGGGCACTCAGAGCCCTCAGGAGGAGACATCAGGGCTGTCCCACCAGCCTGGAACCCATGGCATTGCCAGGGTGTTCCCAGGAGTGGCCTCGCTCTGTGACTGGGATGTGTTTGCATCCCAGGCTCCTTCCATCTCCTGCACCTCCCACTTCGTTTTCCCTCCCACCTTCTCAGCTTTGCCCCTCTTGGGCCGTCCAACAGGAATAGCACTTTCCTGCCCTGCTCCATTTCTCCCTGGAGAACAGTTCCTCAGGACCTGAGCCCTGGGAGCTGCCGAAGGGAGACCCCTGAGGCCCCACTGAGCCACTCCCAGCCCGTGACTTTGATTAGTTGATCTTTCCTAATATTTGCACTAGAAACAGCATTTCACCGAGATTAACGAACTTACTGGCAGCTTTGGAGCGTGTAAATGAAGGGAAAGGGCTGGGAAAAGGGGACTGGGGATGATACACAGGGAAATCTGGTTCGGAGAATTTATCCTCTTCATTAAAAGCCACTAAGACCTGCATCTCTGGTATTTAATGTGCCAAATTCAATATTCTCAGCAGAGTTTGCATATAAAAATAGCAGTATCATGTTTTGAAGGATGGGAGGGAGGAGGGAAAGTTTTAACTAAGCCACACACTTTAATAGATTTTTTTTTTTTTCAGTTTGGGTTTTTTCTTTTCCATAGGTCCAAGACCTGGGAAATACTTGACAGGGAAGAACAAACTCTTTGTAAGAACTGAAGGTTTTTCTCTCCATTTAAGATGTATTTTCCTTCTACATAGAATCACAGAATGATTTGGGTTGGAGGGGACCTTAAAGATCATCTTATTCCAACTCCTAAATCAGGATTCCCTGGGAAGTAAAAAGGAAGAATCCTTTGGAAAAGATTTCTAAGCTGCCCTTAGTGGAAAGTTTTGAAAACCCTGGGATTACAAATGAAAAAAAAATTAATAATATAACCCACACCACCTCAAATCTAATCAATTTGGGTGGATTGATAGGTTTCTGCTTCTGGATGCTGGTAATGGAGGAGGAAGGAGCTAAAAAAGAGGGATGGGGGAGTTTTACATCCTTCCCATTCCACTACTTAAAAAATCTGCAAAAATACCTCCACAATGCCCACTAAGTGGAATTATGTCCCTAATGTATCGGGAGTTTCCTCAAAACTGCTTCCACCCTAATCCCATTACGTGCATGCACGTATTTGCCCACCAGGAAATCTCAGGGATGGCTGGGGTTTGGGAAGCAGCTGACAGGCTCTGTGGCCTCGGGCAGCCCTGGCTCCTGATTCCCAGGGGGAACCTTCTGCCCTGGCTACGGCCTTACAGCACCACACATCCCTGGCAGCGTCCCAGGCTGCGTTGGAGGGGGCTTGGAGCAACCTGGGATCATGGGAGGTGTCCCTGCCCATGGCAGGGGTGGAATGGCATCATCCTTAAAATCCCTTCCCACCCAAACCACTCTGGATTCTGACATCCCATGACCCCCGTGCATTGCTGGCCCATGTTTCTTCCTGAGCTGGGATGGTTTTTCCCTCTGGGAATCAGCGATCCCCACTGAGATATCTTCCCCCAGCCAGGCAGACCTGCGCGGTGCCGGCAGCTTCCAGCCCCTCCATCTCCGACATCCCCTCATCCCAAGGCCTGGTGGCTGCCGTGGGCTGCCCTCTGGGGGTGCCCTCTGTGGGCTGCCCTCTGTGGGTGCCCTCTGTGGGTGCCCCGGGCGCAGGCGGTGGGTGAGGGCCCCGACACCTGGCTGGCTGCGCGGTGACAGCTCGGCGCGGCGGCGCTCGGCGAGCGGGGCGCTAAACAAGATATATACGCCATGTCACATATTGGCTGCACACATCTAAGCCAATCACTCCCAAATAAATTAACCATGGCATCGCCTAATACGATCCACCTGCTTTCTTCCCCGCGTCGTTCCAGCCCCTACCTGAACCCCCCTTTGATTAAATGTCAAAAGCTCGCCTCGTGCCTGCAGATCTCACTGAAGGCGGATAACAGAAAGGTTCCTCCTGTGACTCCATAAAACTGAAATAAATTCCACTGGCATCTTGTAAATTTTTATTTTCTACAATGACTGCGGGCCCCATCTGCGACCCAGCTGTTATTAGAAGGGAAAGCGTTGGCCCTTCTGCATTACAAAACAGCATAGAACAGTAATTGCCAGTGGAAGAGATTAAGTGTAGACACTAAAAATGTTTACTCGCAATGAATATGCATAACGATGGGTAGGAAACAGCCCTGGAAGATTAAAAAGAGAGAAGGGTTTGTTTACAAGGCTGGGAAAAAAAAAAGAGGGGAATGTCAGTTGGCCCCAAGCCTGAAATAGGAACGAAAAACCTTTGGGCAAGGCATTAGGGAGAAAAACAGATGGTTTGTGAACCTTTTATTAGATAGAAAAATCATTAATCAAGCCCAGGCTGGAAATGGCAGGGTTTTTGGTAGTTCATATTGGAGTTTATTTTTCCTTAAAGCGACAGCGCGGCGTTCCCGGCGCTCCGCCGCCTTCTCCGGCAGCGCTGGGAGCACGTCCCGCTCCAGGTCCGCGCTCCCACCAAGCTGTCGTGCCGAGGAAATCCCTCAGCAGGGTTTCACATTTCAGCACCTGTTTTGCCCTTCTTGGAAAAAAAAAAAAAAAAGAAAGAAAGAAAGAAAAGAAAAAGAGGGGGGAGGGAGGAAATCGCAGCCTGTTTTTTTTTTGTGGTTGTTCTAACTCGAGGGGGTGGGAGGGAGGAGAAATTTAGGGAATACAAACTTCCACAGGCAGCCTCGTGAATAAAAAGACATTTAGCAGGCTCAGGAGGGCGCGCCCCCCCTCCCAAAGCGGCCCCTGCTCCCCTTTACTTTGCTGCTAAAAGCCTAGAAACGATTAATTTTGCCGCATGTAAATAAGGGCGAGCCACGTGGAACGAGGGGACGCTGCCTGGTCACCCCTCTCCTGGCGGGGGGGTGGGGCGGCTGTGCCGTGTGATGCCACCTTTCCACGCTGGAATACGGGGCTTTGTTCACTTGTTCCTGCCGTTTCCCGGTTCCTCGGCGGGCTCCGAGCAGGGAATTTCTCCGGCATCGCCAGCCCAAGGCACAGCAGCCGCCCCAGTCCCTCGTTCACCCCAAGTGTCGCCGTTCGCCGCCATCACTCGTCTCCCACGGATCCCGGTGGATCCCTGTTCCTGCCCGTGGCGGGAAGCGGTGTGAGCCATTCCCTGCTCCCACTGCACCCCTGAACATTCCCGGGGAGACAACGGCGGGTTCAAGGTGCGTGTGGGCACCAGGACACTGAGGGCTGGGAGTCACCTCGGGGTGTCACCTCGGGGTGTCACCTCGGGGTCCCCTCCATGCCTGGGGTCCTGAGGACACGGAGAAGGATAACGGGAGCAGCACCTCTGCTGCCCCAGTGTGGGGTGACAGCCAGAGCAGGGCACAGAGGACACAGGGACATGTCCAGGGAGGCTGGGTCAGCAGCCAGACACCTGGACTGCAGCCAGCCCCGTGCCCTGGGCTCCCTGAGCATCCCGGGAGCCCTCCAGCAACCGGGGTCAGCGTTCCCAGGTGCACCCCCTGTGTCCTTGGGGTGGCCTCCCCCCCAGGGTGAGTAATTCCTAATTTCTGGATTTTTATTTATCAGTCATTCAGAGTAACAGGAGGCAAATCAAAAGCAACTAAAATTGCCCAATTTTTAACTGGCTTTGAAAACCCTGGAGTGGGAGCAACATCAGAATCCCGAGACTCAGCTTCTGACGGTGCTCATGGTGTTACAAATGTGGGATAAATACACCTGGAATTTGTATTTACAGCACTGAGTTTGGTCTGGGGGTGGTTGAGAAATTAAAAAATATTGGGCTGGAAACCTTAGCGTTATCAAAACACGGAAGTAAATAAGATGACATTAGGAATGAGCCACAACATATTTCACAGCAAACTCGGGACCCAAAACAAAGCCAACCTCCCTCTTTTGGGAATAAAAAAATTTGGGGAATAAAAGGGAACTGTTTCTTTCTCCAATTCCTTTCCTACCACAAAGGAGCTGCCCACACATTTCCTAATTCTTAGACTAATAGCTCGGAGATGAACTTCCTAAAACATATGAGCTTCATCAGAGCAGAGGGAGGGAGGGAGAGAGGGAGGGAGGAAGAGAGGGAGGGAAGGAGGGGGAGAAGGGAGCGGGGGGGAAGTACAAAATGATCTTTGTAAGAAATAGTAGCTGGGATTGCAAGCATTGCATATGTTACAGCACATCATTAATAACAGTGATCAAAAGAAAGGGAACATCTTAGCAGCTGCATCGAATTATTAGAGAAATTGGAATTTTCAAATGAGCTCGGAGTTAAGGGGGAGGAAAAGAGGGGGGGAAAAAGAAAGGAGGAGAAAAAAAAAATGAGGGCACGGTGCGCCAGGGGTCAGGTCACTTTGCAGAGCCACCGGGTATTCCCAAAGGTATGGAAAGGGCTGGAGGAAAAACACGTTCTGGGCAAGATTACTAGGGAAAAACGGGGGGAAATCCCGGATTTTAGAACAGGGTGTAGGGTCACTGGATGGAGCGGCCCAGGAAAGCGTGTGGAAGCATTGCCAGCACCTGACTGGAGCTGGTCACTCATGCAGGAGCTTTTCCTTGCACGGGAGGGGGTCTGAGGAGAATTCTGGGTGGGCTGGGAACGCAGGGATCCAGCAGGACCCTGCTGCCCGGCCTGGCTCCGTGGGATCAGACCTGGAGGTGTCCAGGGCCAGGTGGGACCTGCTCCAGTAGGAGGTGTCCCTGCCACGGCTGGGCTGAGATGCTCTCTAAGGTCCCTTCCAAGCCAAAGCATTCCATGATTCCATGCCCGAGGTGCCACCCCCTGCCTGCACCTGCAGCCCGGCCCTGCCTCGCTCCCCAGCTCCCAGCTCCTGGAGGCAGCTGGAGCTTCCAGGAGGCTGCAGGGAAAGGGCTGCTCATCTCTCCAAGGAGAAATCGCACTTCCTGCGATAAAAATTGGTGCGCATCCATGGATTTTATGTCCCCCTGGTGAAAAAGGAGTGGGAGGGCTCGGGGAACATCCGACTTCCACCTTCCCCCCCGGCGGATGTTTTATAATGCAGTTGCGCAAAGGCAGGAGCGCGGCCAAGCTCGGCCCTCCTGCCTCAAAAATCCACTTCAGGAGGACAGAGAGCTTTGCTGGGAAGTGCTGCATCCCAGGAGCAGCTCGGCAGCGCTGGGACCATCGGGTCCAGCCATTCCCCCACTAAGGCCACCTCTGCCCCCTGTCCCCCAGTGCCACATCCAGGGCTGGTGACTCCATCGCCACCCAGGGCTGGACGGCCCTTTCCGTGGAGAAATTGTTCCTACAATCCAACCTAAGCCTGGCAAGGGCACCGGTGGCTGCACAGCCTTCGGGGCCCAATCCCCCTGGGCTCTCAGAAGCTTTTGGGAATTAATTGGTTGCTTTATCCATGTCGGTGGGACTGGCTGTGGAGAGAACCAGTGCTCAGCGGGAGCTAAAGGTGACGGGAAGAAACTCTTTAAAGACTGAGGTTTGATCTCGAAATAAAAGCCTTTCTTCCCAACGCCTTCCCGAGCCCCCTCCCTCTCCTTCAAAGCCATGTTGTTATAATTCAAACCAGCTCCGGAGGCTCCGGTTACACATCTGCCTCCTGCGTGTGATGTCGCAGCCCGGCTCAGGCGGCAGTAAAAGTACAGGTGTTTGGGGTTTAAAGTAACCATTTCCAAAAGAAACTCCGGCTGCGGCCTCCGACCGTGATTCTTTCCAGCTGGCCCCGCTCCCGGCACGGTGTCGGCGCAAGGGTTAAGCGCCGGAGAAGGGCCGCTCGTGACTTCCGTGCTCTTCCATCTGGTGGGAACCCTGAAACCCATTTGTAAATTAATTTTTTACTTGGAATGCGCGCTGCCGCATCCAGTCATCCCTGGATCCCGCACAGACAGCTTGCGCTGCTGCCTCCACATGTCTCCAGCGACGGGCTCGGCTCCGACTGATTGGAGATGCAGGAGAATGGGATCATTAAGTATGTATGGCCATCCTGCCCGCGTGCTCGCTCCCCGCACTTTATTCCATAATTATCATCACATTAGTTTGGTAAATAATGTTGACACATGATTCCAGAACAGCTGGAGAGTGTCCATCTGACACCCGCGCAATCCCGAGTTCGGCTCCTCGCAAAAAGCAGGACAGATTGAGCCGCCGCTTTCCCCGGCTCCGCTGCCTCGCCAGGGATGCCCGGCGCGGGGCAGGAAACCTGTGATTTCCCGCACAATCCCTCCCAGTAATCCAGCCGGCAGCGGGGCGCTCGTTAATCACCCCGGCGCTGAGCAGCGACTGACAGATTACTCCCTGAGCCCTCACTTGTGCGAGGGGAGAGTGGCTCCGGCCTGGCCCTGCCCCACGCCCGAGCCCGGCCCGTGCGGCTCCGCGGGGCGCTCCCGAGCGGGCACGGGATGGACCCGCTCCCGGAGAGGCTCTGCCAGAGCGTCCACTGGGAATCCAAACACCGCTTGGAAGGGATTTCTGGCTCAGCCGCAGCGCTGGGTCGCCTCCCAGCATGCGGGATGGGACCGCCAGGGGTTTAGGGAAAGGCGAGACCTGCCCGCAGTACCTCCGGGGGCAGGAGGGCAGGGGAAGGTGATTTCGGGGAGGGTGTTTGTCCTCCTGGGAGCTTTGAAGACAGGCTTTGTTTTAGGAATGTAGATTTCGGCGGATTCATGCCTGGATTTAAGGCTTTGCGGCGGGTGCAAAAAGCAGAGTGACTAATTCCTGCACCTTCCTCCTCAATGTCCCAGCAGGACAGCAGGGAATGGCTCTGTGCTCCCCAAAATGGGCACTTACACCCTTCCAAAGCCCAGCTCCATGTTCCCACCACAGCAGGTGGAAAAAGCAGGGCAGACCCTGCCATTCCCCAAAAGCATTGCTCCAGGGTCGGGTACATCCTAGGGAATACCACTGTCCCCAGGGATTGGAGCAGAGGCCTCAATAAACTCCATTATTGAGACTTCTGTTATTCATTTGGGCTGGGGCAGGGCGGGGAGAGAAGGGAAAAAAGGAGGTGAACGATGCTTCCAAATGAATAATTTATACCCTTAGCCAGAAATTGCCTTTTTAACAGCTGGATCCTTTGGAATAACCACTGGATTAAAGGACAAACCTGGGCATTTAACTGACGAGGCAAAAAATGTTAAGCCTGCTTGTGGGATATGGAGAGGGAAAAAACCTGCTGGAAAAAACCCAGCCAGCAGAAAGGCTTTATTTTCCTCGGCATGAAGGTAAATACAACGGAATGGGAATATTTAAAGGCCTGTAATCTTATTTACATTCGGAGCATGACTCCAGTTCCCAGTACGTTGCAGACATCTGTCAGACAAACAGACAAGACTCCGCAAAGATATTTCAGATGCTCTTCCCTTAAACAGCTAGGAAGCTGTTTGGGGATTTTGGCAGGATAGCTGGGATATGACATGTCTTTTTTTCTGCCTTTCCCCCCTCCTCGTTTTCTATTTTTTTCCTTGTAGCAAATGATTTCTTTAGCTTCTTACGAGCGAGCTCAAGGTACTGGGTTTGATGGGGTATTTGCCATGAAAATTGAAGCAATAACTCTTGGACTGAGCTAATTTGTCAGGAATTTCCACTCAGAGGGCTTTCCTCTGCCCCTGCCACGCACCTTCACGTATATTTTAAGGAATTTTCCCCCTTAAACACGGAAATAACACAACACAGGTCACTCAAGTCACAGAATATAAACCAAATGTACGTATGCCCATTTAATCTGACACATCTGAAGGGCCAATATGGGATTAGCCAGGATAAAACTGCCTTTCCAGGGCAGCTCTCTCACCCGGGTATTCCTACGCTGCCCGGAGCAGGTGGATAAGGGCAGAGCCAGAGCTGTTATGGCACACACAGCATTCCCAGTGTGACAGGGATGCTCAGGCACGTCACGGGGGGGGGATGTGGCTTCCCTGCTTTTGGGGTGCTGGACACCTGAGTAGGACTTCCAGCACCCTGCTTTGCTGGGCTTAGCTGGCAGCAGGGAGCACGAGGCCTGCTCCAAGCTCCACCTTCCTGCTCCCTGGAGCACCTTCCTCAGTCAGCACTTTCCCTTCTCCTCCTTTCCCTTAAGACAGGACTAAAGCGCAGCCCACAGGCAGGGATGCAGATTCTCCCCTCCAGCGCTTCCCCAGGGACTCTGGGACATTCCAATGACTATGGAACAGGTCATGTTTCCTGTGATCTGCACTTCAGTGGGAGAATCCTCACCAGATTGAAGGCTCCTGCTGCTGCGGGAAGCTCAGTGCATGGACGGGCAGCATCGCTCCCGGGTAGATCCATGGGCACCCTTTCCCAGTGTCCAGGACACGCTCTGTCCCTTGGGTGGCAGTGGGGGACACAGTCCCACACAGGCGGTGCTCCGCCGCCATCCCAGCCCGCTCCAGCCGGGCTGGCTGCACCCCTGGGCCCCGGTGCTGCTGGTGCAGCATGCCCCATGCCCTTTGGCTGCGGACAACCATCCCGGAGCTGTGGGCAGTCACCAGTGTGCCGTGATAGTATGGGCTGTGCCGCGTTCCCAGAGCTCTTCCCCGAGCCTGTTTTCAGCTGCTCGACACAATATTGCTGCATAATTTGGAGTGTCTCCTCTCCGGTTTTTTGGATGCGAGACTTAGCAACAGGGAAAGGTGCTAAAGAGAGACAAAACTTGTGTGGGTGGCTGGAGATTAGCCATTTGGAATTCTCTCCTTTGCTTTGTACCACAAGCTGTTTGCCTGTTCCCACTCCAAACTGCCGGGCCCGGATGCGAGCGCGCCGGTGCCGACGCCCCGCGGGCCCTGCTTAGGTGTGCTGCGCTGGGGCCACGGTCTGGGCTGGGGGGTCCCCTGTCCCTGGTCCTGCCTGTGCTCCTGCCCTCTGGGGACACCCCAGGACTCGCCACCACCCCGCTGTCACCTTCCTGTGCCCGCGCCGGGAGCCTTTTCCAGCTGTGTGGTGGTGATGGGACATCAGCTGCCCATGTTCCCATCCCCGTGGGATGGCCACCGGCACGTGTCCACGTGTCCCTCCACGCCCAGTCAGTCAGGGACCTGGTGGCCACACCAGCTCATTTGGTGGCCATGCAGCATCACCCCCTGTGAGCACCCCTATGCCAGGGGTAGAAGCATAGAATCATGGAATCTCCAGCATTAATGCTGGAAAAGACCTTCAAGATCACTGAGTCCAGCACCACCACGTTCACCACTATTCCATGTCCTCAGGTGCCACATCCACCTGCTTTCTGAACACTTCCAGGGGTGGGGACTCCCCCACTGCCCTGGGCAGACACTTCCAATGTTTTACAACCCTTTCCATGTAGAAATTTTCCCCCATATCCAACTTAAGCCTCCCCTGGTGCCACTTGAGGCCTTTTCCTCAGTTCCTGTTACCTGGGAGACGAGACCAAGTCCCACCTGGCTCCAGCCTCCTGCCAGGGAGCTGCAGAGAACGAGGTCTCTCCTTGTGATGCTTCCACAGGAGCCACTCCCCAAACCCAGGTCAAGCCCATGGCACAGACCTTTAGAATTCCTGCTTCCCAGCGACTTCCCTCATTGGTATGAGATCCGGAGCTCCTCTTATTAAGCACCGTTAAATATTCCCTTCCTTCCCAAAGACAAATATGAACAGAAACGCAACCAAACATGTACTGTATGAAAATCATCGATTCACAATATTTAAATTTGCAGCTCGCCTCCAATTAGCCGGCTTTCCAATATTTGAACAGAAGACCATTTTAATGCAATTACAAACACATTTTCGGCATCGGAATTTTTTGCATAATTAGCTCCCTATTAAACTATTTATGTAGCCCTTTTTCCATCAGAAACAGCGAAAGCCGAACCATTTTATTCCTTACTGTTACAATAATTAACTATGCAAGTAGAACAGCATATTAATAGAGTATAATTTGTTTACATTTAAAAGAAAATTGTGTTAGATTAGCATAGCAAAAGACTATTTCCATATCCAGGCAGGAATGTTCAGGCCTAATAGCAATTTACAGTGTAGTTAAAGAATATTATTAATAAAGTAATACAGTGTAATTCCGTGTGCCCCCGCCGTATTTCACAATGTCCTTAATTACGGCTAATTCCAGCGGGACTAATTTGGGGGTTATTAAGCCACAGGCACGGGAATCTTAAATACAACCTGCGGTAATGGGGAAGTTGCAAAGTTCCTGGGAGACAGCGAACGTGGAGACCCAAGGGATGGGGAAGCAGGACGGGCGGTGGAGCCGCTGGCAGAGTCCTGGGAAGCTCAGGTGGTTGGAGCAGGATGGGAGTGACAAATCCACTCCGGTGATGGGGTTTCCTGCACCCAATTCCTGGTTAAGTGCCCAAGGCCAGGTTGGACGGGGCTTGAAGCAACCTGGGCTAGTGGGAGGTGTCCCTGCCCACAGCAGGAGGTGGAATGAGATGAGTTTTAGGGTCCCTCACAATCCAAACCATTCCAGAATTCTGGGCATGGCATCCCCTAAACTCGACATAACTACGGGGAGAAACCTTCCCTTGGAGCACCATTTCTGCCCAGGGGAGGTTATTCCTCCCATGCACAGCCAAGATATTTCCCACTCCCCTATTTAGATGCACAGCAATGCCCTGGATTAAGTTTTTCCATGTGCCACCATGCCCGAGCAGATGTTTTCCAGGCACAGAATCCACATCCCATCCTGCTCAAATCATCTGTGGCAAAATCCCACAAAGCCCAAGTAAGTGATTTTTCAATTGTGCTCTTGAAGGAAATTACACTCGTTCTCTTCCATCACAGAGGCTGGGGATGCTGGAATAGGGAAGATTTTAACCATGGGATGCCCCCTGGGGTCAAAGCAAAAGGCTGTTGGGGGACGTAGCCATAGAATCCTAGAATCCTGGGATGATTTGGGTGGGAAGGGACCTTAAAACCATCCAGTTCCACACCCCTGCCTCAGGCAGGGACATCTTCCACTAGCCCAGGTCGCTTTGGCCTTGGACACTTCTCCCTGGAAGTGGGATAACTACAATAAGGATCTGTCAAACTATCTATAATAATTATCCATCAAAATTGGTTAGTTTTAGGAAGAGTGTCTGTTTCAATCCAGGACGGGAGAGACCCCCAGCAACCACGATTCTGCAATTGATCGCTCCACCAAAAACCCAAAAACTAAAGGAAAAAAAGGCGAGAGGAGCAGGAGAAAGGGGGAATCGAGAGCTGCAGCCTCCTACCCCGCAGATGGCTAATATTCATATGGAACTGGCAGGCGGCTCCCAATGCCAAGCTCCGGCGCCGGGTGCTCAGCGCGTTCCTGCAGCTGAGCCATTGCACCCGACGGGGTTCACGCAGACGGATCGCAGGCTGTACCCGGAGCTGGCAGCCGTGGGCTCAGCCCCTTCCAACAGCGCGGGGCCTCGGCAAAACAGGAGAAGGCTCCTGCTCTGGGGGCACAGGCAGTGGGAGCTGCTGCAGGGAGTAGAAAATCAGGAGACTGGGAGAGCCTCCGTCCGTCTGACTCCACCTTTTGGACCTAGGGATAGGACACAGGGAATGGCTTCCCACTGCCGCAGGGCAGGGATAGATGGGATATTGGGAAGGAATTCCTATCTGGGAGGGTGGGGAGGCCCTGGCACAGGTTGCCCAGAGAAGCTGTGGCTGCCCCTGGATCCCTGCAAGTGTCCAAGGCCAGCTTGGACAGGGCTTGAAGCAGCCTGGCTTGTGGGAGGTGTCCCTGCCCATGGCAGGGTGTGGAACAACTCTTCCCTCTCAGAATTGCTTGGCCAATTTCTCTTCTCCATCTATTTTGACATGTGCCTGATCTCTCGGAATGAGCAAGGTGTTCCTTAAGTGAAATTTTTTTGGGAAGAGCCTGGCAACTGTTTCTGTCTGGCACGACGCAGCACAGGCTGTTGTGAGCTCGAGAGAATGAGGCTGGATGTGGGATGAAAATGTTTCTGTCCTGGAAGAACATGGATTAAAATGACTCCTATGGCTTGGGGTTTCTTTTTATGGTGAGAGAAATATTGGAAGGCCTGGGAAATGTTGGATTTTTATTCAGATTATAATATTATCCACCATCCCTGCCCAGCATCCCAACAAACACTCCCTACCCCAGGCTGCCATCCCTAGCCACCATCCCACTCAACATCCACATCCAGTCTCCCTTCCAGCATCCCACACAGCTTCCCAGACCTCTGCCATTCCATGAAACCTGGACCCAGCACCACAAGGGGCAGGGAAGAGCAGGTTGTGCTGCTCGGGGCAAGGGAGACGTTCCCATATTCCCATCATGATTTCCAAACCATTTTCCTGCTTCCTTCACTGCCTGTGGAAGGATTTGTGGATGCGTCATTACCAGTCTCTTAGTTCTGGTATTTTTCCCTGTTTTTCCAAGGGATGCTTTGGGATCTGCCACTCCCTCCCAGTGCCAGTTAAAATGTGCCTCTGGCAGCGGTGCTTCCCCAGTGACATTTTCCAATGTCAGGAAAACAACGGTGCCAACCAAAAACAACCCTGCAGCGAGTGGCCGGCAGCATCAGGCCATCCCAACGGCTTTTATTCCCAGGAAACACAGGCAAAATTATCAACCCATAGGTTGGAAACACTTATCCTAAATAATAGCCCCGTTTACAACCCGCCTCTACTTTTGACGTGCTGAGCGCCTCAAATAGCAACAATAAAGCCTCTGTCTTCTTTCAAGATATTTGTCATCTTTTGATCCCGTGCCAGGAAAAATGGAATTCTGGGAGATCAAACCTCCCAAACTGATGGCTCCTCTCCACGGCAAGTGCTTATCAAGAGGAATCCAGAAAGATGGCACATTTCAAAAGTGACAGGGAATAAAGTTCAGCTCGTTGTGGAAAAAGAAGCAAATAAACTTCAAACAGCCCAGGAATTTCCTTCTAATACCGGTAGTCCAACTTGCAGGAATTTTTAGCGAAATTAAGGTTGTAGAAGCGCGATAAAGTGGCATTTCAAAGGGAAAATGCCATGTTAAATAACAGACAAGTATCAAGCAACTCCCTCTTCTTGTGCTCCAGCAGCTGCCCTGGGGGACAGTGGTCCCTCCCCAACTCTCCTGGCAGAATTCCCTATTTTCTCAGCACAATTCCCTGTTGATGGCTGGGTTGGAAATCATTACTTTCAAACCCATACCCCTGCATAAATCTGTTCCTTCCCCTCTCTGCAAGGGAAGATTCCCCGGTGAAATCCCTGGCATTGCATCCCAAGGAAAGCTGAGGTTCCCCTGGCACCCACCCCCTGCCACATGTCCTCGGAGAGATCCCACTTCTCCCAGCAGAATTCCCTATCTGGGAACAAAGCTGAGCACCCAGCAGCCAGGCAGAGGCAGATCTCCTGTGGCTCTCCAGTATTCCTGCCCTGCCAATTCCTGCCTTTGACAGCTTCATCCTGTGGCTTTGGGGATGCAGATGCTGAGAACTATTTGGCATCCAGCTCATTACAGGTGTTAAACCAGGAATTTTAGACTCCATCCATGCCCCACACAGGCAGGCAGGGAAGTAATCCCACTGCTGAGCAGGGATAATCCCTGCTCCTGCCTCAGACAGTGTCGAGCTGCTGGAATATCAGGATCAGGGTGGGGATCACAGGGCATCGCTGCCACCTTCAGGGGTGGCAACTGCTCCTGGAACAGGCAAAGGCACAAAAAGTGCTGCTGATGTGCCCTTAATCCCTGGAGAACTTGCATTCCCAGTGCCTGGGAATACATCCCTCAGCCAGCTGGGAGGTGGCACCAGGAATGGCTGGGAGGTGGCACCAGGAATGGCTCTGGCACCTCTGCCCTGGGCACAGCCCCGGCCCAGCTCCAACTTCTCCCTGCCACAAACAGAGCTCACCCCCACGGAGCGCCGCCAGGATAAACAGGGAAAATGAGACTGTAAACCAAAATATCTAAGGATTCCTGAAAAGCTTTTTCTCAGCGCGGCAGTTCCGAGGCAGGAGTAGGAAAACAAAGTCAGCAGCGGCTGTAAATCCTCTGGAAGCCATAAATTAAAATTAAGGAGTTCAAATATGATCTAAAATCATTTAATCTGGGTGATTTATGCCCATTCTCCGATGCAATTATTTACGGACGCTCCTGTTTATTGCTCTTTTGACTTTTTTAATTACTGTATTCCAAAAATTCAATTACCGACTGGAGTAGAGATTTCAGGCAATAGTATTGTAAATAAAATGAGAACCAATTAATAATGTGCTTAGTCTAGCAAAGCTAAATCAAGTGTAATACAGAACGCCTGGAAACTTGCTCCAGGGATGAAAACTCCTAGGGAAGATCCCATGGGATGGGTGGGATGAGCCCAGGTGATGTGATGGGTGGGCACTCCCCACACACAGCCACAGACCCTTACTGGGGTTACTGGTCTTGTTTTACACCATCACTTGTACTATTAAAAACAAGTAGGGAGGACAGGGAACATGAGGTTTCCACTTAAATCCAGGCATGTTTATCCCAAACATTTTGTCTTTTCACCTTGTTTTGTCAACAACCGTTGCCATTATTGAAAAATCAATTTCACCTCAAATTCACCTCAGGAAAGTTTTTCAACAAATATCCCTGCTTGTAAACATATTCACTTACCTTCTCTAGAAATATACACAGCAGCACCACAATGCTTCCCACGCTTGTTCCTCTCATGTTTCCGGTGCTTTTTCCCCTCACGTTTCCCGCCCTTTTTCCCCTCACGTTTCCCGCCCTTTTCCCCCTCATGTTTCCCACTTTTTTTCCCCTCACGTTTCCCGCCTTTTTCCCCTCACGTTTCCCGCCTTTTTTCTTTCAATTTAAGTCCCTCAAATGATGGAAAAACAGGGATTTTCCCTGAGTTTAAACCCTGGAATGGAACTGAGGGCACAGGGATGGGAGTGGGATGCCCTGGAAGAGGAGGCTGAGGGGAGATCTCACTGCAGTACCAGCTTCCTGGAGAGGGGCAGAGGAGGGGCAGGACTGAGCTCTGCTCTGGGGGAACCAGGGACAGCCCCCAGGGAATGGCTGGAGCTGTGTCAGGGCAGGGTTAGGTTGGATCTTAGGAAAGTGTTTGGATGATCCTCTGGGGCACAGCGTGTGACTGCTGGGGATGGGCCTGTGCAGGGCTGAGGGCTGGACTGGATGGTCCCTGTGGGTCCCTCCCAGCTCACTGTGTGATTGTGTGGTGAGGAACAGGAAGATAAAATCAAAAAGAGAAAGGAAAAGGGCTTTCCCCAGTCCCCACATGCTGCTGTACCTGCTCCTTGGCACAGGGCTTGTCCCTCGGCGGTGCTCGCTCTCCAGGCGCATCCAGCCTCTGCCCCGGCCCGTGTGAGGTGCTGTCACTGTGCTGAGACACGCTGGGATCGCTCCGTGGCACCTTCCTGTGCGAGGGGTGCCCGGGTGGCCCCGAAAGCAGCATCTATTGGGATCAACCACATTTGGCATATTAATTAGGACTATTTGTTACATTATAAACAATTGGAGTCATTTAACAGAGTAGCTGGTCCACACTGGATCTGTTGGACCAAGGCATGGTTCCGGGTGGGTAAATCTGGCTATCGGGTGCAGGATGGTTCCCCAAGAGGAGACCTCAGCATTTATGGTGACCTTTTCTATTTGAGGCTCTATCTTTCCATCTATCCATTCCCAAATCCCTCGGTCCCCAGTGCTGCTGGATCAGCAGGGTGTCAGGCTGGGCAGCATGGGTGCCTTTCCATACCTCCCTTTATTAATGAGAGTCATATGGCTAAATCCCAGCGTGCCGAGCCGTGCGATCCCCACCGCAACTCCATCTGGTCCTGAGGACTCCGGTACACCGTGTGTCGGAAGGTACCGAGCGGCTTAATTAGAATATGAAATTGATTTACAGTTCCTAAATAATGGGTATCATTAAGCCAACTCTGCTCAAAAAGGGGTTGACACGCGGACCCTGCGAGGGATAACATATGGAGCCAAATCCTCCACAGTCAGCAAAGAGGCGCAGCGGCAGCTTCCAGTCGGACATCCAAGATGGATGGATGCGGGAGAGCAGAGCGACCCAAGGTGAAGGGCATCTTCCAGAGAGCTCAGCCCCAGGTGCTCCTGCTGGAGCACTTTGTAAGGACAAGGGAAGGGCTGGATGAAGAGCGCAGGGTCCAGCCCCCCCTCACGGAACCATGGAATGGGTTTGGTTGTAACGGACATTTAAGGACCATCTCACTCCAGCTCCCTGCCATGGGCAGAGACACCTCCCGCTATCCCAGGTTATTCCAGCCTGGCCTTGGACACTTCCACAGCCTCTCTGGGCAACCTGTGCCAGGGCCTCACCACCCTCACAGCCAAGAATTCTTTCCCAGTATCCCATCTACCCCTGCCCTCTGGCACTGGGAAGCCATTCCCTGTGTCCTGTCCCTTCATCCCTTGTCCCAGGTCCCTCTCAGCTCTCCTGGAGCCCCTTTAGGCCCTGCAAGGGGCTCTCAGCTCTCCCTGGAGCCTTCCCTTCTCCAGCTGAACACCCCCAGCTCTCCCAGCCTGGCTCCAGAGCAGAGAGGCTCCAGCCCTGGCAGCATCTCCATGGCCTCCTCTCCAGCAGGACCCAAGGTCCTTTTGCCCTGGATCCCCATTTTAATGCAAAATTTTACAGTGAAACCTCTTTCCTTGCATGTTGCATCCTGTAAAACCGAGTGCTTCCACGGGAAAAAAAAAAAAACAAACCAGAAAAAGTGAATTTTTAACAACAATTCAAGGATGTCTGAGGGCAGAGAGTGGGCTTATGGCAGAATTTTCTTTGTGTGTATATAAAAACCATTCCAGATGGTGCTTTAGAGGAATTTACACCCAGACCAGCTGCAGGCGGGTTGGTCTGGACTTGTTTCGGCTGCGGAATAGACGCAAAAACTTGTTGCAGGAAAGAAACCCCCAAATTAAGGGGTTTATGATAAAAAGTTATTATCAGCTAAATTGTGAACGTGCTGCCTGGCTGGAAAAAAGTATTAAAACGTATTTACACTTGAAAAGGAGTAATTAGTGTAGTTCAATCAATGTGCCAGGCCAAGACTGAGGGATGAGTGCAAATACATAGAAACAAGAGAGATTTATTATTAAATTAAAATCACTTAATTACTGCAAATGTTAAATATGCAGTTTTCTGGCATTTAAATGATATTTTTCACCCAAATTGAAATGAATTGTCCACTCTGAATTCCCGCTCCTCTGGCAGCATGTAAATGTCAGTCCTAAATTAAAGTTAACTGGGATCGGTGTCTGCTTTACCTTTCAAAAAAAAAGATTTAATTAGAATCAATAAACCACTTTTTATTGAAGTTTCCAGCGTGTTCTGTTATTCCAAACACACAAAGAGCCGCGAACCTGAAACCTTCCAAGATGTTAACAGGTTGGGGTCAAAGGGGAGCACCTGGATGAGGAACCCCTGGAATGCCGGCACCCAGTGCCGGGGCCTGGCCGCTCCCCTGGGAGCGAGGCCGGAGCCTGGGCGGGATGAAATCCATCCCCCGCCTTGATTTAGCCCAGATGAGCATCGCATCCCCGCTCCTTTTTTCTTGCTGGGTGTTTTTGGATGGGCTCCATTCAAGCTGTGAGGTAAAAACGCTGCCTTTTGCCTCTCAATTAACCCCCCTATTTTTAACTCAAATCCGGCCTCCCGACTCCTCTGAGTGCTGGAATCAAAAGAAATCAAAACACTTCTACCCTTGCTGCAGTGAGGAGCAGCCCTCCGGTCCCTAAATATATAAATTATCAGGGCTTGGATTAAACAACATCCCCCTACCTCTTCCCTGGAAGCGCTCAAGGCCAGGTTGGACGGGGCTTGGAGCAACCTGGGATAGTGCAAGGTGTCCCTGCCCATTGGGATGGTCTTTATGGCCCCTCCAAACCCACCCATCCCAGGATTTGATGATTCCAGGACATTGCGACTCGGCAGTTGTTCATATTGCCAGTTTAATTTATTTTTAAAAAAAAAAAAACCTCTCTGAGCCACACGACTCCCGTGCTCATAATCAGCGCCGTGTGGAAGTGATTATATTAGAGGCCTTTTTCCAGTGCGTGCACTCGGATCAAGATGTAATATGCATTTCATATCCCCTGACTCCCTGTCCTAAAATAGAGACAAAACACTCTGTAATGTCAGATTGCTTTGAATTAGTTTTAATTTGATTAGAAATATCCCACAAGGCTCCCCGAGTACACAGAGATTATGGATAATTAATGCCGTGATCAATTAGATCTGAATTGTTCGTCCATCAAGAAGCAATAACATGGGTTCTGATTTTCAAAGAGTTTTTCCCTTAATCCTCTTGTTCTCGGGCGCTTTATGAGGAGATACAAAAGCTCCTAAATTAGGACAACACGATATTGCACATTCGGAAAAAAATCCCTCTGCGTATTATTTATAAGTCTGGGAGGGGGATTCTCATCCAGCGCAGCCCAGGGGAGTTGAGCTGATCCCAAATTCCTCCCGAAAGGAGGTACATCCCCTCACAACCCCACGGAAACAGCTCCTCTGCTCATAATTAATTGTCTGGCTCCATCCCTATGCAATTCTCGAGGATTTGTCAAGGAGTAAAACTCAATTAATTTGCTGCGTTTGAGTCAATTTTTTTTTTACTTTTCAAATAAGTTTAAGTTGAAAATTCAGAAATTAATAAAATTTGGCAATGTTTGGTGTTTGGATTCCAGGACAGCTTTGCCTGGTGAGGTCCCAGCTCTGCCAGGCTGGATCTGCACTGGGAGTTGTCCCCAGTCCAAACACCAGCCCTGTCCAATCCCGCCTTGGACACTTCCAGGGATCCAGGGGCAGCCACAGCTCCTCTGGGCAACCTGTGCCAGGGTCTCCCCGCCCTCACAGCTGGGAATTCCTTCCCAGCATCCCATCTAAACCAGCGAGAAGCCATTCCCCGTGTCCTGTCAGTCCAGGCCCTGAGACAACGCCAGAATTCCGTGGTGCCCCACAGCTGCTCACGGACAGAGCGCGGGATCGCCGCCCGTCACCTCCCAGGTGTGAGGAGAAGGGCCAGGGGCGGCAGCGGCGCTCGGAACGCTCGGCAAGGTGGGAATTGTCTTCCAGTGTATTACACGAGAAAGCCCTGCATAATTCATGGAGATTTATTATTCCATGAGTAATCCCGGCCCGAGCCAAAAGCAGGCGGCTGAAGCCCCGAGGAATGTTTTCCTCCGAACTGCTACACATGTCAGTCTGGGAGCCCAGGGATGAATATGTTAAGGACAACAACCTCTTTTGCCCGTTTTCCCAGACTGTGCCACCAGAGATTCCATCCAGGACCAGCCCAAACTCCTCCTTTACACTTTGGGAGGCAGGAAAACACTGTGACACTTGCTCCCAGCTGGGAAAAAAGTGCACCAATGTGTTCAAAATTCCTCAGGAAATGGGATTTCCCCTCCTCTTCCTATTTTTGGACTCTCTGATCTGGTTTCCAAAATTCCCTCTCAGATGTTTTGTATTTTCTGAGCTGATCCATATCATTCATCCCAGATTACTGATCCCAGGATGAGGAGAATTCAGTGTGTCAGCACTGGCTGTGGGAATGTTCCTCTCCATCCCTGGATTTGCAAACCCAGTGCTGTATTTTTGGGAGAGTCGGGGATTTTGGGAGGAGCAAATGAGACTGAAACCACATGGAATCAATTGTGGAGTCTCGAATAAAGCTGTAAATCGGGGTGTCAAATAATTTTGCAATAAGGCAAAGTAGTTTGTTCTCAGGGGGATAAAATGTTGGGATTGGTGACTGCAAATTTCCTTAATGATTAATAAACAGGATGAAAATAATTAATATTTTATCATGATATTTATCCAATTCTGACAAAATAAGTGGAAATATGTTCGTTACCATAATAGAAACATAATGAAAACATCAGAAAATAACCAATTTCTTGTAAATTTATAATGAAAACCCTCAATGCACTTTTTGGTTCCAAAACCCTTTTCTGTGTAATTTCTCCTGGGCCAAGTGGGATTTTTTTATTTTGACAAAACTGGGGGCTTCCAGCAGCGTTTTCCCATGAGGAAATGTTTCAGTGAACACACTCTCATGGGGATCTGGGATTGGGTAATGAGGTGTCAGGGAGTACCCTGTACTAAAAAACATGGAATTATGGATTTGGTTGGAGGATACCTTAAAGATCAAGCAGTCCAACCCCCTGCTGTGGGCAGGGACACCTCCCACTGTCCCAGGTTGCTCCAACCTGGCCTTGGACACTTCCAGGGATCCAGGGGCAGCCACAGCTTCTCTGGGCA
>JAWWES010000094.1:70316996-70356684 GCA_035583135.1 Lophotriccus pileatus
GGATCCAGGGGCAGCCACAGCTTCTCTGGGCACCCTGTGCCAGGGCCTGCCCACCCTCCCAGCCAGGAATTCCTTCCAGTATCCCATCTATCCCTGCCCTCTGGCACTGGGAAGCCATTCCCTGCGTCCTGTCCCTGCAGGCCCTTCTCCACCTCTCTGGATTTGGAACAGGGATGTGTTGGAGTCCCCTCCCCACCCCTGGAGGCTCCAAGGAAGGACTGGACATGGCACTTACTGCGCTGGCCTGGGATCAGTCGCAGCGTGGACTCCACGGATCCTGGAGGGCTTTTCCAGCCTCAGCGATCCTGGGATTCTGGGATTCCGTGACGAAGAGGTTCCTCTAATTGCTTGGAATGAGTTCTGGTCAAAGCCACATGTGGGCAACGTGTGTGTGGGAGGAGGAGGCTGAGCCCCCTCGTAGTTCTGCGGGTGATTCCCCGGGAGAGGGAAGAAAGGCCCTTGCAGGCACACCCGGAGCCACTTTGCATTATTTTGTGTCACTCGTTCCTCATTTGTTGCTCTGCATATTGTGCCATTATAACAGGAAATTACATTTGCATCTTGTGTGGCACAAGCATGTTGTGAATATCATAAAAACACATATGGTCATAAAGGGTTGGGAAAAAAAGGCGATAAAACTGACATTTAGGAAACAGCTTTGGAAAAGAGAAAACATGTTCGGGGAGCTTTTGTGCAGCTCTTCCCTGCGAAAAATTCCGGGCTCTCAGTTTAGAAGCTTTTTCAGCAAACTTCTTAATTTTTTGTCAAACTTCCTAATTTTTTTTCTGTGCAAACTTCTTAATTCTTTTTTTAAACAGTTCCCAGTCCTTTTATAAACTTTTTTGGTTTTTTGCAAACTGTCTACTTTTTTTTAACAAGCTTCTTGTTTTTTTTTTTGTACAAACTTCTCAATTTATGTATTAACCTATTAGTTCCAAACTTCAGAAACTTTCCTTTGTCTCTGGAGCTTGAACATTCCAAAATCTCACGGAAGAAACTCCTGAGCCCACCCAGCCTTTCCCAACAGTCACGTTTTCCATAACCTTTCCTGTTGTGTGGCTGATTTTGCTGCAAGTGTATAAATTTGATGGCAGTTCTAAGTGCAGGTCTTGAATTTTTAATAATTTTGGATATTGGGTGAAGCAATAATATTTTAGGGTGCTTAGAAACAGAGTTTCAGCCACTTGGACACCAGTATGTTTGTGCTGCAGGCTGGGATTGATGTGAATATCCCTGAATTCCACTGGATTCTGGCTGTGGAGTTGGAGGAGGACAAGTTGACATCACCGTCCCTTTATACCAGAATTCTGGACTAGCAGAAGTCCATGTACATCACAAAATATTAACTTGAAATAAGCAGAAGTAAATAACCAGGTTAAGATTTTCATTACGGGCCAGAGATCCTGGACTGAAAAGCAGAAAGGCTTTTCAGCAGATAAAGTTCTCAATAAAACCGTCCTCTCCAAATACATTCCCTCTGTTTTTATCTCTCCCATTCCACTTCCTGGCTTATCTCAGGGTTAACTACTCGCTGTCAGGAAGGTGTGGATCATCCCAGAGCCGCCAGGGGCTGGTTCTGCACATCCAGGTACATCAGCATCCTCTCGGAGCTGCCCTTGGTCCAAAGGAACCTCAGGGGCCACATTCCCGCCGGTCACTGCCGTGTGCTCCCAGCAGGGAAGCCATTCCAATTTTCCAGGGCTGTAAACTGCAAGCCTTTTATCTGGAGCCTCTAACACGGTCTGTGACAAGCAGATCCGACATGAGCATGCTATGCCACAAATCCTCCAAAATGTTCCTTTACACAGAAATTACGGGGCTGATTCATGATCCAAAGGCGGATTTTCGGCTCTTGCCAAGCCGCCATCGCTCCCTTCTGCTTGGAATGATCAGAAGAAGTGTCTACCAAGCAAAGGAGCTCTGCATCACAGGAGGAGGAGGAGGAAGTCTTACAGGCTGCACCAAATCTCCTGGTTTTCCAGAGGATTTCACTCCTGTGCAGCTGTGGCCTGTCTGGCAACCACTGTGTGAGGACACCCAAGGAAGCCTGGATTTCCACCCTGCTCAATGCAAAGGGCTTTCCATCGGGGCTGTGCAATTTGGCAGCACGCACCTGTCCATCCTGTGTCACCTCCCTGCAGGTCCCTCCTTGTCCCCACAGCGTTCCCACTGTGTCTTCCTGCAGGGATTCCTGCTGCGCTCCCAGGTCTGCCGCGTGAGGGACGGAGGGCCAGGAGACACGTAATGGCTTCTCGCTGCCATCCAGCGCCATTCGGGGCAGTCACTCCGAGCCGGTGGATTTTATCCAGCACGGCCGTGTCCAGCCGCTGGCCACGGGAAGGGCAGAGGCCGCCGCAGCCGCGCCAGCGCCATCGGGGTCCGGCCCCGACCCGCCATGTTGACCGTCCCTCAGAGCCGTCGGCCGGAAGTGGCTCCCGCCGTTTCCCGCCACTTTCAGCGGGGTCCTTCCCGCCTTCCGCCCGTCCCTCACGGCTTTCCCGCCTGTCCCTCACGGCGTTCCCGCCCGTCCCTCACGGCTTTCCCGCTGTCCCTCACGGCGTGTATGCCCGTCCCTCACGGCGTGTATGCCCGTCCCTCACGGCTTTCCCGCCCGAGGGGAATCCCGCCCTTTCCCCGCTCCTGCCTTCCCTGTCTACCAGAACGCTGGATGCGGGCGGCTGTTTCCCCAGCACTTCCCTGGCCCCGGCAGCGCCAGCGGGGTCCGACCCCGTCCCGCCATTTTGACCGTCCCTCAGAGCCGTCGGCCGGAAGTGGCTCCCGCCGTTTCCCGCCATTTTCGGCGGGGTCCTTCCCGCCTTCCGCCCGTCCCTCACGGCTTTCCCGCCCGAGGGGAATCCCGCGCTTTCCCCGCTCCTGCCTTCCCTGTCTACCGGAACGCTGGATGCGGGCGGCTGTTTCCCCCGCACTTCCCTGGCCCCTCGCCGAGCATCTGGGCTGGAGATGCTGGCGGAGCCGCGGAGAGACATGGAAAAGAGAGGGAGCTTCGGGAATGCAGAGCCAGGCGCCGCCTGACAAAGTTGTGACTTGCAGAAGCGCAAGGTAATAGAAGGGAGAATTCTGCCTCCCTCTCCTGCCAGCTGCCGGTTTGTCGGCCGTTCCCATGCCGGTGTAATTCTTCCCCCTAGTTTTCAGTCATGGAATAGGTGCCACTAAAGCAGGAGCTGCGGCAGAGCCCCGGAGGAAGCCGCTGGCCCGGGCTGGGGCTGGGTTTGGGTGCAGACAGGCTGGCCGAGGACACGGGGGAGCGGAGCGGAGCGGAGGGAGGCTGGAGGAGGCTGCCCGCCGTGCCCAGATGTCCTCGGCACTACGTGCCGCCATCCACTGCTCCGTGACTCATTCCTTCGCCGGCTGAATGGAGGCGATTGTCGCATCTCCGCGGCGCCGGTAAAACCAGGGAGCGTCCTCTCCGTGCGGGACAGCTCCTCCATCCCGCGGCACTCCCGAACCCAGCGCCCTTCCCCAGGCAGCGGGAGGAAGAGGAGGACTTCAGAGCTCCGGGGAACAACTGAGGGCTCAGGTCGCCCCTCAGGAAACAGAGAGGGCTTGCAAAGTGTGAAGGGGGTGTGGGGCACAACTGAGCCCCTTCCAGCCTCCCATGGCAGGAGCAGTGTCAGGATTTACACCCCAGAGCGGTGCCACTCGGAGCCTCTGGGATCCAACACTGTGTGGTGGGCCTGCCCCTGCCAACAGCCTTCACCACCGCCCCGTTCCCGCTGTTCACTCCGAGCCCTGCTTCCACGCTCCGCTGTCAGATGGATATGAACATTCCATCCCCCCTGACTTTACACAGGTGTCATATTTGTTGCCGAGCACCCGCAATTTTGGGAGGAGTGTTTGCACTGCAAATGGAAACCTGTCATTTCCCTGCGCCTCCCTTCCCCAGCTCACTCCGTCAGCTAATTCCATCAGCCACTGCAGCTGGAGGTTTCACGTCTCCTATGTTAGATCAGGACAATGCTGCTCAGATTAAAACTGAAACATGCATCAAAAACCCCATAACCACCTACAATTTCCCCCTTTCTCCCTAAAATCTCAGCAGGAGCCATCAAAAGGAACTGAATGGTACAGAAAGTGGAATATTAAGCATTTTCCTGTGCTGTGGCACCATGGACACAAGCAGGACAAATAGAGCCTTCCCTGCTCCACAGCCACATCCATTTTTAAAAACAGGCCTTCTGTGCTTGCTTTTTTCAGCTCCATCTCCCCAAACCAAGGGAAAGATGTTCTCAGTTAGCGGGATTGAAAAGCAAAGTGTGGCACAAGTATCCTGGCAGCCTCGGCGGCGCTTCCCTAAAACTGTCTGCCACGGGCACAGCTGAAATTAAGTTGGGATTTAATGGCAAAACAACACCAGCAAATGGAGCTGGGGAAAAAAAATTACCAACCCAAACCCATCATTTTTGGAAGGGATTGAATGAGAGAGGTCCCCGTGGCCACATGGAGAGGCAGATGTGGCTGAAGATGGAAGCTCTGCCTTCCAACGCTGGGAGAGGCAGGATGACCACGGGCAGGAGGAGGATGGAGAGATCCCGCTCCAAAGCTGTCACTTGGCTGTTTGCATGCTCGGTAAGTTCCTCATAAGCAAAAGTCTCTCGATTGCTGTTCCAGAATTTGAAATTGGAATCAGAGAAAGAGAAATGGGATGAAAATGAGATGAGGGGAAAAAAAAAAGAGAAATGGTGTTTTGGAAGCCTGTTCAAGTCTATAATCTCCTGTGATGTTTGTACTGAGAGAGTAAATCCATGCTCTGTTCTAGGCTTGGGATAGGGGGGAGGGAAATATCCCCCTTTCCCTGGGCATGGAACCACTAAGGTTGGAAAGGACCTGCAAAATTTCTCCCTGGTAAGCGTGGTCAGGCCTTGGCAGGGGCTGCCCAGGGAGAGGGTGGAGTCCTCAGCCCTGGAGGTGTCCAAGGAAGGACTGGCTGTGGCACTCAGTGCTCTGGGCTGGGGAACAAGGTGGGCATTGGGCACAGGATGGACTCTGTGGGCTGGGAGGGCTTTTCCAACCAAATTATTCTGGGATTGTGCGATCAAGTGAGGATCAAGCGCCGTGCTCAGGCAATTTGTGTGATCCTCGTGGACGCTTCGAGTGTTCCCGCTGCGGGCCTGCGCCTTCCTGTTGTCCGTGGGTTTGTTTTGCTCTTCTCCAGAGCAGTGTTGTTTTTATCTGCTATCTCAGGAGCTTCTCCTGGCCATCTGCACCGCCCCGCTCTCCCAGTTATCCGCCAGAGCCCTTTGGGTTGTTTGAGGCACGGCAGGAATCTCCTGCAGCAGCCCCACGCCGACAGCCAGCTCGGCTTTATCTTCCCCGGGAAAAGGCGGTGGAAGCCGCGCTCCCTGCGCCGGCGGGGCTCGGGGAGGGGACGGAAGCGGAGGGAGCGGGGGCTCCAGCGCAGCCCCGTGCTAACAATGCTCTTTCAGAGGCTCATAATGAACCCTTTGAGAACACGGAGTTATTTGGAAAAGTCCCGAACTGTGAGAAATATGCGCATGTTGCGGTTGAGTCACCAGTTGGCACGGGCCACACCGGCACACAGTTCTGGTTTTTAAGTGCACTTTTCTTCCTCGCATCCACAGACAAGGGGCCATTATCAGCTTTAATTTAATCTACGCCCCAGAATAGCTGCACCCGGCCCAGTCCTGCTGGAAAACTCTTCCAGGAGGATATCGCTCTTGATTTTGAGCTTCCAATGCCTGCATTCTCATCCCTCTTGGAAATTTGTCCCCAGACCTGCTTATCTCGAGCTTGAAATTATTTGGCTGCAACTCTCCCCCCCCAGACCTCATTGCCTTCCTGCCTACAGGATTAAAGGATCCATTCCAGTCTCTCCTTTGGCAGGTGTGTGAAAGGCGATGGTGTCTCACACCTTTTCCTGTGCTTTTTGTTAAATTAGTAGGTTTTTCCTATGGAATTTAGGGCCTGTGTTCCTCAAAGCTGCTCTGTCCACTGTAGGAGACACTACCTAACCCTTGAACATTTCCCTGCATACACAGTGTCCCCCCTCAGGACCTGTCCAACCAGGATGTGTCCATATGGACCAGACAGGAGGGCAAAAGGCTCTGCTCAGAGCACCCTCGGGCACTAGGTGACCCAGGGGTGCTGCACCCCACGTTTCCTAGGTGGCCTAAGGCATCTCCCACCCCTAATCCGCAGCCATCCCTGTCAGGGTGAGGCAGCTCCCTCCATCCTGCAGGTGCCCGAGTTTTGGCCGTGGAGGAGCTCCGGGCGGGCGTGGGGCGCGCGTGACCTGCCAGTGCATTGTTGTGGAAGTGCTGATGGGATCAGGCACAGATGGGCGACACAGAGCTGTCAGAACCAGCCTGGATTGGAAAATGTTATAATTGGGATGGTAAACAAGTTCACAAGGACCCTATTGAGGCAAGGGATTGCCATGGTAACAGACCAGAAAAGTCTGGGAATGAGGAAGGGATCGATAAGTGGGGGCAGCGGAGGGAAGGGTGCTCCCGCCGAGCCGGTCCCTTCCCGGGGCTGGGAGCGAGGGAACGTGGGCTCCAACCTCGCCCCGCTCTCCACAGGGACACTGTTGATCCAGCACTGAGCTTTCCTGGGATAAACCCAGCGGGGCTCACACCACCCAGCTCCCGGTCACAGCTCCAACCCTGCGTTTGGACAGTGCTCTGAGGCACGTGGGGGGATCTTGGGGTGTCCCGTGCAGTGCCAGGAGTTGGAGTCCCTTCCAACTCAGGATATCCAGGGAACAGCATGGAGAACAATCCCCACTGTGCTGCTCCAGCCTTTCCCAGAGTTTTCGGGTGAGAAGTTGGAGGTGGTGAAGCAAGAAACTAAAAAGTTCTGTAACAAAACTACCCTTAGCAACTTGTGTACTCCAAACCAGTATTTTTTTTAAAGCCCTATTTTATTAATCAGTTATTTGTCTTTAATAGGACAACACTTCACATTCCAAGATGGATGCAGCCATTTTCCTCACTATAATAAACCAATAAAATTAGTTTATAAGAGAAAGAAATGTTAAGGGCCTGGTGGCACTGAAACCCCCTGAACAAATCTTTCTTAAGTGGCATTTACCCTGCAACTTTGGTAAATGGGCACAAGAAGGAGTTTATCTTTCAGTAATCAGGACTTGAACTTGGCATCAGTCTGTTGATTTGGGGTGGACTGGGTCTGTCTTCCTTTCGTGGCTCAATGAGGGGAAAAAATAGGATTTTGCTCTCTGGGGTTACTTTGGAGAACAAAGGTTTGATTGGGAAGAAAATCCTGCATTAGAAAACAGAATCCCAGAATCACTGAGGTAGGAAAAGCCCTCCTGCTCCATGTGCAGCCTGTGGCCGATCCCCACCTGGAACTCTGTTCCATTATCTAACATTCCCAACTGAAAAAGGTTTTAGGAATTGCTTGGAGCCTTAAGGAAGTGCCCAAATGCTGCGTTCATTTGGTGGCACGGAGGAGAGGAGGGCTTGGCTCCCAGGCTGCTCTGCCCGGGCTGGAACAGCCCCAGAGCTCATCAGCGCTCCCACATTCCTCACCCTCTGGGATGAGATGATTCCCCGGACTTACTCAGCTTTTTTGGGAAGAGGCCCTTGAAATACATTTGCATTCATGCTGGAAATTAGTAGGTTTGAAGTCAGAGGGGCTGGACTTTTCCAAGAGTGGAGAGCAAACACATGTTCAGCAAAGGACCCAGATTTTCCCATCCCTCTCTGAGCTGCACAGCAGCTCTATCCATCATTTTTCCAGTTGCTGCATTCCGTTCCAATCCCAACAAACTGCTGGGAAAGATCTTTGATAATAACTAGCCACCAAGACCTGGGAGACTTCATTTATTACGGCATAATACCCACATTCCCCAACTCGGGCTGGACCATATGGAGCGCTCTCCGCTGAGTTTGGCGGAGTTACTGGGGTGAAACAAGGATGGATTTTGTTCCTCATCCTCTTCAATTATGCCATAGATTGGATCATGCAGCAAACTCCAGCAGATCATCTGGGCATAGCAATCAGCCCCGAGGAGCACATCACTGAGCTCATCTGTGCCAATAAACACAGCGCTCGGTGCGGCGGCTCCGGTGGGAGCTGATCCCAGGAGCAAATCAATAGGGCTTAGCACTCACCGGAAGCTAAAAGTGGGAACACACACCTCAGTCTGTCACTTGCAGGCAGGAAAAGGCTTTGGGAAGGATGTATTTGGGTGGTGAGACAGAGGGAAGAATTTTATCCGAGATCAGTTCCTTTGGATCTTACACTAACCATCACTAACCTGGGAAAGCAGGAAACCTGGTCCTGCCTGGTGCCCAGAATTCCTGTGGAGATGGTTTTTTTCAAGCCCAGCACCACCCAGTACTCAGCAATGACCAGGATGGGACCGTAATGGTTCCATTGCCCAGATGCTGTGGCCACATTTCCATGGGATCTGGAATGGTTTGGGATGGAAGGGACCTTAAAGCTCACCCAGTGCCATCCCTGCCATGGGCAAGGACACCTTCCACTAGCCCAGGTTTCTCCAACCTGGCCTTGGACACTTCCAGGGGTGGAGAGTCTCTCTGGGCAACCTCCACCCAAACTTCTGTGCCTGTGTTTAACTGTCCCCCAGAATCTCCCTGATAAACAGACTATAATTTAACAAAAGTCCCCTTTTTGGTGCATAAGGACTAATAGCACATGACATTTATTATTCAAAAGAGGTGGCAAACGAATCAAGACGTTGATTCGATGTGAACAGGCAGAATGTGATCCCTGCTCCTGCCTCTCCGAGCCATAAATAATAGAGCGGTTCCCATTCGCATTCCATTATCGCTAATAATGAGTTATGGGTAAAGCCACCACGTCCCTCGCAAAAAGCAAGATATAGCTCTGCTTATGGTTGATTATTAGAGGCTAAAATAAAGAGATTGATGCCCAAAAAAAAGTCTAATTAGCGTTAGTCTATTGGAGAGGAAGCTGAGCATGCTGCTCTAGCACTGCCAAATGAAATTAAGGCCCAATTATTGATAAATGAAGAGTGGTTTGTGCTGGAGCCTGGCCTGGAGTCGAGGAAATACATCTGTCATTTGGCCTGCACAGGAGTCATTCATGTGTGACACGGCATCCTGTGCATTTATCATGCATCTGTAGATTTTTGGTTTAATTCACTTAGCTGTCTAACGAGATTCGGGGCCGGTGCCTCGCGCCGCGGCAGGATTTGGGCTGACAGATGCGGCTGGGGGCTGAGGTGGTGTGTGACACCACGAGCCATCCTGCATGTTAATTACGAGTGAAACCACTGTGCTCCTCCACTAACGGGCGGGTTGATCTGCGCCGTGGCTTTTCCAGCCAGCAGTTACCCGGTGGCTGCAGGGCAGGTGGGACACGAGCCGGACCAAGGGGCCGTTGTTGCTCGGTTCTGTCATCTTGAGGGGAGAACGGAAAATAAATGTCACAGGGTGTGTGTGGGGTGGTTTGTAAGGAGTTCTGAGGCAACATGAGGCCAGGGGGTGGCAGAGACCTCCTGAAGTGAAAAAGGGCACGTTTAGTTTGGATATTGGGAAGAGATTCCTGGCTGGGAGGGTGGGGAGGCCCTGGCACAGGTTTCCCAGAGAAGCTGTGGCTGCCCCATCCCTGGCAGTGACCAAGGCCAGGCTGGAATAACCTGAGCTAGGGAAGGTTTCCCTGCCTGTGGAAGGAGGTGGAATGGGATAATCCTCAAAATCCCTTCCAACCCAAAGCAGCCTGTGATTCTACAGGGATTCACCCCCCCCGGCCAGAGCTCTTGGCTTCAGAGGTACCAAAATACCTGCCGAGGATCTGGGGCTCGGTGTTGATGTCCCCGGCACCGCGACACATGGGGATCACGCCTCGGGAAGTGCCTTTTCTCGGCAGGCACCTGATAACGTGGCTGGGACGTAGGTTGGAACTGTCACAGGTGTCAGAGCTTCGCTGCTTCCGAAGGGCCCCGTCAGAGCTCCGCCGTGTCTTTTAATACCCAAACGTTTTTGGAAATCTGCCCCAATTTTAAGTAGGGCAGGAAAAGTCTCCTCATCCAAAAGAGCTGCAGATCATTTCTCTAGATGAGGAGTCAACTTCCCAAAGGCACGGCCTGATTCCTGCTCCTCAGTCCGTCCCATTTAAAGGAGGCTGTGCCCTGGATCCCAGGTTTCCCCAGGGCTTGTCCCTGCTCACCCCTGACCACCACCAGGCTCCACTCGGCACCGGCCGTGGCTGCCGTGGAGAAACCCTGGGCATGGGGAGGTGCCAGTGCACAGGTTGCCCAGAGAGGTGGTGAAAGCCCCATCCCTGGAAGTGTCCATGGACGGGCTGGACAGGGCTTGGAGCAACCCGGGATAGTGGAAGGTGTCCCTGCCCATGGAAGGAGATGATCCTTAACATCCCTCTAATCAGAACCGTGCACAATCTTTCCATCAGTATTAGAGACACTGAAACCCCCAAATAATGTAAACCAAATCCTTTCTGGAAGGTGTTTCTCCTTGTGACATTCCTCCAGGTCCCTCTGAAGCGGAGGAATTGTCCCTGGCTGCTGTTCCGTGGGTACTTCTCCCGCCGGGCCTCCAACGCGCGCTGCATTTCAAATATTAAAAATACCAGTGCGGTGTAATTCCACTTACTCATCCTAACTCGATTTGGGGCCGCCAGCGTAAGCCGGCTGCCATATGGAGATTTGCTGGCCGCTTGCGCTGGGTGACGCAGCGCCCGGCGGGCGCCACGCGGGGAGAGCTGCTCTGCGGCCGCTCCTGCCACGGGCACCGGGGCCCGGCCCCGCGGGTGCTCCCGGCTCACCTTGGCCACGGCCACCCCCTCTGTGACCCCGCAGCTCACACCAGAGAGTTTGTGCGTTGTGCAGGGGTTACCACAGTGTCTTTCAAAGAGACCTCATCCGCAGCGTGGAATAAAAAGGGGAAATTGTCTTTTTCTTTAGGGGAAAAAAAAAAGGCACTTCAATAAAGTTCTTGCTGAAAAAAAAAAATAAAAAAGAGCATGAGGAAAATAGGCTCGAACAAGCTGAGCTACAGAGACACAACAATAGCTGCAGGGCTGAGACCTTGGAAAGAAGCTTGTGCCCGGGGAAGGGTTTTACAGGGAGTTTTAAACCACTTTCAAATGTCAAGTTGGGTTTTTTGACGTGGTTACGTTCGCCCCATAAAAATAAAGTGATTTGAAGACCCTTTGGGGGCCCTGGAACAGCTCCCGCTCTTGCTATAGAGACTGTGCTTCACATGTTGGTTTAAGCTGCTTATTGCCTTTTATGACACTCTGGTTATTAGGTTAAATCAGCAGAACTTGCATTCAGCAGCTCTATTGATCACATGCAACGCATGGACGGGCGGGAGCTTTTATGTGAGGAGAATAAATGATCTCCGTGTTTCCCCGGGGTTATCAGAGGACCCTGAACGGGAACTGCCCAAAATCCAGCCTTTATTTTGGCAGGAGCAGCACTTGGTAGCGGTGCAGTGTAATGACCCAGTAATCTGCTCCTTACAGGGAGCTGCAAAGTGGAATATTTCACCTTGTATTGGAAAGGAGGCTTTTAAAAACACGGAATACTCTGCCTTCCCTTTGTGTCTCTGCCCCGAGGCCGAGCCCCAGCGTGACCTGGGGACGGGCAACTCCGGCTGCTGGAAGGTGTCCCTGCCCGGAGCAGGGAGTTGGCGCTGGATGATCTGTAGGATCCTGTCCAGCCCAACCATTCCAGGCTCTCTGGGCTCTCCATCCCCTCCGCAGGGACAGGGGCAGGCCGGAGCTCCGGCTGCCGAGGGACGCTCGGCACAAGGATTGCTAAACCGCCGCGCGCTGTAATGTGTTATGACATAGATCAGCTGTTGTTTTCCAGTCTCAAAGGAAACCTTGTGGAATCTCATTCCTTTGACTGTATTAAATTAGCTGCAAATGTTGTCCTTTAAACACAAACTCAAGGCCCTTTCGCTGGAAAATTGAACGTGGATGGCGAGGCCGGCGAAATCTCTTTAAAGCTATTGTTTCTTTGGAGATGTGGTTTACCTTTAGTGTTATAACAAAGTAAATTAATAAATGAAGGGGTAGGAGAATTGTTACTATAGCAATCCCCATGGAAACATCAAAAATGCCACAAACACTCATCCTCAGCCTCCAGCTCCTGGGAGAGCACGACTCGGGGTAGAACACGGGGACGGCTCCTCTGAATTCAGCCAGATCTCTGTTTTCTTTAAACTGTGCTCAGGGAAAGGTAAAGCTCTCAAATAAAGGGGAATCACAGGAGCAATTTGGTTGGAAAAGCCCTTCCAGCCCATACAGTCTGCCCTGTGCCCGATGCCCACCTTGTCCCCCAGCCCCGAGCACTGAGTGCCACATCCAGGCCTTCCCTGGGCAGCTCCAGGGCTGGGAACTCCAAACCTCCCCGGGCAGTTCCAGTGCCTGACAGCCCTTTCCATTCAGTCTCTTGGATACATATCCACAGATCCCCCAAAATAAGAGACTCTTCCTACCAGACCTGGTGAGCACGTTGCTTTGGGACGTGCCTCTGTTGCCCCTGGGCTCTGCCCCCCCTGGGGAGGCTCCACGTGGCAGGGGGTGGAATGAGATGAGCTTTAAGGCCCCTTCCAAACCTGGAACCGAGGTGCTCAAGGAGCAAAGGCAGGAGCGAGGTCAGGGCTGGAAAACAGCCACATTCCATGCTCAGCATCCATCCGGGGATGAGCTTGGCTCCTAATCAGGGCTGACAATTAGGCCGTACAGTTAATATTTTTACAGCTGTTTTATTAATAACACATACAGAGCATCCAGCCAGGATTTGTTGGAGACACCTCAGGAAAACGAATGATGTAAATAACAGATGGATGCGGAATAGTCTCACAAACAGGCATCAAGATATTCCCATCTTGTTTAGAAGGAATTTAAATAGACAGATTGGAGATAAACAGGCAAACTGAGAAGCAGAGAGGGTGGGAATGGGACTGGATAAACCTCCAAGGTGCCTGGGGAGCCCCTCAAGTCCTCAGGATCGTGCCATCCATACGGATGTGGATGTGCCCACCTGGAGCAGCCAGTGGGAGCACAGAGGAGCCTTTCCCAGGTGTCTCCCACCCCGGCCAGCCTGGTTTAACCCTTGCAGGATCTCCCTCCCAGCTCCCCAGCCTGGAAATGGAGAATTAGGACAATTTCAACACCCCTGAAGTGATTTTGCCTTTAACTCTTAATTCCACTATTCCGTGGGGAAGGGGGATGTGACCTGGGAAAGGACTGGCTAGTGCATTTTTGGGGCAAACAGCCGCCAAATGCGAGCACTCTGTGAGCTGATAAACATCCCCAGTGGGTGACACACTAATGCTTTGTGTATGGAGGGTAAACCAAAATCATCTGGCGCCGGTAGCTGGTGAATCATAGGGATTTGCACTTGGATTTGTACCTTGGGATTTCCTCTGGAGCTTGGAGGGCTGGGAGACCGGTTGGTTAGCAGCTGGAAGTGGAAGTCCAAGTTATCCAGAGTGTAATGGGAGGAGGGCGAGGCGATGGACAGAGGGGTCCAGCCTGGAGAAAAGAAGGGCTGGGGAGCCCTGAGAGCCCCTGGCAGTGCCTGAAGGGGCTCCAGGAGAGCAGCCTGTCCCTGGCATGGACACAGCAGGATGGAAAAGCCTTGTGGATATGGCACGTGGGGTTGTGGGGTGGTGGTGGCCTTGGCACCACTGGGGGCTCAAGGCCTGTTCCAACCCCAGTGATTCCATGGTTCCATGATTCTGAAGGATCCTCTGACTGTATCCCAATGTAACTGAATTTGGTAACTGTAACTGAATTTGGTAACTTTAGGCAATGTAACTGAATTTGGTAACTTTAGGCAATGTAACTGAATTTGGTAACTGTAACTGAATTTGGTAACTTTAGGCAATGTAACTGAACTTGGTAACTTTAGGCCACAGGCATAGAAACTTCCTGAACCTCATGGAAGCCCCTTCCCAGCTCCAACGGGCAGGGATGGAGCCGTGCAGCAGAGCTCCCACCAGCAGCTACTCTGCTGGATAACGGGATAATCAGGCATTTCAGGAGAGATAATTAAAGGATAAAGAGTAGAGGCAGGAAGTCTATGGAGCTCGGTTCGCAGAGCTCTACAGTACAGACGCCTTAACACATAAATTTAACAATTATTATTGTGTTGCCCTTTTCCAAGAAAGGGTAAAGGAGATTTGTAGGAGCACTTAACACATGTAAATCCCCACCTCCTTAAAGCAAAGCACTGTGCTAAATGGGGCCATAAATATCAGGAGTATTCTGTCCTTTTGGAAATCATACCTTTCTTCCCCCTCCTTTCAATGCAATTAAACTGCGCCTTATTATAACACAGCTCTTGGGAACCAGGCATTTAAAAAACTCCAAACAGGTGTTTACGGAGAAAGACAATGATCTTTCTTGGGTTAAACGGAAGTTGAAGGCAAAGGCAAGAGGCAGTTTGTGGAAAACAGGGCCTGAATCACAACTTGCTGTTGCTTTGCCAAAAATGAGCTCCAACCTCCACCCGCTGCATCTCCCACCCACAGGCGGGAGCTGAAATGTTCACCTGGGGCTTCTCTGGAGTCCCCCAAAGAGCAGTGGCAACTGAGGTTGGAAAAGATCTCGAGGATCAGGGAGCTATTTGTGTCTCCTGCCGTAACTCCGCGCCGTTGCATCGCCGCCGACGTAGCTGCGCTCGTACCGGGACGGCGGCGGCGGCGGGAATAACGAGGATCTTTGTGCATTTGGCACATTTAATCGGATAATTATTTTTTAAGGAAGGAGCGGGAATGTTCGGTGCATTTCCCCCCTTTTTTTCCATCTGTCGGTGCTGACGTGCAGGACTGGAGCTGTGCCGAGGAGGCCGCGCCGCCGCGTGATTAATATTTCAGGATTATTCGGGCCCCCGCGCTCGGCGCGGTGTCTGCTTGCAGGACATCTGGCTGCAACATGTGCCTCGTTAAGTTACACCTGTAAAGCTGGGGTCAGCCTGGAGGGGCCCGAGGAAAGGGCCGGGAGAAGGGGCTGTTGCCGGTGCCAGGTGTGGGCACGGTGTTTGGTGTCAGGAAGCGGGGCGGGCATTAATCACCCCTCAGACACTCCTGCCCCGAGCGCGGGTCCCACTGCGTCAGGGGACCCGCTGCAGGGCGCCCTGGAACGCCTGGCTGTGCTCACACACGTGGCGTGACCCAGCCTGGCTGCTCGGGAGGGTTCAAAGCCGGCCCGAAACGTTGGATTCTGGATGGAAGCAGCTTTTTGGGGGCTCCATTTTTTCCAGCAGCTCAGTTTGTGCCGCCCCATTTCTTTCTGCCTTCCCCAGAGGGTGGGTGATGGATTTCCCAGGCTCTTGCTTCTCCCAGACCTGGCTTCCAGCAGGTCAGGCCCAACCACATGGGTAAAGCTTCCGAAAAGGCTGCTTTTCCAAAAGTTTTTAAGTCTGCTTTTCCACCAAGTACAACCCACCGGATTCGGAAGAGGGGACGTCTCCTGTTTAATTTTGCCGTTGCCATAGTGATTGATTAAATAAAATAAAAAATAAAAAAACAACCTCAACTTGTAAATTTCAAATCCTAATTGTACTGACAACAATCTAAATGTGGCTGGAACAGTGAGTCACACTCCAGATTATGTGTCTCAAATAGGTTTTAATTTCAATCTAACAAGGCAATTATTGTACAGTATGTTAATTCCGTATCATTTGATTAACAACAACGTGCTGCCGGAGCTTTAGCACCCCTGGTATTTAGTGAGATCTCTATCTGTGGCAGAGATAAACCCCCTGCCTCACTTGGTGCTCACAATTAACATGGAATATGCATATGTGTGGGGGCCCCCTCCCAGAGCCCACCCAAAGCGCAGATCCCCGGGTTCAGTCCCGGGGGGAAACCACTGCCAGAGAAACCGGGGAAATACCAACCCCAAAGTGTTCCCTGTCAAAGCAGTGAACCCTCAGCTGTTCTGAGAGAGCCCTCCAGCATCCCAGGCTCTTGAGGGATGCTGGCTCTTCCTGGTGCTGGGAATGCTGCAGCCCCTGGACAGGCTGTTCCTCTCTCCATGCTCACTGTGAGCGCCCTGGCCCTTCCTTCCTGCCGGGAGACCACTCTGGAAACCGAGCCGGGAATTCCCAGGGAAGAGATTTAGTTTGATCCCGTAGTGCAGAGGGGCCTGAGCGGCCTTGGTTTATTCATTTTCACGTGTAATCCCATAAAAGCTTCTGCTCCTTAATACTGGAGGCTGCCAAGGAATTCGAGGGCTCCTTCCAGCGGTGAGGTCAGCGCTAACGAGTCGGTGGGGACTCGGCCCTGGGACGCTTCCCCACCTGGCTCTGCTCCTTCCTGCCCGGGATCCCAGAGCATCCCCGGAGCAGCTGCAGACACCAAACCCCGGCTTACCCGCCAGTCTCCTTCTGCCCCCACAAACTGCTGCACAGAGGGGAGCACGGGAGGAGACTGGGAGCTGTGGTGCATCATCCCCGTGGCCATCTGGGACACAATCCCGGAGGGAAAGTGGGACCATTCCCTCAGGAAAGGTCCGAGACAAGGGTGATCCCAGGGCACGCAGGGTCTGGATGAGGGAGGCAGCACCGGGCCGGCCCTGTGTCCCCCTGGGGAGCAATCCAGTGATTTATTGTAGGCAGGAGCTGCTTTTAAACCCCTGACTGCTTTCAAGTCATTTTGGATGGATATTTAGCTCTGAACAAATGGCATTTCCTTGTAAATCCGTATTCCCAAGCCTGTGTACAAACACAGTTGAGTACCAAATCCCTTCGAGGTTTTGCCGCCAACACACATTTCCAAACTGAGGCACTTTGGGGTTTGACACTGGAAAAAGGGGGAAAACAGCTAAAAAAACCTGAGTTCTGACGGTTTGCAGCACCAGTACTGGTGCTAAAGTTGTTTTTCTATGAATATAGATTGCATTTTTTTACATGGCAAATAAACAAATGCATAAAGATGCGTTATTTCGTAAGCATAAAAAAAACCTGCTCCAAGTATAGTGGTTTTAATTTGTTTTTATGATTACTTGTAATTAATTAGCATCAAAAGGAGATTATCAACACAGCTAAAAATTGAAATTGTACCAGCCAGCACAGGAGTGATTTTGCTGGTTTATCTCCGTATTGAGGTGGAAAAAAAGGAATTATCCTGGTTTTATTTTATTTTGTAACTGTGCTTAGATTGAAGTGGCAAAAAACTAGTGGCAGCACAGCCTAAAAATGGACCAAAATGCCCCAAAAGAGAAATAATATCGATAATTACAAGCTGTGCAGAGCCCAGGCCACACACATAAATATTCGGGGCAGTCTGACTGATTGTTAAAGTTTCCAAAAGGCTTTTTAGAAACCATGTTTACACTTTATGGAGCAAGTTATGAGGTGATAGGGATGTTCTCCCGAGGAAGCTGCTGTTCCTCGTGTGAAGGCAGAGCAAGGAGAAGTGAGACATCACGGAAGGAGCTCCAGGATCCAACAGGGAAAACTCCAGGGCACATCCATAACTCTGTGAGTCCATCTCCTACTCTTCTCACTCTGGAAAATTCCTGGCAGCCACCAGGACTGCCAGCCCTCTTCCCAAGGAGAACGATCCCCGAGAAGCTCCTTTCCAACACCACTTTTTCCTATTAAATGCCAAATCTGGTGCCGCCTCATTAGTTATTAATGAAGCAACATATTTGTTCAAAATTGATGATTGTTGATCTGCTCCCATCGTTGTATGAAATATTAACGCAGCGTTTGTACTTGCAACCATTTTGCAGACATTAGGCTGCAGATTTGCATATTCATGAGCGCTCATAAATGTTTAAGGAGACAGCCCAGAAAGCATGTGAGCTGTCAGCCAGCCAGTAAAAAGGCATATTTACTGGCTTAATAAGGACTGCAGTTTATAGGACAAAACACAAGAAAACAAATTCAGTGGATCTGAGTTTCCCCGGCACAACCAAGCTCCGGAAGCGTTTCCTCCTCTTGGTGTCCCGGAGCTGAGGGAGCTTCAAAGCTGGCTGTGGGACTGGTGGTGCAGCTGGGACGCCCTGCTCTTCCCCTGCAGCATTCCAGGGGCTGCCTGGCCTTGTCACCAGGATATCTGTTTGCAGTGGGAGTTATGGGATGGCAGGACTGCAGCCCCACCTGGTCAGCCTGGGATAAGCTGTCACACCGCAGGGGTCACACACCGTGCCCACACTCTCAGCCTGTTGCTCCAGATTAGTGCAAATTTTGGAAACTGAGGCAGCTCTGCTGCCCTGATTAGAGCTCTGAAGGTACCACCACGGGCAGGAGAAACGGTCTTTATTTACCACAGCTATACAGATAATAAAATGCCGCATTAATGTTATTAAATAAATATTTTCCTGCCTGTTAACCGTGGCTAAAGCAGGACAGTGATTCACTGGCAAGACAATAAAACTTCCTTTTCTGCTTACTGGGATTTTTCCGTCTGCAGAGCATAAATCACATTTTGTGTGGAGCGCATCCTTGCTCGGAGCGCCCCGTGCTGCAATGGCACAGCCAAGCCAGTTATTTTAATCTCTGCTACTTTATAATAAATGCTTTTTATTGATTTTTATTGTGCACCGCCACGAATTGAATAAACTGTGTGCACAAGCAGCCGGGAGGGAAAGGCTGAAGGAGAAAATGTGATCAGCATGTTTCAAAGTTAAAGGTGGAAACACATGGTTGGCACTTTCCTTGGTCAGCAGCTCCCCGGGAGCACCAGGAAAGGGAGCGAACGTGCTGTACGTGTGATTCTTTCCTCTTAAAGTCCCAGATCCGGGAGGATTCTGCAGCAAGGATGACTGTGATGTACAGAATCATCGAATCCCAGATGGATTGGGTCGGAAGGGATCTTAAAGTTCATCTCCTTCCACCCCCCAGGGGCAGGAAGGTCCCACCAGCCCAGGTCACACATTGCAGGGATATAATTTGAAATCTAATTAAAAAAAGGAAAGAAAGATTTTCCTGGAACAACCAGCTCCCAGCAAACCAGGGTTATCCAGATGGGCAGTGCCCTGCAGTGGTAAATCCAGCGCCACAGCCGGCAGGGGCTGCACAGGGGCCCTGTAGGAGCCGACGCTGCCCATCATCCCTTATCCCGATGCCCAAGCTCCCTTCCCTGCGCAGAGCTGCCACCCTGCTGCCTGTCGCCTTGCCAAGGCTTCCAGGCCACGGGAATAGCTGTTTGCTTGGCCTTTGGCAGCGCTGCCTCCTTCGGCGCCGTTCTGCGTTCGCGGGGCCTGGCCCTGCCGGTGACCCCGGGAACGCTTTGTGGCAGGGCCGCCGTGGTTCCAACACCTCCCTGCGCTCCTCGGGCTGGTTTCCTTGGGGTGTGAGAACTCGGAGCTGCTCCATTAGTAGCAAACAAAGTAGAGCCGGAGCCGGCAGGCTCAGCTCGAGGCCGGGCTTTCGCACAACCTGCTCGGTCGGGAAGGAGGCCGTGCCCTTGTCGCACGGCTCCGGCTGGCGCCTGGAAAGACGGGAATCCATCGATTCCTGCACGATAGGGACTCACGCTGCCTTTGCGCAACAGCAGGTTTCACACCCCAAAATAACCTGGCAAAAAACCCGCAGCAGTTTTCCTGCTGGTTTAGCCTGGAAATGTGTTACTACTCCAGGTAATGTGGTGCTTATTACACAATTACCTCAAGTGCTTGACAATGCATTAATTGCTGCTTGATTCAAACATTTCCCGGGGAGGAACCAAACTATGTCATTGTGACAAATTACGAGTCAATAACCGGGTTCTGAGGGAGATGGAGAGAAGAAGCTGGAGATCCCTTGGTTGAGGGGAGCAGACCGTGGCCGGGTGAGACCCTGAGCAGCAGTTTTGGGATGCATGAGCCCAGACCCCTGGGGCGGAGGTGAGGGGGGAAGCACAAGGTAGAGCTGATCCTCTTTAGCACTCAAAATGTTAATCACAGGCTCACAGAGTTGTTTAGGTTGAAAAGCACCTCCAAAAGATCATCTCCAGCCCAGGAGATTCTGTGATTCCAGGCTTTTATGGCGTTATTTCGGTATTATTTACGAAATACGTATTGATATGATTAGAGTTACTTATTCCATAGTCACAGACGTGATTTAGGTTTATACATTTAACCCCATATTTCTGCTTCTGGACCACAGCTGCAGAAACACCCAGCATCCTGTGCAGCCACAACACGGTGTAGGCTCCGTCCTTCCTTCCCTGTGGTCTTCTCTGTGTGCAGGCGAGGCCATTTGCTTCTTCACAGGGCTGTTTGCAGCCTAATTTCTTTTAAAAAGAGCTCAGAATCCATAGGAAGAGATGGAGAGGTGAAGCCCTGCAAAATTCAAATATTCCCCAAGTGAGGTAAGCCTGGACCTTTCCCAGGACTTGCTCTCTGCGCGCCACCTCCGTGACTCCAGAAACCCTTCCCAAACCCTGCAGAGAGAGAGGAGCAGCCAAAGCCCGGCCTGGCAGGTGTGTATCCCTGCTGGATTCCCCCTGAGTGGCTGCAATTGCCCCCCAGGACAGGCTGACAGGCCTTGAGGGCTCTCCAGCCCCAGGCCCTGCTGCTGGGACCCCGCAGGGGTGACACCCCCGTCCGGAGCTGCGGCCGCTGCGGGGTCAGCTGCCGCCGTTCCGACGGGCTCCGGGGGGAGAGCGTTTTGCCCGAGGTGGCTGCAGCTGTTCAGGGAGATGCCCCAAGGCCCTGCAGATCACCGTGGCTCCCTTCCTACCTTCGTTTCATCTTGCAGGAAGTTCTGTGGCTGCGTGTAAACAGCTCCAGGTACCAAAACACGCCTGTGTCTCCTCTTGTCCCGCTCTGTCCCTCAGTGTCAAAGTGTCCACAGAGTCCTGGAATCATCATTTCCCCATTCCAGAGGTTTCCCGGCAGCCGCAGCCTCATCCATCCAGCCTTAATCCCACATTATCAGCCAGTGCCTGCGTCTGCATCCCACCCTTCAGGGAGCAATAGATTTGGGATAAAACCCTTTGCACTGAAATGTGAACCGGCAGGTTGAAAAGTAATTCCCAGCACTTGTGTTTCCGTGCCCTGCCGGTAAAATGGCTGGTGGGGAAACTGCTCCGAGGGGATGGAGCCTGAAATTCCGGGGATTCGTGCACATGGCAAGGAACTGTCACAGGGAGCCACTCCTGAGGAATCCTCCCCATCCAGACTTTATCTAATAAGCAGGAGGCATTAATCAGGAGTTGAGGTCTGCAAATATTTGCCTGTTCCCATAGCGATGGGGGAGCCCACACACACAATAATACCTTTTCCCACATGCGTTATCATCGCTTCCTAGTAATATAATCACAAAGCCACTGCTCAGGCGGGGCCAGGGAGAGAATAAACACCATTAATTAACAGAGTTATAAGCTAGAGGAGGAGGAGGAGGTGGCAAAGGAGGAATCGAGTGTAAGATGCGTGTTGGAGCTCAAGACGGCGGTTTGGGCCTGTCTCGTTTCGCAGGGAAACTTCACAAACTCTTAATTATTTCCCCAAATACTCCCTGTCTTCTTCCAAAAATAAAACTTCTGACAACTGTTCAAACCACGCCACACTCTCACCCACCAAACACACATTTCTGTAAAAATATAAAGCCATGGCTGGGAAGTGTCAGAGTCATTTATTTGAAGGAGAAAAAGTGAGACTTTTGGCATCGCTCGCGAAATCAGACGCCGAGTTGTCTCCCAAAGAGGACACGGATTGTCTGGAGCTGCAGGGAATGTGGCACATGACAGGAGAGTGACACTTGGCCAGGCTCTGAATGAGTGATGTCACTGCACAGCACGCACAGAGCTGCCATTGTCTGAGAGGATCGCTGCCGGGATTTCCAAGTCCTGTCACCGGGGTGGGGAGTGCAGCCTGCCCAAGGTGTTTCACAGGAATGGAGCATCCAGAGCCAAAGGGATTCCTGGAATTCAGCCTGGCTTCGCTCAGTCCTCATTCCTTACTCCTGAATCAAAAGTTATTAACAGGGACATGGCCTTTGGTCTGTAAAGCAGCGGAGTTTTCAGGCTGGCTTTGGTGTCTGAGGAGCAGCAGGACCTGCAGGGTTCAGCTCTGAGTTTTCACAGTGAGAGGGTGTCCCTGTCCCAGGATTCCCATGGCAGCTGGATAGTTGGATAGCTGGATGGCTGGATGGCTGGATAACTGGATAGCTGGATAGCTGGATAGCTGGGAGCAGCCATCCCTGCTCTCTAAGCCAGCCCCGTGCCCAGAAGGGTGGCGCAGGAGATGGGCTGCACCGCTCCCTGGTGCCGCTGCCATCTGAGGGATGTGGATTTGGTTGATGACAACCTCATTATGGCCCATAATTGCGACGCCATCTCCTCGTAAACACTGGGTTAAAAACTCCTGGAAGATGCTCGTTCCCCTCATTATTAATTAGCACGTGTCCACTCCGCCAGATCCGCAGCCCAAACTTCATTTGTTATGTGCAGCCAAATGCATGAGTAGCTTTTGAGTAATTATTTTCCAACATCATCTAATACCTCTCTGCACATCAATTAAAAATCCTCTTAACAAGGAACTGCATTTTGTTGGAGATCAAATGCCTCGTCCAAAGCTGTATCAATCATGTAGAGCTAATTAGTGGGTCTGCTTTATATCATTTGTTTTACTTTATTATTCTATTATACACTTCCTAATGAAACCAATTGAACAATTTTGAAATCTTTGTTCAATTAATTGAAGGCTTAGAGGCCAGATACCGGGGCTTTTTGCTTTAAAAAGCACGGATGTGAAAGGAAATAAAAGTCCCTACGTGTTTTATATCTATTTATTTTACGTGGTAAAGGCTTAAGCACTATTTTTATGTTGCTTGCAAGTTTAACTCATGGCTCAGCAGACCCTGGGAGCCCTTTGGTCAGTCAGGTGATGTTAAAGGGGCTGAAAGGATGGGAGAAGATCTGCGGGAGCTGATCTGGGCCCCTCAGACAAGAGAGACCTTGGCCTAAATGATCCTGTGATCCTCAAAGCGTAGCAGTGTTCCCTCCTTTTCCCCCTTTGCACACTGATTTTCCACCGGCCAAACGGCCCGACCCGCCTGGTATCTCTAGGAGGACACATCATATGTGGCAAAGCGTATCTTAATTAATGTACAATCAGGGTAGTTCATGCTGGTAAAGTAGAACTAATTTTCTCCAGCCAGGCTGTCTGAGCGGCCCCTCTGCAGCAAAGTGAATGCTTTTTAGCTAAATAAAACTGACAAATCAGCAGATGCTTAGGGGCTTGCAGCAAATGGACTGTGTTTCCTTTTTCATATGGATAAGGAGGGTAAAAATAAGAATGACTTTCACATGCCGTCAGATTGCGCCGGAGAAATCAAGGGATATTATAGAAGCATTGGAGCAGAGGGAATTCAGATTTAGACCTCTAGAAATCTGGGTTTGGAGCTGAGTTTCTACTTCTTGTTAATGTAAAAAAATATTGCTTGCATTTGCTCCAGGCTGGATTTAAAGGCACAGGGCTGTCAGAAAGGCTGCTCCCACACCCAGGAGCAGGAGCCACCTGTGCTTCCATTCCTCTGGGATGCACAGGTATCCAGTGGGATGGCTCCCCCGTCCCCAGCAGGGTTGGGACAGGCTGGACGTGTGCCGAGCTCGGGGAGGGATGGGTGGTGGGATCCAGAGCTGACTCCAGGCTCCAAACTCTCTGAGTCACAGAACTGTGAAATGGGTTGGGCTGGAAGGGACCTTAAATCTCAACCATTTTGGGTGGGCAGGGACACCTTCCACAGCCCAGGCTGCTCCAAGGCTCGGTCTCTGAACATGAGGAGACCCCCAGAGGAGCGGCAGAAAATGACTGGGAATATTTCCGGGTTCCCAGTGAATAATCAGGGGATTCAGGCTCTGTTTTACTGTGCCAGCAGGTCCCACTGAGCTCCGTCTGCAGCAGATGTGGTGGAAGTGCCCCAAGGGCCTCGTGCTCTCCCTGGACACGGGTGGTCACAGCTTTGATGTCCAGTGCCCAGCTGGGGAGGGCCTCTGCAGTTGGGACATTTGGGAGCCATTAAGATTCCTCACTCCTTCACGGCCTGTTTCCCGTTTCTCCCGTCCAAGGGGAGCGGGGGACGTATCCTTTTCGGATTATCCCGGCATCCTGTTTGGGAAGTTTGTGCCAGAAAGAGCAGCTCCGTTTCTCATCCAGCCACAAAGCAAAAGCAGACACACACAGACCCCGGGACCTCTCGGTGTCATGGGAGAGCTGTTGCTGCCTTGGCTTTGGGGCCTGGGCCGTTGTGAAGCTTAGGAAGAGTCACAGGGAGAAAATTCCCTGTAATTAGTGGAGTGCTAAGCCGATGTGAGTGGGAGGAAAAGCAGGGAAAAGCGGTTAAGGCCAGCTTGGAATTGTGCAGAGTTTAATTATGTTTGGGGAGTGATGGAAACGGCCCTGGTGAGGGTGTAAATCCCTTTCACACCTGGATTTGAGCCGGAGGAGCAGCGGCTCCCCAGACTGCCTTGCCTGGAAAACGAGGGGCAGAGCAGGAAGCTCCTGCAGACCTGGGCAGCCCGGGCTGGGAAGGGGGCCCTGCTGGGGCAGGGGTTGGAAGGACGTGGCCATTCCACACCTGGGAATGCCGGGGCAGTTAAATTTCCTCTCCTGGAGAGCCACCAAAGCCTTTGGGAGTCTTGGATGGTGCATCTGGAGCTCCTGTTCCTTAACTGAGCTCCTTCCTCTTTGTCTGAGAGTCTCTGCAAAGCAGCTCCGTGCAGACACTGCACTGGGAGTTTTACACTTCCCCCTAAGCATTTGGAGCTGTATCCACCTCTTCCAGCAGGGATTGAGTTGGCACCCAAGACTCCAGTTTCCCAAGGGGAAAATGCAGCGTATTTTCATTTAAACAAGCAATGCTCCAGTTTAATTAACACGAGGACAAGCCCCAGGCTGGGGGTGCCTGGATCTCTGCACCTGAGCAGGGACAGACTTTAAAAAGAGGCCTAAAAATTAGATCTAACACCCCCAGAGCCCTGAATCGGAGCTCACCTGTGTGGTGAGGGCTCTTACTCAGCCTGCAGAGCGTGGAACCACATTTCCAGTCCCGAAACAGGGCTTAAGTAGGACAGGAGTGTTGGTAACCTTGTGCTGGCCACAGCGCGGGCATGTTTTCAGCTCAAGTGAACATTGAATTCTTGCTGAAATCCTCCTGGCACTGAGCCTGGCTCAGGGCTTGGCGAGGGGACACCGGGTACAACATCCCGGAGCCGGAGTGTGCCCTGGATGAACCGCATGGAGCACACGAGCTCCGTCCCAGGTGAGACATCCTGGGCACATCTCAGGGCATGGACAGAAAAAAGGGTCTCTATTTTCCCATGTTGCCTCTCGGAAAATTTAACGGGTTGGAAAGCAAATGCACCCCTGTCCTCGTTTTTTTGGGGGGCACCAGCTCGTGATGTCCTGACAATCCACCCAAACACGGAGCGACGGTTCCCCCTCCCGCCCCGGCCCTGCTCCGCACAGCCCGGCATCTCCTGCTGCCCCCCAGCCAGAGCACGGGAGAGCAGCCATCTGGAAATTAATTTGGAACAAAGTGTAAGGAGAGAATATTTTGGTGATCTAATCCTTTCGGTGCCATTATTTAATTTGTGTGCACAAAGCGAGGAGCGCGGGGACAGATGCGTGGGAGCTCGAGAGGCAGCGAGGACATTGTTCTGCTCTCCTCCTCTAAAGAGCCAATTATTCTCCTGTAAGTCCTTTAGTTTCGGGGGCTGACGGAGTAGTTTAAGGGATAAAAGTATTAGCCTTTCATCTGGAGGATTCAAGTGCCAGTCCTCCAGGCAGACCAAAGCAAAATGAAGTGGGTTGGCTTATTTTCCCTCCTTAATGCATTATTATATAATGGTATTATTAAACATTAGTGAATAGAGAATTTAAATTTGCAGCATTGACAGCTGATTAAATTTTTTTTTTATCAAAAAAAATTTTCACTCATCATCAGAAATATAAATTAAATCCTTGAGGAGAACTGTGCAAGGAAAAGCACAATGGTTGCTGTTTTCTGTGACTCTAGTGCTCCTTTCTGTAATTCTGTATCAGGGGGGAGTTTTCTTTTGGCTGCCGAATAAAATACAGATTTGGGGCTTTGCAGTAAGGTAATTGGAGGTGTCCTGAGCTGTGATCCCATCACAGCAGGTGCTGAGGAGCTCCTGAACCCCTGGAAACAGCCGTTTTCCACAGCAGTGCCCAGCGCTAAACCTCAGCTCTACACCAGAATGGCTTTAGGACACTTGAACTCTCAGGAAATCAAGTCATTTCCCACTGATGCCACTTTAATTCCAAATGTAACTGTTTCTGCGGTGGCTTAATTTACCTGACTCATTCTAAATTCCCACCTTCTGCTCATCCCTTTTAACTTTCCCTCATGACCTGGTGGAGAAGGTCTCACCATAGAGCCACAGAAAGGTTTGGGTTAGAAAAGGCTTGAGAAGGGCCCTTCCAACCCAGACCATTCTGGGATTCACTGGAATACTTTGGAAATGCTCCCACAGGGCAAAATTCCCTGAGGCTGAAACAAGGGATGGTAATTCAAGGCATCCAGAACTCAGCAGGATCCTTCTCAGAAACTAATTTGGCCCCAAACCCCTAATTTTTGACTGAATTGGACCCTCCTGCGCCTCCCCAGGAGACCCTGAGTGCTCCCAGGGGAATACAAAATCCCATAGAAATTGTACTTCTGGGGGAAAAATAGAGGGAGTCCTGCAGCACCTTGCAGCTCTTTACAGGGACTCAGGAATCCGAGGGATTAGGGGTGGTTTAGCCCTATAAACCCAGCACAGGCTGCTACAAACAGCACTTCAAACTCCTAATTTCCCAAAATCTCCATATTACCCGGTCAAGATCTTTAAGCAACCAGCAGATTTCCCCAGATTGTTGCCCAGAGCTGTTAATCCCACGTTTCATCCTTTCCTGGGGGTTTTGCAGAGGCTGAGAAGTGTAATCCTAATTTAATCCTGACTCTGGAAAGCAGTGGGGAAGGCGGAGGGGCAGATCCGGAGCGGGAAGATCTCCACGGCACAGCCGAGGGTTCAGTGGGAAAGGGCTTCCCAGAAATCCCCTGTGTATTCCCAAGGTTCAGACAGTGACCCCACAGCCCTGCCAGGGGGAAAGGCCACAGGAGAGCTGAGGGATTTACCCCCAGGGCATCCCGTGCTGGAGGGGGGATGAGAGGGTGAGCAGGCAGCTTGGATGTCGCTGAGAACAGCCTGTGAGGCAACACGAGCCGTTCAGTCACCGATCCGAGCTGCTGCCAAGGTAAATATTATCAGGTTCCCACAGGCCTGACATACCCTGGATATTCCAAGAACTTTTATTCTCCTTGTGACCCACTCCATCTGTCCTTTGCACTGAAAATCCACCCTTTCTGGGGGGGGGAAATGGATCAGGATTGAGAGAACAATCTCTCGGGAGCTGATCCCGGTGGGCCCCTCCCAGCTTGGGCTGTTCTGTGATTCTCTGACCTTCCCTCATTCATGCAGGGAAAAATTCCTCGGGCAGCAGTTGTGTCCATGCAGATTCCACTGCTGTTTACTCCTCTGTGCACCCAGTAACCCACATTCCCCTGCGTGTCCTCCCCTCCTGAGCCAGCCCAGCTCCTGCCTGCGCTTGGCTGCCTCAGTTCCACTGGGAGCGTGGATCCCAGATCCCAGATCCCAGCTCCCGCATTCCCTGTCCAGCTGCAGCCGGCCGGGATAATGCCCTGCTTCCAGCACGGAGCATTTGTCCTGTTTATCTTTCTGCTGAAAGGGGGGAAAGCTTTCCCTGCTCATTTAGGCTGCAAGTTCCCAATGCTTGGCTATTGCTGGTACTCCTTTAACCTGTTTCAGGTGCTGATAATGAGTTAAAGGTGCTCAGGTGTGGATAAAGGTTAAGGGTGAACAGGTATGGATGAGTTAAGGGTGATCAGGTGTGGATAAAGGTTAAGGGTGAACAGGTATGGATGAGTTAAAGGTGATCAGGTGTGGGTAAAGGTTAAGGGTGAACAGGTATTGATGAGTTAAGGGTGATCAGGTGTGGATAAAGGTTAAGGGTGATCAGGTATTGATGAGTTAAAGATGATCAGGTGTGGGTAAAGGTTAAGGGTGATCAGGTATTGATGAGTTAAAGATGAACAGGTGTGGATAAAGGTTAAGGGTGATCAGGTATTGATGAGTTAAAGGTGATCAGGTGTGCATAAAGGTTAAGGGTGATCAGATATTGATGAGTTAAGGGTGATCAGGTGTGGATAAAGGTTAAGGTGAGCAGGTATTGATGAGTTAAGGGTGATCAGGTGTGGATAAAGGTTGAGAGTGATTAGGTATTGGTGAGTTAAGGGTGATCAGGTGTGGATAAAGGGTTAAGGGTGATCAGGTGTGGATAATGGGATAAGGGTGATCAGGTGTTGACAGGTGTTTCTGGGTTTGTGGGGTTTTTTTTAGCCCAGAAAAAGCAGTAAATGGAAATGTGACATCCCAAAAAGCAAGTGGAGAGAGGAACCCAAAGGCCTGAGCCTCCAACCCACTTATTAGAACCAGGATTTACTGTGACTTTGTGCAGTGGGGGATTAGTGGAATGAATCACCTTACTTCCCCTTAAGATTTGCCTGGGCCTGTGATTTGTGCCTGCTAAGCCGGTATAATGATGAACAATCCTTTTTATTAATGTGGCTAAAAATAGCAACTGCAGCAAGACCTTACATAAACCAGGAGTAACACGTGCCAACTCCTGCCCAAATCCCCGGCGAGCTGTCTCGGTCTGGGAGATGTTGGCATCACACAAGTTGACTATTTTGAGAAAAGAGGAAAACACAGGATAAAGCTACTCCGGTGCTGCACTCGAAGCACAAGGTCATGACTCCCCTTGGCATGTTTTTCCCACAAGATAACAGAATGCTTTTGGGGCCGTGTGGATGGAGGAGCAGCACGTGCATGACCCCCACAAATGCACACAAATACATCCCCACAAATACATACACACAAACACCCCTGTCAGGAGGAGAGGGGGGGATGCCCCACATCCCACCAGCAGAACTCCGCTCCTCTCTTTTACTCCAGTATTGTGACTCCATCCCAATGTTACTCCTCAACTGTGATTTCATCCCAGTTTTACTCCTCAGCCTCTCGGTCTCCCTCTTCCCCTCTCATCCAGTGACAACACCTCTAACATTCCAGTGGCTGCTTCCTCCTCTTTTTCCTCGAGTTTTAAGGGGACACGAGCCACCCTGGGGCTCCATTTGCATGTGGCCTTGGAGTTCATCTTGTGGGTGCCTTGGAGTTCACCTTCCTAAACACCACGTTGTCCCCTTCCCCCTCGGGCTTTGGCACCTCAGCTGTGCCCTCAGCCCTCAGCAGCTCTGCCTGGAATAAAACGGGTGGATGGACAGAAGCAGGGCTTATGCCATTCCTAAGACAAGCAGAGCAGATTACCAGCAGGGAGAACTCCCAGCACTGGGGAAATCCTTCCTCGGAGAGCTCCGGGAGCCGCTCGTGAGCTCTGCCCGCCCGCCCCGGCCCCGGCCTCGCCTGCTCGCGCCGCAGCCCGAATTAGCGGCGCAATCAGCAGGCAGAGAACGGAGCCTCCTCCAAGCTGTCAAGTGGGCTTTGCTGGCTGATTAATTGGCAGCGCCGTGGCCAAGCCCTGGGCCCTGCTAAAGGCCAGGCCCCTCGAACTGCACCTGGCGCGGCTGATTGCGGGGCTGGAGGGCTGCGCCGCTCCCGGGCAGCTGCTCCCACACCCAGCCGGGAACTTGGACTTCTCCTCGCCTCTCGGGAGGCTGAGCTGGATGTGGGAGTGATATCTGAGGGTCTCTGGGCAAGCTGGGAGAATGGGACGTGGCTCTGTGTCCCTGTGTTTGGTTGCCTGCTGGGCCTGTCGCAGCCCCTGCCAGGGGGAGGGTGCAGCAAAGAGGGGAAAACCGAAACAGACTGGGGGTTTGCCTGTGGGGTGCAGCAGGAGCAGGGAAGGAAATTAAACTTTCGTTTTGCTGCTTAATTTTTAGATGGAGACCACGGTTCGAGGGGCAAGCCCACTGGCAGGAGATTCCGGGATATTTGGTGTTACGGTGAGTGATTCTCTAATGGGGAAAAATGTGGAGAAATGTCACGCTCAGCTCTCCAAGGAAACACAGCAGTTCCGGGAGACCCAGCCAAGAGAGAAGGAAGTGTTCTGGGTGAGCTGATCTTTAGTGGGAGGTGTCCCTGCACATGGCAGGGGTTGGGATGAGATGGGCTTTGAGGTCCCTTCCAGCCCAAACTAGCCCGTGATTCCAACTCTCAGCTGCCACAGAGCCAGGGGTGACTCCTTTGGTCCCGGTTCCCCATCTCCCACCTGCGAGCAGGGAAGAGGGAAGGCTCATCCACTGCATTCCCAGGAAATGTTCTGCAGCGTTTCCCTGCTCCCAGGAGGCTCAGACACTCCTGATTTCCCCCAGAACCCTCGGATTCTCCCGGCACACGTGGGAGCTGAGACTTTAAGAGCTGTTCCTAATATTGTGAGTCTTGCAATCAAGTTGGAAGGGTTGGAAACACTTGTGCTCTATAAATAGCTGCTCTGTGGAGCCCATATGCAGCTCCTGTGTTTGAAACCTCGGGAGACACGGAGAAGGCAGTCCTGGGAAGTGTGAGCTGCTCATTAGTGTGGGAGCTGAGGGGAATCAGAATTCCTTGTGCTTTCCCCACCCAGCCACTCTGCTCCCACCGGGAGGCTCCTGCCCGGTGCCTGGGATGGTGTGGGGACACCGGGTACCTGCCACACCTTCCAAGGGGAAAAGCAGTGGGAAAATGCAACACTGTCTCCCTGCTTTGTGTCCTTAGTGTAAGGAAAACGCTCCAAAAACACATTCCCTGCGTCCTGTCACTCCCAGGCCCTTGTCCCAAGCCCCTCCCCAGTGTTCCTGGAGCCCCTTTGGGCCCTGGAAGGCGCTCTGAGGTCTGCCTGGAGCCTCCTCCTCTCCAGCTGAACACCCCCAGCTCTCCCAGCCCATGTGTCTGGGTAACATCATTCCTGCAGATATCTCCAAACCTCCCCTTCCGTTTGGAAGCTGCTGGACTCCTTGGGGAGAGCTGCCTTGGGAGCTGTGTAACAGCCCAGATAACCCCGTGGAGCAGAACGTGCTCTGGGATGACCTAGAAATCACTCCTGCTGGTGAGGAGCACGTCCTCGGTGTGTGCGCTCGGCTCCGTTTCGCTGGTGCAGCAGCAGAGAAACCCGGAATGGAGGAGTCGGTCCTTTAAAAGTCAATTTCTGCGTGCGTTTAACCATAAAAGCAACATCTGCTCTGCTAAATGCAGGTGTTTTATATCCCTGTCATTAATTGGAGGGGACATTATGTCAGTGCACATCAACAGGGAAAGTTGGGGAAAGTGCCACTTATCTCTGGCGCTGTCATTAATCAGCTTCTTTCACGGGGTGCCCACACTGCCGCTGTCTGGGATCCAGCCGGGACCCCACGGGAGCAAGCTGGGACAGGGAGACCATGGAATGGTCTGGGTTGGAAGGGATTTTAGGGATCATCTCACTCCAACCCCGTGCAGTGAGCAGGGACACCTTCCATAGCCCGGGTTATTCCAGGCCGGCCTCAGACACCCCCTCGGATGGAGCAGCCGCAGGTTCTCTGGGCACCCTGGAAGAGGCTGTGCCCTGGCACCAGCGTTTCCCTGGGCATGGGAGCAGGGGGAGGTGGAGCAGGAGGAGGTGGAGCAGGAGGAGGCGGAGCAGGAGGAGGTGGAGCAGGCTACCCCAGGGCTGCAGAGCGAGGGTCACCCCCCTCCAGCGGGGCCATCCCCACAGCATGGGCAGCGCACGTGTCTGCAGCCTCAGCTGGTGGGAACTGGGAGTCAAACAAATTGAGTGTGACAGAAAAAAAAAGTGAAGTCTTCAATGGATTTGCTCCCCGAGAATTACACCAAGTCAAGTATCTTATTAAGTTCAAGAGAATTACATTTTCCATGCTCCAGCGAGAGACAGGGACCCTTTAGAAAATAATAATGAACCGCTTTTTTCCCCGCCTTCATTTACATACCTTTGATAAATTACTGTAACCAGATTAGGGAGATAAAATAACTAGTCTATTAATTACAATGATTATTATTTAATAGAAAATGGGATTGTGGGCGCTGCGGATGGGAAAAGGGAAGCTTAGCAATGCATTATATGGATGTGGTGGTTTATCTTTAAGAGTAAGATAAGTGTCCAGCTCTTTCTGCAATCTAAAGAATATGTTCATTACCTGGGCAAGATTTATAAGTATAATTGAGTGTAATATTTTAAAACTCTTTGCCTTATTTCGTGGTGGACAAGGCAGGGCTGCTGTAATTAAGCTGGGTAAGTTCCTCTGTGAAGTTGTCTAACAGGGAGCAGTTGTCTAAGTTTGGGGGATTGCGTAATTACTGCCCTGCTTGAACTGAAGTGTGGGGGGGTGAAGTGATTTACATCTGTCTGTGCATCTTGTATGTGTTTTATACCAACCAACCCCAGTGTGGCAGCAGGAGCAGGGCAGGGATTGTCCCTCTGTGCTCAGCACTGCTGAGGCCTTGTCCCGAGCCTGGGGCAGTTCTGGGCTCCTCAGACAAGAGACACTGAGGTGCTGGAGCGTGTGCAGGGAAGGGAACGGAGCTGGGAAGGGGCTGGAGCAGCAGGAGCGGCTGAGGGAGCTGGGGGGGCTCATCCCAGAGAAAAGGAGGCTCAGGGGGGACCTTCTGGCTCTGCAAATCCCTCCCTGATGGATCCAGGGGGAAATTGGGCTCTGCTCCCAGAGAACAAGGGACAGGAGGAGAGGGAATTGCCTCGAGTTCCTTCAGGGGAGGCTCAGGTTGGACATCAGGAGGAATTTCCTCCTGGAAAGGGCAGTCAGGCCTTGTCAGGGGCTGCCCAGGGTGGTGGTGGATCCCCATCCCTGGAGGTGTCCAAGGAACGCCTGGCCGTGGCACTCAGTGCTCTGGGCTGGGGGACAAGGTGGGCATCGGGCAGAGCGTGGACTCCATGACTTTGAGGGTCCTTTCCAACCCTAATGATCCTGGAATTCCATGATCCTGTGATTCTGTGCTCTCATATCCATGGGCTGCAGGTCCCTTCTTCCCCCCGCTCCTGTTGTTCAGAGCGGCCTCTCAGCACTCTGCACTCCATCAGCAGGACCCCGCCTGTTCAAAAGAACTTTGCCCAAATAAGATTTGCCTGCAACAGGAGGAGAACCATAAACCAGGGAGCAGGAGGTTCTGCAGGGTGCCCGGGCCCCCTGGGGCCGAGGAGCGGCGAGGGGATGGATGTGGGCACGGGCAGGGATGTGGGCACGGGCAGGGGTCGCTGCCGCAGCCGCGGCTCAGGGAGCGTCTCCCGCTCTCGGGCAGAGCCTTTACCTGCCACTGGAAAAGGGAATGAAAGATAAATGGCAACATCTGCGCCCGCACATGCGGCGGTGGCAGGGGAGGCTAAATGCTAAGTAGAGCACGAGACGTGTCTGGCAGAGGCACCTATGCATAAAATGAGCCTCTCCGCAGTGCCCGGAGCTGTGTCCATCCCCGGCCTCCCGCAGCGCCCGCCCGCTCCCCCGGGAGCCTGCCGGGCCTCCCCAGCCCGGCCCGGCCGGGTGCCCCTCTCCTGCCTCCCTGCCTGCTGCCAGGGAGCTGTTGGCACCTCTGCCGGCGCCGGGCTCGTGTCTCACATCTCCCGTTCCCGCTCCGGGCATCCATCATGCTCCGCAGGCCAGAGCTCCTCCCGGCAGCTGTCAGCTCACCGCTCGTGTCTCGGCCTTCTTGGTTTGGGCAGAACATGCCCCACGCTGGCAGCGCAGCCTCTTGATTGATAACCCCCCCGCCCTGGGTGGCTCTTTCTCCAGCAGGTCGGGAAGCCGCTCTGCCGGCCCTTGGGTGAGCTGAGCGCGGGTGTTCTCGGCTTATCTGTCACATCTGCTTTCGGTCACACATCTGGCAGGCAGCAGCCAGCCTTTCCATCTATTTTCCCCCCGTGCCTGCAGCCGGAGGAAGGGGAGGTCAGGCAGGAGCAGCTCCCTGACAGCCCCGCGATGGCTCCCTGCGGCAGCCCCACAACATTCATCAGAGCTGCCAGTAATTAACTCTCGGGCCGCTCTGCCCGACAGCCTGGGCTGGAACCGGCGAGCAGAGCGCCGGGGCGCTGGGATAACCACAGCTGGACGGCAGCTGGATCACTGCTGCCCCCGGCACGGGCTGGTCCTCACGGGAATGCCGAGCCTGGGCATCCCGAGCGACCCCAGCGCTGCCATTCCAAGCACTGGGGGATAGAAACAACCTCTCAGGTGTGATTACCTGGTATGTCCCACCAGAGATTGGATTCCCTATTAAAGGGCACTGGAATTTTCCCTTCCTTACTCATTCCTACATATGTGGAGGAGACAGGCAGGGTAAACTGGAAAACCATGCGAGAAACAGCAGAGTAGTCCCTAAGCCCAGCAGGATTTAATAAGGATGGAGTTAATGCACTTAATAGGTTCTGCAGGAGCTGAGCTGAACCCCTGTAATGTGCCATCCCTGCTTAGGGATCAAACAGGGAGCCCTGACCCTCTTTTGCACTAAATACATTTCACACACAACTTCCAACCCCAGAAATTCCTTCAAGGAATTGCTGATCAGCGCGATGCCACCAGAAACCAAGAGTAGTGGTGGTTAATAATAAACCAGGCAGCGTGGAAAGAACAGATTGCATCGGAATTACTGTTTTCCCTGAGATTTGGGGGCTGGGGGGGCCGGTTTGGGTTGTTTTTAGCTGATGGATCCCAGCTGGGACTATAAATTGGTGCGTGTGGAGCTATTTCCCTCCCTGGCTGTGCATCCTTCGGGATGCTTTAGCAGATAGCAGCGTTGCTCACAGCCACAGAGTCACACACACAGGAAGTCCTGGCAAAAAGCTTTGGCTGTGTCCTGCTCCTGTGTTAAGGAGAGGTTTTCCATTAGAAAAGTGACGCTGGGATGAGCTTTGCTGGCTCCTCATGATCAGGTCAGGGCAGCTGCATCAGAACCACGTCTTTTGCGACCCACAGATATCCAGAGGGACATCCCTCCCTGGCTGGGCCATCTCCCCTGGATGCCTCCCAAGCCACAGAACACGACCAGGGCACGGAGGCGACACCTTGGGAATTATTTCACCAACAGAACCTAATGGTGGAATCCCAGGCTGGTTTGGGTGGGAAGGGACCTTAAACCTCATCTCATTCCACCCCTGCCGTGGGCAGGGACACCTCCCACCATCCCAGGTTGCTCCAGCCTGGCCCTGGGCATTCCCAGGGGTGGGAATCCATCACGGATTTCCAAGCTCCTGCAGAGCTCCCAGCAGCCCAGCTCTGGCACCAGTGACAGGAATTTGGGCAATCCCAAAAATAGGGATGCAAGTTGAGGGGACAAAGGACTTACCTGTGGTCATCCTGAGGGTTAAATGAGATAATCCATCATACAAATCATATATAAAGACAAAACTGCCAGTTCCAGCACTTCCCTGTGGGCAGTAACGGGGTTCCTCTCAGGGGGATGCGATGTAAGAACATCCAGGTACCTCTGGATTTCAAACAAACAGAACATTCCCTGCTCTCATTAAGGAAAAGGGTGGAAATACAGAGGGAAAGTGCTGTGAGAGGAGTGTGTGTGTGTGTGTGTGTTAGTTTATACCCCACTTTAACTAACAAGCCATGATCTTCTCCAGAACAGTAGATAAAACGGGAAATGAAATATAGGGCAATAATTGTGACACGGAGGCGAAGTCGCTGCGTTTAATATATTCCTTTTGCGAGCAGATAGGCCATAACATGACAATAATGAAATATAAATGACCGACATAAAGAAAAAAGATAAAATCAGGTAATTACCGAAGCGTCAGTTCTTTACAAAATAATTGGTAATGACCTTTGATAAAGAAATCACTGCTGGGATAGTGCTGACAGCACCGTTTCCAGCGGCGGGGACACGCAGCAGCTGGCTGGGAAGGGGCTGCTCGGATGAGCTGGCACTGGGGCAGGGGGGATTTGCCCCCCCAGGCCTGTTTGTGGGGTGAGTGTGGTGGGACCCCAACCCAGCAGGTCCCAGGGATGAGGCTCAGCTCCCCGTGGAACCTGAGCCAGCAGAGCTTTGCATTCTTTGGGGGAAGGCTCTTCCCCCAGAGGGTGGCTGGGCACTGAGCAGGCTCCCAGGCTGGCCCTGACCCCTCCATCCCCACTGCCGGGGGGTCAGCCCTGCCTCCAAAGCACAGTGTCGAGGATGGGACGGCACTTCCACATCCCCTGCCCTCCCAGATGATCCCTGGCAGCAGGAGCTCCTGCGGGACCCCGGCTCGCTCCGGGCAGGCTGGAGCACGAGCTCAGATGGAAATGACTTGTGATTGCTCCCAATCTGGCTGAGGCTGCAAACAACAGGCTGCAAATGTCGCAGGCAGGCTCCCCCTGTGCGTGCTGCCCCCGGAAAAACTTGGGAGGAGGGCAGGCGTGGGGAGGAGGAGGTGGCAGGAGCATCCCAAAGGAGCTGAGCGACAGGGCCCTGCTGCAGTGGCAGAGCTGCTCCCTGGGTTTCATTCCTTACTGATCATCTCAATGGGAAAATGAGGGAATAGCTGGTGTGCTCCAGGGGATGTGGACACCTCCATCTCAGGAGGAACAGGAGGGCCGGGCTGGGTGGTGAGGCCGCGCTTCCCACTGGGAATCCCAGCAGAGCCGGTTCAGGAGATGGAATTGTGCCACAAGGCTGAGGAACAGCTGCCGAGCGAAGCAGCACGACACGATCAGCACATTTCCTGGAACAGGGAGGGGGAGCAAACAGAACCCTCCGAATGTCCCGGCCTCTGCCGGAGCCGCGTTCCCAGCACCGAATCGCGCGGCTCGACGTGACAAACCTCGCAGCACTCCCACTCCCCTTCCCTTCCCCCAGCCCCAAGGAGGGAGAAAGGATCTTCACACTTTCCCTAATACCAGCTGGTTCATTTATATTGCAGAAGTTTCCCGAGACAGTAAGTGACAGTGATATCCCAAACACGGGCTGAACCCGCCGCGCTCGCTGCCGCGCTGGGAAGCAGAACGTTGGCACAGAATCACCACAGCGGCTCCAGGTTCCTGCAGGAACCCTGGGAAACCCACCTGGCCCCCCAGCCAGAGGCCACAAGACCCCTGTGGAAGCAGAAGGGTTCCTGCTCTGGGATTGAGAGTTACTAAGGTTGGAAAAGACCTCCCAGACCGCCCAGTCCAACCGTTCCTCCACTGCTTGGATGTCCCCAAGTGCCACATCCACAGACCCAGAGGAGGCACCTCAGGAGAGGGTGAACATTCAGTGTCCAAAAATCCTGCTGCTAAAAAGATGTGGGGAAAAAAACTCCCTTTCTTTCTGGGAGTTAACCACCAACCTGCCTTTGGCCCTGTGCAGCTCCCCGGCAGGGAAGCTCCCTATGGAGAATCCCTGTGGAAGATCCCTACGGAGCAGTGCCTACTCTGTGTCACAGCCTGTGCCTTCCAGAACCAGGCAGGAAAAAGCTCCAGGAAAATCAGGTTTGCAGATGTTTGGGCTCTTCATTTGGTCCTCAGAGCTGCTCCCAGCTCTCCACTTCTCCAGGTGAAAGAGAGGCAGCTCAGCTGCTCCAGCAGCTTTTCCTGTGCCGATCCATGTTCATTAATTTCCAAGCTTTACACACAGAGCCGTCCCGGAATGTGGCAATTTCCTTGCTAATCTGGAGTTGGGTGCAGGTTTGGAGCTGCTGCAGCTGGAGCAGAGTCTCAGCACCAAACTGGGGCTCTGTGGAGCAGCAGCTCCGGCTTTGTTGGCACTGGAAGCGCATCCCAGGGACATCGGCACCGGGACCTGTCAGGGAGGCTCTGGAGTGTCATCAGCTGCCTCCATCACCGTTCCAATTGTTTTCCCTGCCCCTTGGAAGCCCAGCTGGTTAGCACAATGTGCTAATTGCTTTTGTGCAAGTGCTGTCAGTGCTGGGATTGGACGTCCCAGTGCCAGACACGGGCACGTTCCCGGAGGTGGGAGTCAGTCCGGATCCGTCGCCACGCTGGATGCACAGATCCAGGGCTGGATCCATGCACAGATCCAGGGCTGGCACTGGACTCTGGGAATGGCTTTGGAGCGGGTGTTGGATGCAGAGGGCACCCACATCCCACGGTCAGATATTGACCCCATTTCCAGGGAATCCCGTCCGGGCAGCAGCACCTCTGGCTCTTGATCCAGGGAAAGGAGAGGGTCTGAATCCTGCATCACCACAAAACAAAGGAAACCAGGCTAATTAGAGATGCACAAAAACTGTTGTTGGAAAAAATACTTTCTTTAAATAGCTTTTTTTTTTTTGGCGCAATTTTCAGGATTAGGTGGGGGTTTTTAGGGATTTAGGAACCCTCCAGCCTTGCACTTCTGGAAACACCCCTGGAAAAACAACCCAACTCCAGAGGGATTAAATGCCCAAATATCGCTGCCCGTTTTCCCATCTAAAGAATTAATTTTTAATTCTTTTCAGACTTTTAATTTAATTTTTAATTCTTTTCCAATTAAATACATATTTTTAAGTCTAAAATGCCTTGTTCTAACTCCTACCCGAGCTCTGTCTGGAAATCAGGAAGCTCACGACTTTGTGATCCTAAAACAGGGAAGGGGAGGAAGGATGGCTCCCATTTCCTTGTTAAAGTGGGGGAAAAAGGGAAAAACAGGTGCTTAAAAATTTCCAAGGCGCGAAGCAAATGACAAAGCGCGGGAGCGTTTCGTTGTTTGAGTTTGGAATAAAAGGCAGATAATTAGGAAATTGGGAGTCTATTAATTTCCCAAATTTACTCAGGCACGAAGCACTGAGCTATGGTGATATTTGCTTACCTCGTCATTATGCAAAAATATATTAGCTAATTATTTTGACTAATGCAATTAAGATATGCATATTTAGCATAAACTCCACAATAGAAACGTTCCAGTCAGCAGTTGCTGGGTTGCACTCATGGGCAGCGGAGGGGGAAAAGGGAAAAGGCTCCGTGTGGCTGCGATGACGAACAATCCCAGCTCTCCCAGGCTGTCTCCAGCCCTTGGAGCATCTCCGTGGCATTCCTGGCTCTTTACTTCCATGGGATATCTCGGGATCAGCACTGGCTGCGTCACTGTGCCCACACCTGGGCACATCCCCTCTCCTCGGGTGGGACGCAGCCCCTCGTGCTCCTGCATGGTCCATCAGACCTGGGAAACTCCCTCTCCTCTCACATGGATTGCGTGAGGAGCACGATGCTCCTGGAGGGGGGAGGGAATCCCTGCGTGCCTGCTTCCCTTCCCTCTTCCAGCTCCGCCAACCTCGGGAGGGAACCGAGGGAAATCCAGGGATTTCTGGGCACCCAGCTGCCCAGATGTGATGGGCGGGACTGGGGAGTGGTGCTGAGGGGCCGTTCCTCAGCCCCGTCCCGAGTGCTGCCGGCAGGCAGGGGGGCCGGGAATGTCGGGAGAGCGCGGGAAGCTGGGGATGTTTGGGTGCGTCCCTGAGGCGCAGCTCCAGCTCCGGCGGGCACTGGCTGTGCTTCCAGCGGGGCTTGGCGGCTCCCGGGGAGCCATGTGGGCTGTCAAATGGCTTCTGCTGTATTTTGTTGCCCTTTCAAATATTTCTCCGAGAGTGGGATGTACCATCTGGTGGCCAATCTGGCTGTGTCTGGAACAGCGCGGCACCAGCGCGGCGCCCATGGGTGCTCAGCACCAGCCAGCACCCACCACAGCGCCCAGGCAGCACCCACTCAGCACCCACCCACAGCGCCCAGGCAGCACCCACTCAGCACCCACCCACAGCGCCCAGGCAGCACCCACCCACCGCGCCCAGGCAGCACCCACTCCGC
>JAWWES010000094.1:70357019-70375654 GCA_035583135.1 Lophotriccus pileatus
CTCAGCACCCACCCACAGCACCCACTCAGCACCCACCCACAGCGCCCAGGCAGCACCCACTCAGCACCCACCCACAGCACCCATTCAGCACCCACCCACAGCGCCCAGACAGCACCCACTCAGCACCCACCCACAGCGCCCACTCAGCACCCACCCACAGCGCCCAGACAGCACCCACTCAGCACCCACCCAGCCAGCCCCCAGAGCACCCAGCCAGCACTCCCCACAGCACCCATGCAGTCCCCAGGCCAGCGGTGTCGGCAGCGGGGTCATTCCCAGGGAGTGGTGCCCAGCAGGCTCTGTGCTGGGGAAGGGGATGGACCCGTGCTCTGATCCCCCTCAGCAGGTCCAGCTCAGGGCTCCAGGACCCTCAGGTCCATGGGCAGCTGACTCTTAAAGGCCCCTTCCCACCCAAACTGTTCTGTGGCTGTGGGTGCCACATCCCTGGAAGTGCCCAAGGCAGGCTGAGAGGGGCCCTGAGCACCTGCACGGGTGGCTGGCATCCCTGCCCAAGGCAGGGCAGTGCAGCCGGATGATCTTTAGGTCCCCTCCAACCCAAACCATTCCATGATTCTACACCTGCAGGACAGCCAGTCCTTGCACTGCTGCTGCAAACCCGGAGGCCTCCCGGTATTCCCTCCATCCTCACCATGCGTGGGAAAGACGGTGCGAGGATTTCCCCGGGGGAGAACAATCCTGGAGCCACATCATCAAGTTTTAGAGCTCCTTCCCTGCCCCTTTATTGGTTTCTTTTAACACCTTGCACATTCAGAGTTCCTGCTGACTCCACACTCTGCTCCTGTTCCCAGCACGCTCCGAGAGGAGCTGCCAGACAGGTTAGAGAGGGCGGATTAGACGCCGCTGACGGTATCGAGAGATCCTCATTTATCCTCTGCCACCACGAGAGCAGGATGGTCTTAGGGAAATCACCAGTAATTCCTTGGGGATTGCTCTGAGCTTTGTTATCCAAAGCAAAGGGCCACCTTACGTGCAGTTCTGTGCCTTGGGAATAGGCAACACCAGGACAGTCTTTGCCAGGCAGAGTTTAAGGGAATAGGGAATGGACTTGCAGGTGGGGGGATTTCCTGCACAGCAGAATAGTGAGGCAGAAATATTGGATCTAGGAACAGGAATTGTCTGATGGCTGCGGGGCTTGGCCCTTCTTGGTTAGATTTTAATCTTACCTGGATTTTTGGGAAGTTCTGTGATATGAAGTGTTAGAATATCCAGGTGTGCTCCAGGGGGCCAGTGATCCCAGCACATCCCAGGCAGGGTCGCTGCTCCAAAGACAGTGACAGTGTCTCACGCTCTGGTAATTTCTCTTTATTCCCTGTCATTTTATATATGCTTAACCTGCAATTTATCTTTATTCCTTATTATTTCCTATATGATTAATACGTGTGAGCAGAGCTTTGGGGGCCGGATTATTCCGGCAATCACTGGGAAGCAAATCCCATTAGGTTCCCCCGGAGTTGTGCCACACATCTGACAGGGCTATCTGGCAGCACATCTCCCTCCGAGGAGGGATCTCTGCTCCCCTGGAAGCTGGAGTGAAACTTAATCGGGAATTACACCCTCTAAATACCCACGGAGGAGAGAGTGGACTTTTCAAACCGGGCTGGCGTCCCAAAGCCCTTAATCTTCTTAGGTAGTGAGGGGAAAGCAGTGGAGATGATGGTGCAGCTCACCAAGGGGGAACGAGGCTGGAGGAAAACTCCGGCTCTTCCTCTCTTTATCCCATTCCCCACTTAATTCCCCTTCCCAAGGATTTTTTAGCCCCCCCCCTGCACAGCCAGCCTGCTGGAAAGAGCGGAGCGGCTCCCAGCAGCCAGCAGAGAAGGCCCTTCCTTTCCTTGTTTCCATTTAATTAATTCCATGAGGGTAGGAGGAAGGAGAAGCCCTGGGAGTGTGAGTGCAGGGCAGCAGGTGGATCGTGTGGAAGAGCAGGAATGCTGGTGGGGTGCTCTGGGCATTTCCCACAGGGCCAGGCAGGTCTGAGCCCGTGGATGGAACCCCAGGTGCCTCCAGGGATGGGGAATCCACAACCTCTCCAGGCCATGACCATGGAGGGTGAGGAAAAATGTTAAAAGCTGGGGAAAAAAAGGGAAAAAAACCTTCAGCTGTGCCTTGCTGGGAAAACTGGAAAGGACACAGCTTCAAGCACTGATTATTTTTATTTGGGAAAACATTATCCAAGGGCCCCTTTCCAAGGAAAGCAATCTGGGTTGTGTCTGGGCTGAGCACACAATGTCATCCCACTGCAAAAAAAGCAAACATGGGTACCAGGATGTCTAAACAGGAATGTCATGTGGGACACACATGAAGTCATCCCTTGCTCCGGGATGGGCTCAGCTGGAGCCCTTGGAGAAGCTGTGCTCCTGGAACACTGGGAGGGGCAAAGGAGTGAATAGGGAGGGTGCAGAGAGGAGACTGGGGTTTGGGGGACCCGCTTTCACAAGGGTTTCCATTGCAATTTTGCCTAATTAGTCTCCAATAATTAATGCTGTGAGTGCAACAGAGATGGAATCAGACAAAATGCCGGTGAGGAAACCCCATGGAAGCCATCCGTCTTTGGGTAGTAATGATTATGTTCTTTTTTATTATTAAAGATCCCATTAGAAAGAATTTATGATTTTTCCCCTTTGTGAGAGAAATAATCAACATTCCGTCGGCTGCTCCCGGTTTTGGTGCCGAGCAGCCGCGGCTCCGTAATTAGCCACAGTTAAAAAGAAATTTTGCCTGATTGGCTTTTGGGGAACATTATTTCCAAATTACAGCCCCGCCGATTTATTTCCAGGGAAAATACACTCCCAATAAATAACTCAAATACGGTTGGTCTGAAAAAACATTTGGATCCAGAAGAAAACACGCAGGGAAGGAACTCTCCATGGATCACGAGAAAAGAAGTGGCTCCAAACTCCCCTCCTGTCAGCACTGGGAAACAGGAAAGAGGAACAACGTGGTGATAACGGTGACCTCTCCCAGAGCCACATCTGCATTCCCAGGGTGGGAGGGGATGTTCCAGCAAAAGCAAAGCCTGTGTCCTGGGCATTCCCGGATCTACCACTGCCCCTGGAGCGGGCAAAGCTGCCCCAGTGCTCTGTGGAATGAGGTGGGCTTTGGGGTCCCTTCCACCCCACAGCATTCCGTGATTCCAAGGCCAGCCGAGGTGAGCAGCACTGGGAGCTCCATGTCTCCTCCTCCTGCCTGTTTCCCAAGACACAGGGCTGGCATTCCTGAGTCTGTTGTCAATCCAGTTCTGTCTGGGTATAAATAGGATACTTTCCTGGGACTGTGCTGTTCCAGCTCAAGGTGCAGCTTCATCCCTTCCACGGGTACCATCTCCACAGCTGCACTTGGAAGCGCCTTTAATGGGCAGCCATTACAGGAGAAGCCATTTGGAGATCGTTCCCATGCCGGGAAATTTTGTTTCCGGAGCCATTTAATGCAAATTTCGGTCCTTGCTTGTTGGGAGTTGATAAATTCCAACAGCGCCTGCCGTGAGTGAAAACATCCGAGTTTTATGCCGCCGGATTCGCTGCGGATCTTAAAAACAATGGCTGCACGAGTCCCATTTAATGTGGGAATTCAGCCTTTCATTTCCAGCCCTCAGTTTCAGAGCGGCGCGGTTGGCAGGCGGCTCCACTCCGCATCCGGGAAGGCTGGAGCGGGGGAGCCTTTTCCCTGTGAATCAAATGGAATTGGTGATTTGCATGCACCTTTGGAGTCAAAATCAAACATTTGCCCTGGCTCGGCCCTGGCTTAATTAAACTGATGAGAAGGCGCGATAGGCTTTTGGTCTGAGGCAAAAAGGATGCACAGAGCTGGAATTTGGAACAAACATAAAAAAACCTGCGCAAGGCATGGCTGGAAGTGATAAGAAATGCCAAGACTATGCATTACACGGGATCACGGGATGAAAATAGAAAATATCCTTAAAAAAATCCCGGCGTGCTGTGCAAGTGTTGTCGGAAGGGCTGGATTGGATTACAGGCTTTCTGGATAATGTCCCGCCAGCGGCACGGCCGGGGGCTGGCACCCGAGCTCCGAGGACGCTCGTGGGGGTGAGCAGGAGAGGGAATGGGAATTTCAGCTTGGATAGGGGCTGGAGGAACCGAAGGGGTCCTACTCGCGGGGGTGCATTCATGTGCGCAGGTTCATTTCTGTAATGCGAGCTTTAATGTGTTTGAAATGAGTTTAAATGGGAGTTCTAGAAAACAACTGCTCGGTTCTGGTGAGCATCATCAGTTTGGGGAGCTGAGGGTTCTCTCTGTGTTGTTCCCGTCGCCGCTGTCTCCGTGTCTTGGGCACCGACACTGCGAGATTTGGGAAACTGGCTTTGGTAACCTTAAAGCACAAACTTTCCCTTTGCCTTTCAAACCATCAGGTCCAGAAATGAGGAATGTGGGCACATCCTCCTACCCCAGGTTGGGGTGAATTAGGGCATGAAGGACTGAATCCCGCCTCCCAGTCACCACTTGCACCCCTGCCTGCTTCACCCGGCCCATCCAGACTCGCTTTCCCCTCTTGCTCAGGTTGCAGGTACTCAAAAGCAGGGAAGGGGTGTAGTGTTTTAAGCACACATTTTCCCCACCAAAAAAAAAAAAAGTTTATTTTAAAAAAAAATGTAATTTCAGAAGGCTGTTAAAAAGAGCTGATTGAAATAGATTTTGTTTTCACAAGACCAATCGCCGGTGGAGCAGCGGAGCTATTTATAGCCCAGAGCTTTGCACTTTTAAGTTGCTTGTTTGATACCCGTAAAGAACAAAGGAGGAGAGTGTCTGACCTGATTTAACCCTCCAGAACCTGCTCTCTGCTTTGCCCTGGTCACTCGGGCTGCTTCTGGGGCCTTGGGAAAGCTCCTCCGGGATTTTTGCCCCTCCTGGACGTAAACCCTGAGATGTTTCCACACTGATGTTTGTTTAAAGGGTCATTTTTGTAACCACCATCAAAATTCAGTGTCAGCTGCACAGTGTCAGCAGCTCCAGAGGATACAATTCCACTCCATATTATTTTCCTCTTAGGAAGAGCACCACACCGGGTCTCCACCAGCCCACCCTGTTTCCTACAGCACCACAAGAGCCCAATTTATTTTAATTTCGAATCCTTTGATGTCAGGGGACTTGGCTGTTGTACCCTAACCCTCAACTTCCAGCAGGAGGGAACAGTTTCCAGGACTTTTAACTTGCCTTTCCCAGTGTTCTCTGGGATTTGCATTCATCTCAAGGGGGAGCTGTTCATTTCCAAGCGGGATTCTCTCCCGCTCTTGGGCTCGATGCTGTTCCAGCAGTCACGCGAGGCGAGGCTCCTGCAGGCCAAGCCGTGCATCTGGTTTGGGAAGGACTGATGGGAATGGGAATGCAGAGGCCAGGCAGCACAATCCAGCTGGTTTGGGAAGGGGACAGGAGGAAGGAGGACCCGTTTTCCCGTCTCCCCCTGTAATATCCCCTCGGATCCCAAACCAGCACGAAGCCTCTTTCACCCCCCTGGATGCAGCGCATCCATAAAACACGCGCTGCCATCCCGCCACACGCGGCTCTCCCGGCTTTTAGGGCTGTCAGCAGCGTCCTGTCCCTCACGGACAGGGCCTGGGTACCCTGGGGCGCCCAGCACAGCTTCTTGCCAGGGGTCAGATGGAGCCAGGGCTGCACAAACATCCCAGGGCTGAGCGAGGCGCCGGCTGCAGCCTCCAGGCTACTCCCGGTCTGCGCCAATCCCGGGATTTAATGCGCTTGCCGAGGAGCCGCGGCCCCCCCCTCGCGCTGTTCTGGTTTGGTGCCCAGAACATCTGGTCACCCTATAGCCTTTTTTTTAATCCAACCACTCCGTTCCCTCGGCGCGCTCCGGAGCGCCGGCGGCTCAGCGGACACCGGGGAGCCAGCGGGGCCCCCTCCCCGCCCGGGGGCTGCTGGGGGTGCCCCAAAACTGCTCCTGCCGCCAGCTTTGGGGGGGCACCCACAGTCCTGACAGGCCAGGGGGGCATCCCAAGGGAGCAGCACCCCAGGGTCATCCCAAGGAACCATCACAGCCACTCCAGGGCCCACCATGACCCCCCCCAGGGTGAGTGAGGCACGAAAGATCAACCGAAATCATAACATTTAAAAACCCACCCACACCAAGCCAGCCCGTTCCCCCCCTTCCCTCAGCCGTGACATAAGTACTCCAAGATGTTCACCCAAGGATTACACATCAGTGTGGGCCCTCAGCCTGGCACAGAGCAGCACAGGCTCTGGTATTTGGGAGTGATATTTGAAATCCTACCCCCCAAGGAAAGCGTCAGGCAATAACATCCTGTTTTCCACGGAGAGCGTTCCCCAGCCCCAGCAGTGGGAAAAGGCTCCTCATTCCTTAGCAAAGCATGTAATGCAAAGCCTGAGCACTAAACCCTCCTGCTTCACACTGCACACGGACCGGGAAGCAAATATTTCTCCAACGACATCACCACATGGAAAGTGTTTTGTGAATCTCCAGCCTGCTCACAGTGTTGTTTTGGGAAAAAACAATCCAACCTGGTGGATCAGCATCGAGCTGGGAGGGCCAGCAGCCACTTCTGGCAGCTCAGCTGGTGCTTTGCAGTGGAAAAGGGGGGATTTAGGGGGGATACTGGCAAGAAATTTTCCCTGTGAGGGTGGGCAGGCCCTGGCACAGTTTGCCCAGAGAAGCTGTGGCTGCCCCTGGATCTCTGGGAGTGTCCAAGGCCAGGCTGGAATCACCTGGGCTAGTGGGAGGTGTCCCTGCCCACGCCAGGGGGTTGGAATGAGATGGACTTTAAGGTCCCTTCCAGCACAAACCATTCTGTGAATCAGACTGTGATTCCATGAAAAATTCCCCACAAGATGGCACTGCTCCATCTGCTTTTCCCAGCACAGAGGGCTGGGATCCAGCACAGCTGGGAGAGACACGGAGTCACAGGATCCTGAGAGAATCAGGGAATGTTTTGTGTGGGAAGGGACTTTAAGGATCATCTCATTCCACTCCCTGCAATGGGCACAGACACCTTCCATAGCCCAGGTTATTCCAGCCTGGCCTTGGACACTCCCAGGGATCCAGGGGCAACCTCAGCTTCTCTGGGTGACCTGTGCCAGGGCCTGCCCACCCTCACAGCCAAGAATTCCTTCCCCATATTCCATCTCTCCCTGCCCTCTGGCAGTGGGAAGCCATTCCCTGTGTCCTGTCCCTCCATCCTTGTCCCCAGTCCCTCTCTAGCTCTCCTGGTGCCCCTTTAGGCACTGGAAGGTGTCCCAAAGCTTCACCTGGGAGCTGCCACCCTCCTACCCCGGGCACTCAGGGAATGTGGTCCCTGGGAGGCTGGAATGAAGTATCTGACACACCCGTGGGATGAATCCGGACAGGGCATGAGCAGCTCAGGGAGTGGATCTCTCCCATGGGAGCTGCCAGTGCAGGCAGAGGACACTCCAATTTCCTGTGTTAAAAACCTCTGGAGACACTACACATCCAAAGGGATGAGTCTCAGAAAAGAGGATAACAAGGCCCTGAAGGAGATTAAAGTTCGCTCCTCCCGGTGCGAATCCGGAGGAGGAACCGGCTCTAATCCCACTCCAGAGGGGAGATCCAAGGCCTGTAAGTCTCTTAAGCCGTGTTCATTCGGGCTGAGCTGGGAACCCTCCGGCTCTGCAGCTCCTTCCCAGTGCCATCCAGGGGGCAGAGAGGGCTCTGTGCCAGGGCTGGAGCATCCCTTGGGAAGGAGCTGCTGCCTCCCTGGAGCACCAGGACCTGCAGATCCCAGGGCGGGTGGCGGGGCAGGACACGGGGGATCCCGCAGGAAGCTGCTCCCTGGCTTGCAGGGAAACCTGGAGCAAAAGCTTTCTGGGGAAAAGGGAGGAAACGGGATTGAGCAATAACTGAAATGTGGCCACAGGGAGCTGGGAGGGGTCTCGCTCCCAGCTCCAAAAGGAAGGGGCTGGTTTTCCCAGGGGGATGTTGTGAGGGGGTTTGGGGGGGGGTGAGAGGTCAGTGCTGTGATGAGCAGAAATATCACAGGAAGGGGGAGCCTATAAAAGCTGAAAGTCCCAATTTTTCCCTGTTTTCAAGTGGAAGGGCAGCAAGGCTGTGCATTTGCTTTGGTTAAGGGTCTGCCTAAATCCCCAGGGATTCCCAAACCAATGCCCAGGCCAGGACCCACGTCAGCACCTGGGATCCAGCACCATCCCTAGAAAAACTTAATACAGTCTTGGAGCAACTTCCCAGGTGTGACACTTGGGTTTTTATTTTATCAGGACTCCGATGGAGGTAAATCCATGATTTCCTAGGACTGAGCCATAAAATAAAGCTGATTTAATCGAGGAGACTCGATCAGGAATGCCGAGTGGGATGAGGGTGGGCGAGTTTAGGAGGACATTAAATCTTCATGGATTTTGGGGGGGGGGTGACCAAATCAAGCAGAGATATGACAGCAATTCCACCATTTCCACTGGTTTTCCAGCACCCAAAACTCCTGAGGCGCACTGAGGGTCCCTGGGCTGAACAAGCAGCAGTTTCCTCGTGCCAGAGGAACCACCAGGCTGCACACCAGGAGTGCCGGGTGGAAGCTGGAAGGTGGTGCCAGGTGTGCCGGGCAGAGCCGGGCAGAGCCGGGCAGGGAGCGGGGCCGGGCCGACGGCAGCGAGCGCGGGGAGCCGGAGCGGGGGTAATGTAATTACACAGCCACCCCTCGTGCCGCGCGGGCAGGAGGGCAGCACTAATCCCGAACGGATACCTGCGGGGAGCGCGGGCGGGAGCAGCTGTCGGACGGCACGGCAGGAGCCACGCGCAGGCTCTGGAGCGCCGCGCACTGCACCGGGAGCGCGGGGTGCTCCGGGAGAGCAACACCCGGCTGTGGTGTGAACCCAGCTTCGTGTTGGAACGGCCTCTGGAATTGCCGCGTTGCACAGGACTTCTCCCTGATTTCCTGACCTCACCCGTATTCCCATTCAGCATCCAGTTCAGGGGCGCAGAAGTCTCGTGCCCAGGGAGTGCTGTTGATGTTTGGGGTGAGCTGGCTCTTTAAAATATGGGATTCTTGCCCCAGGAAGGCCGTGGCTGTAGGTCTGGACCCGTCAGGGCGGGCGGAAATCCGAGTGCAAGGTGGGTTTTCGGGAGGGATCCGACTGAGCCCCACACGGAGCCGTGGCGCCGTAAACAACTCCGGCGGAATTCTTTGGAAACTGTTGGCCCATGTACATGTTGCCATGTGTGTCCTGCTTTCAGGAATTAATGTCTTTTCCTCCTGAGCCACCTACTGCTGTTTATTAATGACATTCTGGTCATCATTCCCGAGGGCAGGAAGGCAGAGCTAAATCTGGCTCCGTCTTCATGGCAATGATTGCAACTCTTCGGCCCCAATTTCCACTCAGGCTGCACCAAAGGGGGGTGAAAATAAAGAGAATTAGTGTTTGCTGCTGATAAGGAATCATGAAAGGCTCTGTTTCCATTCCATGGAATCATGGAATGTCAGAATGGTTTGAGTCAGACAGGACCTTAAAGCCCATCCAGTGCCACCCCCTGCCATGGGCAGGGACACCTTCCACTATCCCAGGTTGCTCCAACCTGGCCTTGGACACTTCCAGGGAGATCCCACTGGATCCAGGGCTGGGCACCCTCTGGAAACAGGAACCACACTTGGACCTTCCCCAGGGGGCCCCGGTGTGACTGCCCAGCCCAAACACCGCGGCTCCAGGAACGATTCCCATTAAAGGAACGCCAGCGCTGCCGGATAACGCGTGGAGGGTGAAGGAGGCATTTAGAGGATGGCAAACTAATTGGTTTAGGAATCAAATTTGAGAAATGCAGCATCTTCCTGGAGCAGTGGGAGCACAAAGCCTGTGATCTTAATGAGCTGCCTCCGAAGGAGGCGGATGTGTCATATTCCTGCGCACCAGCCTGCATTAGGAAGCTGCTGGGATGGGAATAGTCATTACCTGCTTCCCACAAACACCGCGGCTCCTCCCGAGCCGGGCGGCGCGGTTACCCCTGCATGGGAGCGAGGGGGCTGGAGCTGTGCAGGTGCACGGCAGAACCTCTGCGGAGCTGCAGCGGCTTCCAGGAGCGGCCCACGATGGATATTAAAGGAGGCTGGGACGCTCCGGGTCCTGATGGCTCGGATCGCGTTTCTAACGAGCTCGTTTATACCCCTGCAAACATCTTTGCCTCGTTATTCCTCTGGAATTCTGAGCGCAGCAGCTCTGGGGGGAGCGAAGGTGTAGAAGTGACACCCACTGCCCAGGATACCCTGGATCAGCAGCCATCCAATCCCTCGGGAAGGGAGCCGGGACCCACAGCCATTTTATTGCCAAATGATGAAACAGGCTGCTGCTCTTCCAAATCCATAGGCCAGGCTGGATGGAAATGAGAAAAACACCAGCTGGATGTGGTGTGTGTCTATGTCCCTGCCCCGGCAAATGCTGGGAACCCCCTTCCCAGCCTTCACTCAGGAAAAAGATGCCCACTTTAGCCTGGATGTTTTGGAAATAAGTTTGTTTTCGTGCCTCCGTTTAGTTTTGTTTCCAGCTTGCTTTTATAAACGTGGCAAAACTCTGAGAAATGGGACCTCTGGGCTCTTTCAGCCAGGGGAATCCTTCAGGCTTTGTGTGGCACCGTGAGAGCTATTTATAAACCGTAATAAAAAGGGAACTGAGAGGGAACGCTCCAGTGTTTCTAAAGGAGACACTGCTCTTTACCTGAATGTGGAGTAGGGAAACTCCATTCAGAAAAGACTGCTGGAAAATAACAGGAAAACTCTCTGGAAACATGGGAAGAGTGGTGTTGCCACCCCTGGACATGAGACCGATGCCCCAGGGCTGTCAGTGTTCCAGAGGCACTTGGAAAATGTCTTTAACAACACACTTTAGCTCCTGGCCAGCCCTGAAGGGGCTGAACATATTCCACTCCATCCCATTCCCCCTGGCAGCCGTGGCCACAAAAGGCCAGGGAGGCCCTGCCAGGTGGTTTGGAGCATTTCAGGGCTGCTCCTTCCCTTCCCTCCCTGGTCAGGGAGAAGGCAGCTCCAATTCCCAAGCAGGGCAAAGCCAGGGCTCGTGTCCCTGGCGGCCTGGCAGATGCAGAGCCTGGAAAAGCGCTCGGAAAGGTCAGGAGAATACATTAAACCTGTCTCCTGGCCACCTCAGCAGATGCTGGTGGGTCTTTGTGCCTGGGAACCTCGGGCAAAACGGCCCCGGCACCCCCTGGGCTCATCCCCAGGAACAGGGAAAACCAGGCATCCTGCTGGGGGGTGTCAGGGGGTTTATTTTGTAAGTATTGGTGTCTCAGGGTTTGAGCCTCCGTGGTGCAGCCCCCAAGGTCCTGCTGGTCATTCCCACTCGGGAGCAGAGTCTGTGCTTGGAGGCCCTTCCCTTGTGTGGGAGCTGTGGGTGGCACTGGTGGGGAGAGCCCCTTGCAGATGCGCTGGGGAACGGGAGGGGGGCAGGAAGGCAGCTCTGGAAACGGAAAACATTCCTGTTATGAAGAAATAAACCCTCCCCGTCCTGCTCCCAGCTCCAAGTGCTCAGCCCCGCTGGATTCCCGGAGGGTGGAGGGCGAGCAGGATCTGGCCAGTGGCTGGAAGAGATAAGCCATATGTCTGCGCGCTGCGGAATGTGGGGCAGGGATAACTGCACGATATTCCCGCCGATCACAAACCTCCCCCGTGCGGGCGGCGGCGGCTTTTCACAGGGTTGGTGTTTGCGGGGAAACACGGGCGTGAAAACGCAGACTACGGCGGAGCTGTTGTTCCAGACGGAGCAGGGAAAGGCAGCTCCCGGGCTCCTGGGCCTGGGGGTTCTCTGAGGGTGCTTCCAGAGCCGTGCCACGGTTTGGGCTGGAAGGGAGGCAGGGATCATTCCAGCCCCTGCCGGGGGTGGAACCGGGCGCTATCCAGCGGCACGGCCGCTCTGAGCATGTGCTGAGCACAACTTGAACACCCACTTGGTGTCAAGCTGGGGCCAAACAGCGGGAAAAAGGCTCCCGGGATAGGGACCGGCCTCCCCCCCGTGCCCAGGCCTTCCCGGGGCGTGGGGCCATCCCCGCGTGCCCTCGGCCGACGGCTCCTGGCGCCAGCTCTGCCCAGCTCCACGTGTTTACGTTCCTTCTGCTTAATATCTCTGTAATCTTCCCTGGCATCAGCCACTCGGAATTCTTCTCCTCCCACTTCACACTTCGGAGGAGCCTTCTGGTCCCGCAGCAGATGCATTGTGAAGCCTCTCCTTCCCCGGCGCCTGCATATGCTTCATTAAAAGTGTTTGTTTCCTTGAGCAGCTCCAAGTTGGGATGTGACAAAAAAAAAAAAGGAAAAAAAGATCCCAACTTTTTTTGGACTTTGCCTGGCAAAGCCCCCGGGCCCGGGCTCCAGGCTCTCGGGGTGCCCGTGTCACCCGCCCGCTCCGCGCCGGCGGCTCCCTGTCCTGCCGGCAGCGGCTCCGCCGTGCTCCCGCGCCCCAAGATAGAAATGGGGCTGTTTTATCCCTGCACATGAAAGAACATGGTGGGAGGTGCCAACTGGGAGCGGCAGAAAGCGGGATAGATCTCAGCGCCGTTGCCTAGTGATGGGAATGCGGCAGGCTGGCGATTCCCAGCCCCCCCGGCACGGGAAAGGGTGTTCCGAGGGGATGGGACACCCCTTCCTTCCATCCACCCCATCCCACCCTGGCTTCCCGACGGCGGGAAGCGGGGCAGGAGCTCCATCCTTGGCATTCCATCACCGCGGCTCTGGCGGGGAGGAACAGATGCTGTTCCCGCTCCCGCTGTCCTGGAACTTGCTGAACAATTTGGGGGTGATGGATGAGATGCTCCAAGATGATTTCCAGCCATGCCGGGGGCGGTCCCCGGAAAGAGCCCCCCACCCTTCCCACGGGGAGAGCTTTGGAGTGGACCCACCGTCCACTCGGCTGCTCCGAGGTGTGGAGAGCCTGGAGACACTGAGCCCATCCAGCAGCACATCCAGTGGGATCAGCTGCTCCAGAGGGGTCTGCCCTGGCCCTCCCCACCCAGCTGGAAAGGACCCTTTTTGATAAGATTCGCTCCATAGTTAAAAAAAATCCTCAAGCATTTGTCCTTATTTCACTTACAACAGTAAGAGCCGGTGCAATTCTCAAGCTGAAATGTAATTAATTGCAGTTATTTGTCCTGAAGTTGATGGATTTACTCCCCTCCCTAAGCACAGGATGCCATCCTGTCAAGGTTGTACAACCCTTTTCCCTGGCCCTGCTTTTCCAGTGCCCCGTTTTCCCCGTGCCTGGGGCAGCCACAGGTGGGTTTGGCAGCGAAGCATCGCCCGCCTGTGGCTTCCAAAGCCCAGAACTCCCAGGAAAAGGCAGGAGCCGCAGTTGGACGCTCACCAACTGCTCGGCTCCTCCCTGTCACTGGAAGTGGCCGTGCCCCCGACCGCTGCCGAGCTCCTCAGCCCATTTCTCTGCTGTCTGGCGTGAAAAATGCCGGCGCGGGCTCCTTCCCCCGGCAGGTACCGCTGTCGAACATGCTGCCTTCCCGACATGACACGCAGCCTAAAAACTCACAGAGAGACTAATTACTGCAGAAAATTCCAGCAGAGCCCCTTTCCTGGAGCTGCAGCTGACAGCCCCCAGCCCGGCCCCCCGCCCAGGAGAGCTGGCGCTGTGTCCTGCTCCGGGATCCAGTGGGAATCCCGTGGATCCCGCTGGGATGGGTGGGGGGGGGCTCACAAACACCAGGATTCAGCCCCCTGGGAGACAGATCCAGCAGCAGCCAACCACCTAAACCCAGCCTAAAATACTTACAATTAAAACCTGCCAGACCTCTGTGCTTCCCGTCCTTCCCAGAAATGATATTGATGAATACAAATATGTAAGGATAATAAATTCTTGTGTAGAACTGCGATTAAATTAATGCCACAATAGCTACAAATAAACCTCCGACTGGAAGATCTGATATAAAAGCAAAGTGCCAGGAGATAATTGATCTGGAAGCTGAGGAATTAGCTCCCATTTACCTAGATGAGGCATAATAAATGTAATGTGTATCAGCCACATCCGCGGAGCTCTGATTTCCTGGGATTCGGGAAATAATGCCACATGAATTCCTTTAAAGAGCCATTTTGCCCAGGAAAATTAAACTGGGAGAGCATATTGTTCCTGTGAAATATTGAGCTGTGCAGTTGGAGCCGCTGTGTGCTCTGAGCAGACCTGGGGGAGTGGGAAAGTTTCATTTCCAGTGGCCAAAAACGGGGAATTTCACCCAAACACCCCCACCATTTGTCTCGCTCTTTATCCCTGTGCTTCCCTCAAAACCTCCATCCCCACACGGGACTTCTGCGCTTACAGAGACACAAACCGGGAAAAATGAAAGAGAAGAATGTTTAAAAAGTGAGAAAAATTAATTAATATTTCCTAGAAGTTCATTTAAGGGGAAAAAAGGCAGGGAATGGTGTGTAACACTGAAAACATTCATGTCCTGCAAAGGCACTTTTCCTATTTCAGTTTCAAAGCACCGACGTGACCCGACGGAATTGCGGCATTTTGGCCACTAATTGTGATTTTGGATGGGAAAAATGTGATTCTCAAATTAAGTGGGAAAGCGATTTTTTTTCCAGTTTGTTTGTGAATCCTCCCAAAATTCTTTCACTGAATATTTTAGGGGGGGGAAACAGTGTGAAATGCTCTGGAAGTTCTGCGTGTGCTGTCAAGTCTTTGGAATTCAGGGAATAACTCAGATTTGGGGGGACACGAGGAGGGAGACCAAGTCTGGCCTGGCCACGTGCTCAGGAAAGCCATGGAAGGTGATTTTTAGTGTCTGGAGAAATTGGGAAGCTCCACAAATCCCTGCTCAATTTCCAACTGGATTTTTCAGTGGGAGGCTTTTCCACATGGGACACACCAAGGGAAAAACAACACTTGGAGCTAGAGGTACTCCCAGAGACAAGTGTGATTAATGGGATAATCGTGGAGATTTGAGGCAGTTCCTGCCATTTCCCACTCTCCAGGGGCTGGTTCTGCTCCCATCCAACACCAGCTGCAGATTCCTCAGCACCATTAGTATCCAATCCAGGGATATGACATTTGAAACCCTCTGTAATTATGGGATGTAATCCTAAATAGCCTCGTTTCTTGATTGAGGGAATTCTGGTGGAGCAAGTTGTGTACAGGCTCACCTTTCCCTAAATATGTTCCCTACATGTATTCCCTAAATATATACGCGCTCACACAGTGCTCCCAATAATATCCTTCAGTTAATCATGTCCTAATTAATCAGTGATCAAGTCTTATTAATTAAAGGGGGGTCACGGAGTTCCTGATTCCCCCCTGCATTCCCATCCAAGCTGCTGCAGATTAATGGACAAGTTCCTTAATCTGTACGAAGGGAAGGGTTAGAATTAATCAATTAAAATCCAGATTACAGCTAAATTATATATGAGGAAGAAACTCAGGAAAAGCCACATTTCTTTGGGAAAGCTGTCCCAGTGCCCCACGGACAGGTTCTCCCGGATTTAACCCAGTTTTTAAGTGACTGAGATGTGCTTTTCCCGTTCTCCAGTGGGGAACAGCGAGGGCGTTGCAGCCTCACTTCCCAGCTCCGGGCAGGGGGTTTTGGGGTTTTCTGCGCCGGAGCTTCACGTCGAGGCTCTGCGAGCGCGGGGGGGTGACACGCGTGTTCCCAGGCGCATCCCGAGCGTATTCCCAGCGCATCCCCAGCGCATTCCCAGCGCATCCCGAACGCATTCCCGCCGCTCCCGGCGCGGCTCGGCCGGGGCCGCAGCGCCACCTGCGGGCGGTGCCCGGGACTGCCGCGGGACCCCCGGGAATGGGAGCAGAGCACAAAGTCAGGAACAGCAGCTATTTCGTATTAAAAACGGTTTATTTCTATTTACAATTCGCGTCTTACATCCCTCGAAACAAAAGAGGAAGGAAGGAGGAGAGGAGTTAAGCTGTTGCCGCATGCCATGGGCTGACACGGCTCCGTGGGGATCCTGGAATGTGCAGTGAGAGGGAAAACAAACCAGTGCCCCTCAGAAAATTCGGGTTTATAGAGAATTCCCGGGTTTCTTGGGGAAAAAATAATACCTCTGTTTTAACAAGAAATTCACTGGGGAGGAACATCCGAACGTGCCAAGGCAGAAGAGAACCACCCCGCTGTGCCCAAGGAACAGCAATTAGGCCAGGATTTAAGTTTTAATGGGATTTGTGTAATTAAAAATGCAGTAAATTTAACTGAACAAAGAGATTAATTGTGGCAATTAAACACTTTGTAAGTTTTCCTGGGAATTCAGAGAATTCTATGGATATGGTGCTGATCGATGCCTGATTTATTAACATTAATTTAGTAAGTTTTCTTGGAAGTATGCCCTAAGTAGTATAAAAATTCCAATTAGGATGGAAAATTAATATTTGTAATAAATATTTCCTTACTGAGATCCAGAGAGAAGGAAAACATCCAATAAAATAAATCAGGAATAACAGCTAAATCCCAGCCTGCCTGGGAAACAAAGGGCAGGCATTTCTAATATTTAAAAAACCAGTTTGGAAGACTCAGGAATTCCTTGGAAGTCAAGATTTTAAATCTGCTTCCTCTGCTCAGATTTGGGAGGGAAATGGGAATTAAACAGGTGAAGTTCCTCCTATCCAAGAATTACCTTCTCTTGTGGCAATAAGGATCCAAAGTAACTCATTTCTCTCGTGTTTGACGTTAGAAACTCTGAGCAAACATTTTCTCTGGAGCTTTTCAGTGGAGTCAGGAAGTTCCAATGGGATAAAAGAGCCACAGCTGCTGGAATAACAAAATCCAACGTGGCCAAAATCGGGAATTTTATTTCCAAATCCATGGAGGAGGAGGAGGACACCAGAAACACACTCCAGCTAAAAGCAATGATTTATTGGAAATGGCAGTAAAATCAAACTGACAGTCTCTGGTTATGGTCAAGCAATTATCCAGGAGTCGGAGAGGAAAGGGGGAATCTTGGACTGGGATAAGGCCTTCCAGTGGCTTTGCTTCCTAGTGGCTCTCTCCTTTTTTGCCAACTACCTGGAAGAGGGGACAAAAATAGGAATAATGTTTCAGAGCTCCTGGGCAGGACTTTTTTGGTGCAGCTCAATTGCCAGGGAGGAATCCAGAGCGTGCGTTACGGGAGGGGAACACACACAAACCCCTCTGTTTAGTGTTGAACACAGCAAGGCTATTTTGGGAGGAGTTAGGGGATGGGAACTGCGAAAGAACACTCCAAAATCCAGGTTACACGTCAAGCATTCAACCTTAACACACTCCATAAAAAATTCAGGTGGGAAAAAAAACCCTGGATGCTCAATTTGAGGCTGCTCCTTTCCTTGGCATCCTTTCCATGGGCTTCCCCCAAAATACTGACCTTGTAATGCAGCTCAAACCTGTACAGTAATCCAGGAATTCACAGATATTCCAAAAAAAACCCAACCCCCTCAGCCCTGAATCCATGGACCCACTGGAAGGATTTTTCCTGCTCCTTCCCCTTTTCAGTTCCTTGTCAAACTGCAACAGGGAGGAATTCTCTCCCGTTTTCACCTCAAGGAATCCCTAATCAGGAGCATTCCCAACTGGAAATTCACCCTAATGCTCAAAGGTGGGAAAGTTCCAACCTGGCAATGTGAGGGAAGAAGAACAAAATCAGATAAAGTCAATTAATCCAGTTAACAAAATACAGTTAAACTTATCATGGAGCAAAATGTATCCCCGCTGTGCTTCCAAACTGTGTCCACACACAGATTAGGCAAAGAAATCAGGAAAAGAACGAGGAAAACCAGAGTTAAAAGATTAAGGATTAGGTGTTAGGAAGTATGGAATACCAACAAAGACGTTCGATACCAGTCAGAGGCCGAGAGGGACAAGTGGCCCATGGGAATTATCTGGAAAACCCAGCACACGGATATGGATATGGATATTTTGGCATCTCAGCTCTAACCCCACCCGTTTTCTGCCCATCCCAGCCCACAATCCCCCAGGAAATGTTCACTAAACCCACAGGGAGGTGGGATTTATTCCATTTGCCTTCCTTTGCATTCAGATATCACAAAGGAGTCCTGGCAGAGCATCCCCGCCAGCCCCACCAAATCCTGGGAAAGGTCTCTCTGTGTGACCTTCAAACGCAAGCTCAGGGTAAAACTGGGGCAGAATCTGGGCAAGTGAAGTGTTTAAGGAATGATTTGGAGCAGGAGAGGAGCGGGAAGCTGAGCTGGTGAGTCGGGAGGTGGAGGAGGTGCGGGGATTGTGGCGAGGGCAGGAGCTGAGCAGAGGGAGGGAGGGAAGGAGTGCCAGGCCACACCGATCCCATTATTACTTTTTAACTTCTTCTGCCCTTTTAGTTCTTTGGGAATGGGGAGTTAAGCTGGAAAACAAACAGAAGGAGCGTTACAAGAACCAAAGCAGCAGCAAAAGGTGTAAAAATGTGTAGTGCAAACAGGCAGGTCTGATGAGAACCACGGAATTCAGTCCAGAGGGGACAAAACACATCCCCCACCCTGTCAGGATTTATCTGGGGCTCTTCCCACTACTCTCCATGGCCTTAAGCAGCAACTTTCTCCCTGGTGTCCCTGTTTTCCATCGCTCTGAAAGACTTCCCTTCTCCTCAAGCTCCATGTTCAGGAAGGAAAATAGGAATGCTACACGTAGTGTTGAGAGGATCCGACTGGGACAGATCAGCCAGGTGA
>JAWWES010000094.1:70379846-70397503 GCA_035583135.1 Lophotriccus pileatus
CAAACAGAAGGAGCGTTACAAGAACCAAAGCAGCAGCAAAAGGTGTAAAAATGTGTAGTGCAAACAGGCAGGTCTGAGGAGAACCACGGAATTCGGTCCAGAGGGGACAAAACACATCCCCACCTTGTCAGGATTTATCTGGGGCTCTTCCCACTACTCTCCATGGCCTTAAGCAGCAACTTCTCCCTGGTGTCCCTGTTTTCCATCGCTCTGAAAGACTTCCCTTCTCCTCAAACTCCATGTTCAGGAAGGAAAATAGGAATGCTACACGTAGTGTTGAGAGGATCCGACTGGGACAGATCAGCCAGGTGATAACCCAGCCCTGCTCCTCTGTCTGTGAGCACTCCCTTCCCATCCTGACCTGCCCAGCACAATTCCAGGAGCACTGTGTCCACAGACAGGTTCTCCTTTCCAACATCAAAAGCCACAGAAACCAACAAATATGAGAAGATCACAAAGCAACTCCCAGATGTGTAGTCTGGGAAGGATGAGGAGGGCCTGCAATCCGGATTAAGTGAATTTTAGTCCATTAGAACAACTTTTTAATGGCTTTGAGTTGCAGTGAAAGGCAGCAAAGCCTGTTAAACCTGTTTATTAACTTATTACCTGCAAAGAAATCCAGTTTTATGTTAGGGTCAAATTTGCTGCTATAAATTCAGTGGGTGCCAGGTTGGTTAGTGCTTTAACCTTCTGAAATTAAAGGTTATTTGTAACATCAGCTGTGGTGCTCTCAGTGTTACTGGTCACCTCCACAGGAGTTTGCATTTTACAAAGGCTGCTCATTCTTAAAGCAGCTTATTTGAAAATAAGACCCTTTACATTAAAGGTTCAAAAAAAGGGAGTCCCAAAACCAAGATATAAATCTCAGCTGTTAAAAAATAACATTGCTGTTGGTGTTTAGAACTTGCCAAGTTTCACCTTTACATTCTTACCACTGATTTGTATAAAGTGAAGGACCAAAACCTTGTAAAAAGTGGGTTTAGGAAGAGGACTCACTCGTTTGAAGTCGTTCATGTTCGTGGCTTGCACTGGAGTGCCGATAAATGTGAAATATGTGATTCGTGTTGTCTCTTCATCACCATGATTGGACTGGACAAACAACTGAATGGGAGAGAAACCCCCCAAAAAAAGGAGTTAAACTCTCCATCCCTCACTTCATACATAAAACATGAGGTGCTTGAGAAAATGAACCAAATTAACACTTTTTTCCCAATTATAAAGGTCTCTAACACTTAGAGGAACTCCTGTCCTCCTGATTTAAATAACTATATATAGAATGCTCGTGTCTTCCCGGTAGTTCCTTAAAACCCCACCCAGCTGGGATTTTCCCAGCTTCCACTTCCCCTCCCTGAGGGCACAGTGAGGAATCAAAACCGTGCTCCAAGAAGTCCCAGCTCAGTATTCACTGTAAGGAACTTCAGCATCCGCGTCAGGGATGGTGTTTGTGCAGCCCCCGAGTCGCTCCGGGGGGATTTCAGGGATGGTGTTTGTGCAGCCCCCGAGTCGCTCCGGGGGATTTCAGGGATGGTGTTTGTGCAGCCCCCGAGTTGCTCCGGGGGATTTCCCCCTCCAGGGCCCACGGTTCCCAGCCCTCGGGGAAGGGGACTCACAGTGACACTGTTGACATTCTGGAATTTGACGTAGCGGAGCTGGATGATCCCGTCTTCCTTGATGTCCTCCGGGCCCAGCTCCAGGGCCTGGGTGGGTTCGCTGCGCTCGGCCTCCTCGAAGTCCATCGAGCGCGGCAGGTTGATGAAAATTTTGATGTATTTTGGCCCTTGCCCTGGGTTAAAAGAGAGGGGCGGGATCCCAATTGGGTATCATATCCCAAAATTACAGCTAATTACAAATTTTACGTGATTTCCTAATGTAAACTGAGTTACTATAAAAAAGGTTCACCTTTCAGTTGCTCTCACCTTAACCCTCGAGTTAAATCCGCGAGTCTCTTGCAGTGCATCAAACGTAAATACTTATATTTGTGTACCAGACATCAACAAATATTTGTGTATAAAACTACAGTAATTATGCTTACATATAAAAGTATAACAGCTCCTTATACTGGCACCACATGCAACACCCACACCCTTCACTCACCATTGTCTGGCCCCTGCAGTTTCATAGAGTAAAGCTTGACAGGCTGACTAAAAGCTACAGTGATAAGCAGCTGTGGAGGGAAACAAACCAAAACACCCAGCATTAAACACCGTTCCCTTCATTTAAAAACCAACTTAGTGCAAGAAACAGGGATAAGGGAGCTCTGCAGCACAACCATGTGGTCACCCCCCTCTACCCACACATTCCGGCCCTATAACCCCAGCCAGCGCTCCTCTGGCTGGGATTTCTGCGGTGTGTGAAGCTGAAATGAGTTTTTTATCCCGTTTTTGTTGCCCTGCCATCCCAGGCTCATATACATCCCAGACCCTCATACCTCACCTGCTCGTCGCAGTCGGACTCCAGGTAGGAGGGGTCTTTGCGCAGGCAGTTCTCGAAGCCGTGCTCGTCGCTCTCGTTGAGGCACTCGCAGCCGGCCTTGTTGATGAAGGGCAGCAGGTCCATCTGGGGACAGGGGCGAGAGCGTGCTGAGAGGGGCAGGCACAGCACCTTGGCCAGCTATCCCTGTGCCACCTTTTTTAGTTCATATATTTTATATCCTTGTCATCTTCGTTCCTCTTTGACGGGCAACAAGAAACCTCAGTGAACGCTTTTAGTACCACCCCCTTTGGCAAACATTAGAAAAATACAATGCAAGACATTTTTATACTCTTAAAAAAAATGTCTGGGGGAAGGCAGGTTGGGATGGCTGAGAAAAGCATGAAAAACTTCGTGATAAACATGAAATTAATTATTTTAACGACTCGGGAGATTTTTCATGCTTATTAAATGTGCGCATGTCAATATTTCATTTTATTCTGGAAAAGGAAACCCAGATAAGTGATTTTCCGAGGCAGCCTTGCCTAAAGTCGTATTATTTGATTTGGAGCGTGCTTAAAAAAGGAAGGTTTTTTAGTATCCACAGGTCCCAACAAAAGCCCTGGGAGATACACACGTATCCTTTGGGGATGTCTGTGTCTTCGCTGTTCCCGGGGTCGTTCTCCAGGTGCTGTTTGATTTTGTCCTCCAAGCCCACGGCGTCTGCTCCCTGGTACTGGTCGATCCGCACCTTGTTGCGGAAGAACAGGAAGGTGGGGGTTGCGGAGATGTTGTTGGTGGCAGCCGTGCCCTGGGAGGCAGAGAGCAGTCCCCGTTAGTTCTGACTGAGCCCTGAGTCTATCACCAGCTCACCTGCACCACTGATAACACTGATTTATTGCACTTCTGCTTTTTCCCCTCAATAATCACACCAAGATCCGGCTGGAAAGTCTCTTTTTAACCCACACTGATGTTGGATTCTATATGTAAAGTATTATCTTAATAATACTTAATAAGCTCTCTGCACACTGCTTAAACAGTGGGCATGCAAGAAAACTTGGTTAAACAGGGCTCTGTTCTCCTGATTCAAGAGAATTTCACGTTATGGTTATTTGTGATGCCCCAAACATGGCAACAGCCTCACGAGACCCCTCTGAGCGTCAAGCCTGAAGGGTTTGCCTTCAAATTCCCCATTCCCTGCTCTTCCTCTTCCAGCTAAAAGTGGCTTTTTTCATACCAACCTGGCATTGATGCACATCCACTTCCAAAAACGTGGCCTGAGGGTATTTGTTACTCAGGGCATTGAAGGCTGGAGCTATCCTTAAGCAAGGGCCACATCTGTGAAAAAACAAGGACACTTCCCTTTAATTCCACTTTCATTTTCTCTTTAAATGCCTGCCCCAAACAGAATCAGTGAGTTCCTGCTCTTCCCGATATCCTGACGCAAAAATAACCCCCCTCTACCTGGCTGCCAGCTGGTGATACAATTAAGGATGAGGAGTTAATTCCCAGCTTCCCTGTCACGTGAGCGGCTTCACCTATTAATTAGTACTAACTCGTATCTGCAACTTAACTGCGGCATTTTCAACTGCTCAATAAAGTGATAGAAAGGAGGGCAAAAGCAGAAAAACCCACTATTAATAGAAAAATTGTATCATGACTCCACATCAATTCCCATGGAAAAATAGTATTTACATATGACTTAAATATTTAGTGTATCGAAGCTTCAGGGATCGTGAAATTCTTACAGCAATAAATCTCATTTACACCTTTAACCGTTATCCCCATATTAATTTATGGGAATAACTGGTTACACTGTTATTAACAATAACTGCTTACGTTGTTATTAATATGGCCGTTTTCTGCTCACTTAACTCCGTCACCGTGGCTGAAAATATGTCATTTTTAATTATTCTGGGCCAGCAAAAGTGTAGGAACTGTCCAGCTGCAGCTATTCCTGCAGAGGGACATTCTCACTGGCAAAGAAACTAAAATCAAAACCTCCCCAAAGTAGAAAATTAGCTAAAAAACCCCCAGAATTCAGCAGCAGCAACCAGACAATAACGAGGTGCACTTTGAGGCCCCAAACCCCGGAGATTATCACTATTGACTGATTAATGTGAGTAGTGAACAGGTTTAGTGTGAGTAGGTTTCTTTGGTCCCAGATTCCTCCCGATCTCCCCGCAGTCGCACCTCAAACCCCTGCCGAGGAGGGAAAGAATGAAATCTCTGTTTCCCCGGCCAGCAGCGCGGGGATAACAGCGAAGTTTTGGGAGGGCAGATGTTGGCGGAACTCCGGGAGGTTTTATTGCGGTCTGTGCCCCTTTGCAGCAGCTCCCCGACCCGGAGCGGGGTTTTAAAGCAGCGCCGCGCCGGCTCCGAGGCACCGACACCGCGGCGGGAACGCGGGGCCGCCCTCACTCACCCCCTCATGGTGAACTTGACCACGGCCAGGCGGGAGCCGGCGGCGCTGAGCTCGGGCTGGAACTCGGTGTCGTTGGCGATCACCTTGACGCCCGCCATGGCGGCGGAGCGGTGCCGGTGGCGGTGCCGGTGCCGGTGCCGGTGCCGGTGCCGGTGACGGGAGCGATGTGAGCGATGTGAGCGATTGCAGCGTCACGGCGGGCAGCGCGCCCGGCATGCACCGCTGGCTCCGCCGCGGCCAACGGCGCAGGCGCCGCCCGCCATCTTGGCGCCGGGCAGGGCGGGGCGGTGATGCCGCCGCCGCCATTTTGGGTAGGGGCGGTGGGGCTGCCGCTCCGCCCGCCATCTTGGCGCCGGGCAGGGCGGGGCGGTGACGCCGCCGCCGCCATTTTGGGTAGGGGCGGCGAGGCGCAGGAAAGGCGCCCCGCGGCCACTTTGGGTGAGGGCAGCGGAGGGCGCGGCGGCCACGCTGGGTGAGGGCGGTGCGAGGGGAGCTCCGCGACTTAAAAATTAGCGTCGTGTGCTGTTTACTGCCCTTTTTTTTTTTTTTTTGGTGACGCTCCTCTTTTGCAGGCGGAAATTATGTAATTTTTTTTTTTGTAGTTTTCTGTTACTGTGCTTTTTAATACAGGCATTTACTTGATAACATGTAAATGTCGCTTCGGGGTGCCTCATAACGGCACTTTTCCTGCGCAAAACGACGAACTCTGCTCCCAGCTCTTATCATTTTAAGGCCCTTCAGTAACCGGTAATTAATTAATTAATTGATTCAGTAATGCCCGTCTCTGTGGGAGCGCGGAGCGCGGCCCGGCGGTTCCCATGGTGACCCGGCTGCCGTCAGGCGCGGCGGGCGCGCTTTGCGGCAGTGCCGTGAGAGCCGGCGGTGTCAGCAGCGGCTCCGGGACGGGCCGGGCCGGCGGGATAAGGATCGAGGAGCCGGTGAGAGCGGGACAGGGGGCATGGAGCGGGGCGGGCCGGGACAGCGGGGCAGGGAGCGGGGCGGGCCGGGACAGCGGGGCAGGCACGGGGGAGGGGCCGGGAGAGCCCCCGGCGGGGATGCTGCGGGGGCCTGCGGGGGCCGGGCGTTCTGCGGCACCGGCGGTGCCGGGACACGGGGATACAGGGATCGGCGTGTACCGGAGCCCGGGGACTCGTGGACTCGGGTATCCAGGTACTCAGATGCCCAGCGCCCCGGGTATCCAGGTGCCCGAGCATCCCGGTGCCTGAATGCCCAGGGATCTGAGTATACGAGAGCCCAGATATCCAAGTGCCCAGGGGCACAGTTCTCCAGGTGCCCAGGTATCCAGGGACACATTCTCCAGGTGCCCAGTTGTCCAGGGATGCAGTTCTGCAGTGCCCATAGCCCCAGGTACCAGCCCCATTACAGGGTTAGGCTTGCACTCCGGATTTCAGCAGGTTTCACCCCAAAACACGCCCCAGGTTCATAATGAGGGGGGTCTGTGCCCCTGTTAACAGCATGGCCTGAGGAGGGGCAGCTCACACGGAATTAGTGCTCTGTGGGGGCTGAAATCCCTGTTAGTGCCAGTTTGTTGTGGCCTCGCAGCCCCTCTGGTTTTCCTGTGCCGGAGGCTGGGATTTGGGGTTCTCCAGCTGCCGGGGATAACTGTCCTTCCCGACAGTTTGGAACAGGAACAGCCTCTGTGGGTTTGATGTGTCATCACGTGAGGCACCGGGAGAACTGGCAGCGGCTTCCAAGGGCTCAATTAACTGCAGTGTGGAGTCCCAGATTGTTATTGTCTCGTCCTCTGCTGTGCTTTGGAACCTCCTGCATAGCCAGGAAAGTGTTTTGATTGCCTTCCCCCCATTAGTCCGTTTTCTCTGTGCCCGAGTAATGAATAGAAAGCATAATTTGTAATTAAATTCCGAATAATCAGATTCATATAAAATGCATAAACAGCCCATTCATGCTGGTCAATACTATTTAATGCCATTTTGCAGTATTTTTTCCTGATGCTAATTCCTTGTTTACTGGCAGTAAAAGTGTTGGGAAGAGCAGCTCTTGGCTGTTGCCCTGCTCTGGTGTGACAACAGTGGATTTACTTATGTTTTACTTCTTCCTCCCATAGATTTGTTCTGTGTGTGGGATTCTCTGGCTGTAAAAATCATTATTAGGGGTTTCAGTGTAAACAACTTGGCTTGATAAAGGTGTTTGGGTGAGTCTTGGATTCAGTATTTAATATCTTGTGCTTAAAAAATCAGTTTGATGGCTTTGCTCAAATAGGACCCGATCCCAGACTATTAAATCTGCCTAAATCCCAGCCTTAAACAGAGCAGTTCAGAGAGTCACCGGATTATTCTGTCAGATTAGCACATTAAATATATATAAAATAACAGCAGCTCAGTGTTCTGCTGTATTTTGGGGCCGAAAACTGGAATTCTGGCGCTTGTGGAAGCGATAGAGACAAATTGGCCAACCCGGTGGAGACAGAGAAGCACTAACAGGAAGCACTTTGCTCGTGGCAGCTCCATTTTCCACTTGAAAGTTCCCTTTCCCGCAGAAATGCGCTGCTTTCCGGAGTTATAAATAGCTGGGCTCTGGGAACTCATGTGGAATGACTCCCTGGCCGCTTTTTGGCCCGTCTGGCAGCAGGACGGGGCTGATTTGCTGATGTGAGAAAGGCAGTTATTGATCCCTTTCAGACAAAAGGGGAGTTTGGGTGCTGGCAGGGCTGTGTTTGCCGGGGGCTGAGCCGTGCCCTCGGAGTTCTGTGGGAATTAAGATGTGGTATTTCCTCAGAAGGAGGTTCTTCCCGAAGGCCTTGCGGCACCGTAGGCAGACAGGAGAAGGAAAGAGGTAGCTCTTCTTTTTCCTCCCTCTCCCAGAGCCTGGACTTTACATATCCTGGGGATAGATTGTGTTTTGTCTCCTTCCACCGAGTGGAACCTGGGACTTGGTGGGATTTGGTTGCTGAACCGGGAGCAGTCGGACGTGAGAGGAACGGGAAGAGACTTTTCTGTTGCTTGTTGGCATTTCTCGGCTCAGTTTCAGTCATTCCTCACCAAAATTGGGTGGGAAAAGAGTTAAATGGGTATTTTTGTTTGCTTTGGGTGGGTTTGTTCTGGTTGCTGATGATTACATTGTGTTCTGTTGCATCTGGACACTTTATTTCTGGTTTTATTCCATTTTTATGATTATTTCACTGTAAATCCAGGGGGTTTTTTTAATCGTGCCTCTTTGCATGTCTCTGTATTCTTTACAATTTTTAATTACTTTATTTTCCTCTGCTGTGATTGTCCAGACAGAACAATTGATCCAGCATTGCATAACAATTAACACTGCATGGACAGGTGGGGCTTGCAGTGTGGCAGGTTGCGATAGATTCCATTCTTGTTTCGGGGTCTTTATTTATGATTTTATTTAATTAAAACTCTTAATTAAATAATTGTCAGTTAACATAGTCCAATGGGCTGCAAGAAACGAGTTGCCTTATTCTGAAGTGGCATTTTATGTGAGCTTGCTGATTTTGTGCTGTGGATTTTGGGGAAGGAACCCACGTTAACCCTCGCTGGTGTGCAGTGGGAGGCTGCAGGGAGCTGTGCTTGTCATCCTTAGCTATTCATCACCCTGCTGCTCTCCCTTCCCTCCCCTTTTTCCATGGACACCTCCACGGGACGGCCTGGCAGAGTGTTTGGTTATTTATTTAACACAACCTCTTCACCGATAAGGAGACAGCAGTTCTGAGAACGAGGAAGTGCTTGGTGAGCTGGGAATGTTGCTACCAACAACACAGGCCTGTTTGGGGGGTTAAATCTTGTGCTGAGCCAACTGGGCTTTATTGCCACCACTTGAGTTTCTGTTTTCTTTCCACTTCCCAGCCACCGAGACAATTTTGGCTGCGTGACAGTTCAAATGGCTCCGTGTTTTTTGTGTCAATATCTTTATAAGATCCCAAATGTTGCCATAAAGATAGGGTTGTACCGATTTCCTGCTGGACAGTGGCCAAAATCCACTTTTATCAGTGGATTACACAAGGCTGGTTTCACCTGGCGTGGGATATTCCGTATTCCAACGTAAATATCTGTATAATCAGGTGTTTAATGCTGTCAGACATAGAGTAATATCAGATATGTAGTATCAGGAGTATAATGATATCAGGGATGTAATTGTATCAGGAATATAATAATATGAGGGGTACAGCAATATCAGGGATATAATAACTGGGGCTTAAAAGATTTTCTGGTTCAAAATTCCTCGGAAAAGAGTGGTTTTGGCCGAGCTGTCCGTGTTGCAGGCGGGCGGGCGGCATGGCCGGGAACAGCCTGGTGCTGCCCATCGTGCTGTGGGGCCGCCGCGCCCCCACGCACTGCGTGTCCTCCCTGCTGCTCACCGACGGCGCCTCCGTCATCGTCACCGGCTGCCACGACGGGCAGATCTGCCTCTGGGACCTCGCCCCCGACCTGCAGGTACCGCTCCCTGCGCAGTGCCCCTTCCCCGGGGCTCGGGGGGCTGTGCTGGAATGTGTGTCTTCTGTTTCTCAAACGCTGCCTGTGTTATTTTGACTTCCCGTTTTCTCTCCCTGGTCCCAGATTAATCCCAGAGCTCTGCTGTTTGGTCACACAGCCTCAGTTACTTGTTTATCCAAGGCCTCAGCTTCCAGTGAAAAACAATATATAGTGAGTGCGTCCGAGAGTGGGTGAGTTTCTGAGCAGTTTTGATCTGCAGAACTGTCAAATAATGGAAATCTGCCCCCAAATTTCCACTCTGGAGCTGTGTTTGGTTTTTTTGTCCTTAAGAAAAAATTCATCTGCAAATACATTTAATTTTTGAAGTGGTGTTATTTACTAATCAGAGCAGCAGTTTAGAGGGTGGAAGGGGGAAGGATTTCTTGTGCAGCTGATAGCCACGTAAATATGTCTGGAAAAGGCAGGGATGTTGTTGTTTCCTTTCTCTAAACACAATTCATATAAGCACTGAGAAAAGGTCCACATTAAGTTCCTCCTGGTCTAGAGGTGTTTTTTAATGCTTGGAAGCCCGGACGGGTTTCCCTGAAGTTTTAAGCTGCCTTCTGTGTTTTAGGGAGATGTGCCTGTGGGATGTGAACGACGGGAGATGCATCGAGTTCACCAAACTGGCCTGTGCCCACACGGGAATCCAGGTCAGTCCTGGCAGGGTTCCAGGGCTGTGGGGTCACAGTGTGGTGATAACATTGTGGTTTGGGTTAAAAATGAAGGGCTCCATGGCCCACACAGAGTATAATTCCTGTGTGTTGTCAGTTCTATCAGTTTACAGTCGGCTCTCAGCGGGAAGGGAGGCTCTTATGCCATGGACATTATCCAGAAATTCTGGTCGTGGATGCAACCAGCCTTGAGGTCCTTTATTCCTTGATATCAAAGATCTCTCCTGACTGGATCAGTTCCATGAGTATCATCCGATCCAACAGGACACAAGGTGATTGTTTCTTGTTGCTCCAGCCTGGCCTGGGGCACTTGCAGGGGTGGGAAAGCTGTTCGGGGTGGATTAGCTGACATGGTTTAAATGCTACCTGTGACAGATCTGTTTCTCTCTGCTGGCTGCTGTAAATTTGGTGGGCTGTCATTTTTGGCAGAGGTGTCTCGTGCAGGTGTGTCTGTTGTGGACACTGCGACTCCTGCGAGGTTTGGGGAACACTGAGGAGAAGGTCCTGACTAAAGGGCTGCTATCTTGGTTAAGGCTGACAGCAGCTGTAAACTGCATGTTCCCAAAATCCAGTGGGAAAGCTCAACTGCTATCCCCAAGACATGTGACTTGCTGGAACACCTGGAAGTGAGCCGTGGTATCAAGTGTTTCCTGATAACGCCTTGCACTTATTCCTTGTTTCATAGTCATCTTCATAAATAAAATTCCCTTTGGAAGCAAACACTCTGGGAAGGCTTTTGTGATTAGTTTTAGTTTCTCCTCGGTGTATGTGTGTGCTCAGATATGCACAAGTGAAGAAGCCCTTGTGATCTCATCCTCATGTCTGTGTTTCCCAGAGGACACGGTGGTGGCAGTTTCCGTGACTGGCATCCTGAAAGTCTGGATAATCACCTCGGAAGTCAGCCGGCTCCAGGTACACAGAGGCTGCTGGATTAATGTTATTTCCTGGAGGGATGGAGGGGTTTATTCCTGTTGTTTCCTGTTCTTTCTGAGGATGTTCTTCTTCCTCTTTGCCAGCTGAAAATCAACTTCCAGGATTTTGCTTTAGCGATCCAAGTTCCCAGCAGGACTCCTAATCCTGCCCAGAGAACTGATTTCAAAATTTAGAGTAGCATAATCTCCAGTTTTTCCATTACCATTTAATGCTTTGGGGTAATATTTGCTGAGCAGATGGTGCAGTTTTTAGGAATACTCATTGTTCAGGACTATCTCCAGCTCCCTGTTATCGGACATTTCCTCTGTACTAGTGAATAAAAGTCAGAGAAAGATTTACTGCACGTCTCAGATCTCTGGTAAACTAACTCCTCACAGAAACACCTTGTAAAAGATGTTTAGCAATTAGGGGAAAATAAACTTACATAGTGGAATGAAATGGCAGTGGGATCTGCTTCATTCCAGTTTCCTACCTGGCTGCAAGGTGATTCACCGACTAAATCAGCACCACTAATCCGTGCTGCTGGGGAACTGGGGAGGCTTAAGTGACCAAAGAGGATACCACGTGCTCCTGCAGATCTTCTTATGAGGAATAATGGAATCAGAACCGCTGCAAGTGTTTGGGTTTCTCCCTGAGAAATCGGCCGCGTGGCACCTCATGAAATGCCACAGTGTCTGGCGTGGTCCTGAGTTCAGTCTGAGCAGGAAAAGAATGGCTCTGATGCTGGTTTTGGTTGGTTTTAGGATACCACGCCGGTGTTTGAGGAGGAATCCAAGCCCATCTACTGCCAGAACTGTCAGAGCATTTCCTTCTGTGCGTTCACGCAGCGCTCGCTGTTGGTCGTGTGCTCCAAGTACTGGAGGGTAAGGCAGCAGCCCTGGGGCCTTCTCACCCTGGAACCTCCTCTCACTAAATTACACTGAAACACTGACATGGGGGTGCTCCCACTCCTTTCAGTGTGATTCTATTTATATGCTTAATGGATATCTTATTAAGATATCTTAATATGTATTTAATCTAAATCTCTGCCCACTAGAGGATCTTTAAGATCCCTTCCAACCCACACCATTCCATCCATGGTTCTGTGATATTAAACCCAAAATTAGCAGCTGTCTGGGCATTTTAATCTGTAATAGATTCATGACACCACTTTTGTTTTTCTTCTCAGGTCTTTGATGCTGGGGATTATTCCCTCTTATGTTCAGTCCCCAGTGAAAACGATCAGACCTGGACTGGTGGGGACTTTGTGGCAGCTGATAAAGTGATTGTGTGGACAGAGGATGGACAAAGTTTTATCTATAAATTACCAGCCAGGTAGCCAAAAATTAAATACTCCATTTATTTAATCTTGAGGTAAAAACATTGAAGAAATGCTGAAATATTAGCCCAGTAAGGGAAAGTGCAAAGAGCTGAAAATATGCACATAAATATGCAACTATGACATAAATTTAAAACTGGGAATCAGAGAGGTTAAACAAGTGTAGAATGACAAGAGTAAAATGAAAACCTTTCCTTCTGACATCTTCATGATGTGCAAACATCTTTGTTCTGGCTAAAGAGACAGTTTTATATTGAATATTGAATGTAAATCTGGTGGGAACTCCTTCCTCGCCCTCTCGTGATCAGAGCATGAGGATGGGAGCAACATCCATGTACTAAGGTAGTAATCACTCTGTAAATCCAAGGAATTTTACTCCTTTCTCCTTGTCCTCACACCCAGCTGCCTCCCAGCCAGTGATTCGTTCCGCAGAGATGTGGGGAAAGCAGTGGAAAACTTGATTCCCCCTTTACTGTACAGCGTGTTGGACAGAGCAGATAAACAGGTACTTCTGCTTCTCTGGAGTTTTTCTCGTGGACTGCTCTAATTTCTGCCCTGCTTTTACAAGGCACAGTGCAAAATGTGGAGGGGAGCTCCTGGTTTGCATGTGGCCTGAAGCTGTTGATTTTTTTCTTTTTAACAGCTCCTGATATGTCCTCCAGTTACTCGGTTCTTCTATGGACAGGGAGAGTTTTCCCACAAGCTGCTGATCCAAGGAGACTCCTCAGGGAGACTGTGCATTTGGAGCGTGCCGGACACCCTGGAACAGCAAGAGAGTGCAAGAGGTACCTGATCACCAGCCTTGTTGCCAGATCTTTTAACAGGCATCGGGGTTTTAGATGTGCTTTTGCTGCATAAAGCCCTGCTGGTTCTCTCAGATGTCCGTGAAGTTGGGCTTTAATTGTTACCTTCTTGTCAGAGCTATAGGAAGATAATTTGGTAATGCATGATTGAAATCTTAATTTGCTTTATTTATGTAAGAGTTACAGTAGCTTTGCTTTTTCATAAATGGTCAAAATCTCAATTAGCTTTGTTCTTGTAGTCAGTAAATTAATTTCCAGTGCAGAATCAAGGAATGGTTTGGGTTGGAAGGGAGCTCAAAGGTCGCCCAGATCCACATCTCCCACTAGCCCAAATCCTCCTCCCACCTCACCCCTCCCTTCTTTCTTCCCTCCTCGTTAACAGGCCTGCAAACAACCACCTCAGTATCGCTGCAGGAGGCGTTTGACAAGCTCAGCCCTCGTCCTGCGGGCATCATAGACCAGCTGAGCATCGTCCCCAACGCGAGCGAGCCGCTGCGGGTGACGGCCAGCGTGTACATCCCGGCGCACGGGCGGCTGGTGTGCGGCCGCGAGGACGGCAGCATCGTCATCGTGCCGGCCACGCAGACCGCCATCGTCCAGCTGCTGCAGGGCGAGCACATGCTGCGCAGAGGTACCACCTGGAAACCCTCTGGATGAGGGAGCAGGATCGCTCATGGCGCTGGGTATCGCCTCGGGAAAATCATCCATCCACCCGGATTCCTCTGCTTTGTGCAGGAGCCAAGTGTTGTACTTGGGCTGCCCTTGGGTATTTGGGTGTAACGTTGTAACCGTGATCAGAGTTGCAGAACAAATATTCAGGGGTTGATTCTTCCCGGTGCTGGTACATAAAGAAGTGTAAATACTTGTAAATGCACCTCTGGCCTTGTCAGTTTTATACAGGGCTGTGTTCTCTTCCTTTAGAAACTGATTTAATTTATATAACTTTATACCAAAACTATACCACCACTATACTACTATTAAAAATAGGGTTAATTCTCTACAAATATGAATTGCAGTGAGTCTGTATTTTATTTTAATCAGGAGCTGCATCTTGGATTGCTGACTGTGCTGCTGAAATCTGTTTTTTCTCCCTTTTTCTCCTCCCTTGGCCCCTCTCACCCCAATTCCAGGTTGGCCGCCCCACCGGACGCTCCGAGGCCACCGGAACAAAGTCACGTGTTTGCTGTACCCTCACCAGGTCTCCTCCCGCTACGACCAGCGCTACCTGATCTCGGGAGGGGTGGACTTCTCCGTCATCATCTGGGATATCTTCTCGGGGGAGATGAAGCACATCTTCTGTGTCCACGGCGGAGAGATCACCCAGCTGCTCGTGCCCCCGGAGAACTGCAGTGTGAGTGTACAACCTGCCCAGCTCCCACATCCCCCCGGCAATGCCATGCCGCAGGGAATGCTCGGGGGCAGCACTGAGCCAGGTCTTGGAAGAGCTGAGCTAAAAAGCTCTTAAAAAAAGGAGCTTAATTGTTATCTTATTATTATGGTATTATAATCATTATGATAGCAATACTGATAATAACGTAGTATGTATGTAATACATGTATTAAACTGCTCAGGCAGTTCTGTTTCCAGTGAGTTTAACTACAGGTTGAAGGGCCTGTTGTTGTTCATAAAACAGGTTTTGGGTCACCCTGCTTTGTCCAGTGGGGAAAAGGTTTTTAATGCAAACTCTCCGCATTATGATGAAGATTGTTCTCTTTTTGGTGGTTGTTTTTTAATTAGGCCAGAGTGCAGCACTGCGTTTGCTCCGTTGCCAGCGACCACTCCGTGGGCCTGCTGAGCCTGAGGGAGAAGAAGTGCATCATGCTGGCGTCCCGCCACCTCTTCCCGATCCAGGTCATCAAGTGGAGGCCTTCCGACGACTACCTGGTGGTGGGGTGCTCGGACGGGTCCGTGTACGTCTGGCAGATGGACACTGGTGAGCTCACAGACACTGTTAACCTGTTTTTAATACCTGTAAATATAGCTTTGCTGGCAGTTCTGTAGAAGCTGTGTCTGAGGGGAGAGTTAAACCAGGTGATGACACAGGAAGGGTTTTCTGTGGCACATCCAGCGCTGCGAGGAGGTGTTTTCTCCCTGTGGTATTTGGGGCGTTCCCAGTTGTTCCCAGTGGCACTCAGGCTCTCCCCACCCCCGCAGGTGCCCTGGACCGGTGTGTGATGGGCATCACGGCGGTGGAGATCCTGAACGCGTGCGACGAGGCCGTGCCCGCCGCCGTGGACGCGCTGAGCCACCCGGCCGTCAACCTGAAGCAGGCCATGACCCGCCGCAGCCTGGCCGCCCTCAAGAACGTGGCCCACCAGAAGCTGCAGACCCTGGCCACCAACCTCCTGGCTTCCGAGGCCTCGGATAAGGTCAGTGGGGGCGGCATCTGGAGCGTCTGTTTCCGTAAAGGAATCAAACACGGCAAGTCTCCGTGTTCTGACTGGCAGTTTTAGTGAAGCCCTAAATGTGGTTGTTCTGCAGTTTGTGTTGCTGTCCATGATCCCACCTCAGTGTGTGTCCTGCTCTTTGGTTCTATTCAGGTTGAGTTACAGAATCTGGAATCATGGAGTCCTTCAGGTTGGAAAAGCCCTCCAACACCACTGAGTTCGGCTGTTCCCACCACTAACCCCTATTGCCAAGTGCACATCCACACAGCTTTTATATCCCCCCAGGGTTGGGGATTCCACCTCTGCCCTGGGCAGCTGTGCCTGGACAGCCCTTTCCATGAAGGAATGTTGCCAATACCCAGCCTAAAGGTCCCCTGGCACGGCTGGAGGCCGGGGCTGTGGCCAGCAGAGCGCAGCACTGCTCCACTCCCAGCTGCTCCCGTTCATCCCTTCCTTGAGTCGTGTCTGGAAAGAAATCTCCCTTAGTGACAGCATTCCTTGGAACACCAGCACCATCCTGCTTCCATAAAAACCTGTGTGCTGCTATTCCTGCTGCATCCAGCACGGCTGCTGGCAGCTGGAAGTGGGAATGTCGCATTTGTACCTGCCGAGGGTTTTATGGGTGGGTTCCTCACACACAGTGAAGGCATTGGGAAGGATGGCATTGGGAATGAAGGTGTTAGGGAGAATAATAAAGTTTAAAAACTTACATTAATGTTGTGGTTTCCGGTCTCCTTTTGTGACTTTTTGCAGCTTTTATCCCGTAGCACCTTGATCCCCTCCTCCCTTGTTTTCCCCTTGTGAGGAAGGGAAGGAGGAAGAAGATGGACTTCAGTAGTGGTGCAGTAATTGCATGTCTGGGTGAATTTGAGTAGCTTATTCTGCAACAGCGTAAATTGATTCTATAGTTCAGTCTCCAAATCTGAAATATTTAGTGTGTTTTAAGCTTAATAATAAAAGCTTGGATTTTTGTTGTTCCTTGGAACATAACTGATCCTGTAAAATTCAGGAGAAAGAAATGTGAACTTGTGTGTTACCTGTAGAACTTTATTTACCCATAAACGTCTGAGAGTTGGATTTCTGTGTTTTGAGGGTGTGAATTTCGAACTTGGATCAGAAGGTTTCTCAATAGAAATTTCAATTTGTTCCCTTGTTTTTTCCAGGGGAATTTACCGAAATACTCCCATAACTCGCTGATGGTTCAGGCTATCAAGACCAACCTGACAGACCCAGACATCCACGTGCTGTTCTTCGACGTGGAGGCCCTGATTATCCAGCTGCTGACGGAGGAGGCCTCCCGGCCCAACACCGCCCTCATCTCTCCGGAGAACCTCCAGAAAGCCTCCGGAGGCTCTGACAAGGGAGGCTCCTTCCTCACTGGCAAACGGGCAGCCGTGCTCTTCCAGCAGGTCAAGGAAACCATCAAGGAGAACATCAAAGAGCACCTTCTCGACGATGAGGACGAGGACGAGGACGCCCTCCGGCAGCGGAGGGAGGACGGCGACCCGGAATATCGCTCCAGCAAATCCAAACCGTTGACTCTGCTAGAATACAACCTGACCATGGACACGGCCAAGCTGTTCATGTCCTGCCTGCACGCCTGGGGCCTGAACTCCGTGCTGGACGAGCTGTGCCTGGATCGCCTCGGCATGCTGAAGCCGCACTGCTCCGTGTCCTTCGGGCTCGTGTCCCGAGGAGGCCACATGTCCCTGATGCTGCCTGGCTACAACCAGCCCGTGGGCAGAGCGGCCTGTGACAGCGGGGAGCCGGGCAGGAAGATGTCAGTCACGGAGGGGCTGGGCAAGGGCACCTACGGCGTGTCCCGCGCCGTCACCACCCAGCACCTGCTGTCCGTCATCTCGCTGGCCAACACCCTGATGAGCATGACCAACGCCACCTTCATCGGGGACCACATGAAGAAGGGTCCCACCAGGTACAGCCAACGTCACCGGGACAGCTGACACTGTCAGCAGGGCCTGCCTCAGTCTAGCGTCGTATTTCGGGTATTTCTGCAGGGGGCTGATGTGTTTGGTGTATTTTCCATCAGGAAATTTGGTGGTGTAACTGCTGTGTCTCCTCATGCATGTTTTGTGTTTGTCTCTTTGTGTTTAGGCCACCCAGGCCTGGCACCCCGGAGATGGCCAGAGGGAAGCCACCCCCTCCCATTGCCAGCCATGCAGCACAAGGACAAATTAAACAAGGTAAGTATCCCATCCTTTGGAGCCGTTGGATCTGTCCTTCCAGC